>OX638372.1:8341909-8941909 GCA_951812925.1 Calliopum simillimum
AAATGGGTAAGCGTATAAGCTCGCACGAGTTCGGCCTGTAGTTTTGTGTAGAGATATAAAAAAAAAGCAAAAACAAGGCAAAACGAATAGAGAAATAAACAAAAGCAACTACCATACGAGACAGCAAGGTACCACAACATGATCTACGTACTTGGTGGAAGTCGAAATAAAGCAAGTCGTCATTTCAGTGTGTATGTCACTACTAGAATCATACAGAATATTCTTTGAGGATGTTCAACGAGCTGATCGAACTTTTCCCATACACACCGAGACATACTGAAACAACTCAACACATGTTCGGTTCGGTCGACTTTTGAAGAGCTACTGGAAATAATGCCATAGGAAATAATGCCAGAAAATTTTTTGGAAATTACGCCAGAATTATGTATGGAGATTTTTCTGGCTTTATTTCTTAAATTTTTTTCTGGCGTTATTTCCGGGAGCCTTTCTTTAGTTCGTTCAGCTCGTGAGTTTTGAGTTGATCATTTCTGTAGACACATTACTACCATCTTAAGGTGCTTGAATAAATTTTAAATAATTCAAAAAAATTTTTAGGGCTGGCATTTGGTTATTTTCCAAAATCATACTTTTTTGACTAAATTGAAAAATTTGGTTTCAGAACCACTCAAAAAACTGTTTGAAGATTGTGTACAAATATTCATGGTTGCCACCTAAATATTTTGGGAATTTTTGCTTTAACCATACTTTTCAAAGGAAAACTTAAATTTTAGTCTCAAAACGCTTAAATAAATTTTTTAAAAGTCAAAAATTCAATAGCCCCAAAATGTTAATGAAATCATACATTTTTGGACTAAATCGAAGATTTTGGTTTCAAAAAAGCAAAAGAAAAATATTGAAAATGGTTTATAATCTTTCGTTTTTGGGGTTCAACGCAGACAAAACTATTTTTTATTATTTTAAGTATGATCCAAGCAAAATTAAAAGAAATTATGTGGCAGCCCTGAAAGTTCTGAAATTCAATTTGAGAAGTTTTGGGAAAAAAATGATTTGAACATAATTTTGGAAAATAACGAGTTGGTAACCCTAAAAATTTCTGTTGAATTTTTCAAAAGTATATTTGAGCATTTTAAAAGAAATATTTATTGTTTTTAATTTAAAAAGAGAAATTTAACAGAGATCAAAAAAATAGGTGGCAGCCCTGAAAAGTTCTCAAAAAATTTATTTGGAAGTGTGTGGCAGTCAAAATTCTACAGAAATTATCAACTCAAGACTCTCGAATTGAACTTGATTCGATACATACTGAAACTGTGTGAAAACCTCACGAGCTTCGAGCTTGATCGTACGACTTCGGCTCGTTGCATAGCCTTAACCCTTTCAGGACCATAGGAACATATATGTGCCAAGACAAAAATAAACAATATTTAAATAAGTAAGAAACCGATATATGTAATTTTGACATTTATCAGTTCCTAAATGCTTCCTTCATTCCTATTAACTTTGGCAACATCATCAGAAGCATCGTTATTTTTGTATGATCATTCTAATGTGACTGTTTGTGTGGTGAATGACTACTATACTTTACAGCAGAATTTATTGGTGTTTAATTGTTTTTAATCATATTACACGGTGCTTGTGGGAGAATTTAAATAAAATTTTGATGTACCTCGGATTTTTTTGTAAATTCTTATTATAGATGTCAATAGAAGTTATTCTATGCAAAAAATAAAATTATAGAGGTGGCGCTTTTTTAAAGATAATCCCTTTTCCAATTGGGGCATTTTCCCATACAAAAAAATAAAATTTTTTTTTTTAACTACATTAAACAAAAATCAAAATAATCACATTCGATGTGTTTTGCGATGTTTCACGCGAATCCGACCTCAGAATCGCTCTATCGTGTATAGTTTTTGAGATATTCTAATCTAAAAGCCGAAAAAAGTCGTTTTTTGCCATGTTTTGAAGCTATATAACTATGTAACATATCATGTATTCGTTAAATGTGGTTAAAATACTTGAAAGTCATGATCTTTTCCTTTAAAATCTAATTTAAATTATGTTTATATCTTCATGCTTCTAAGAGATATCGTAGACCGAAATATTGGCTAAACGGGTTTTTTGCACTTTTGTGTCTTTTCAGGTTAGGATATCTTTGACGAAAAAAAAGATATCAACATACTTTAAATTAGGTTTTAAAGGCAAAGATTAGGACTTTAAAGTTGTTTATCAGATTTAACGAAATTAAAATTTCTTTCACATTTTAAACATGTTTAACGGACCCACCATTTTCGGCTTTTAGATTAGAATATCTCAAAAACTATACACGATAGAGCGATTCTGGGGTCGGATTCGAGTGAAGCATCGCAAGACACATCGAATGTGATTATTTTGATTTTTGTTTAATGTAGTTAAAAAAAAAAAATTTATTTTTTTGTATGGGAAAATGCCCCAATTGGAAAAGGGATTATCTTTAAAAAAGCGCCACCTCTATAATTTTATTTTTTGCATAGAATAACTTCTATTGACATCTATAATAAGAATTTACAAAAAAATCCGAGGTACATCAAAATTTTATTTAAATTCTCCCACAAGCACCGTGATTATAGTGTGAAATAATTTTTGACATGTAAATAAATTGTTGTTTTATACATTAATTGAACCATTATTTAAGTTCAGTATATTGATAAATCATAAAATTCAAAATGGGACACCGGTATCCCTATGGTCGCAAAGGGTATCTTTTCAACTCACTTTTGTACTACAATTTTACCAATTTCGCAGGCAATCAAAATAAAAAATTTTAATAAACGTGTTAGTAGACATATGTGCTGTAACGTACTTTTTGACACTAAATTCGAATCCGAGGCCAGATTTGCTCATATACTTCAGGATTTTGAGATATCCGTGTTTGACGCTGAGTAAGCGCTATTTTTTAATCTTAAGGTGTAGTTCCAGGAGATGGTTTATTTTAATTCTTTTGATGACATCAAATAGCCCTAATTTTACCTATCAAACCATACCATTAAATTTTTTTCAATTGTACCCTTACTTTCCGAGTTATCACTTTTTGAAATAAGGGCATGTATGGGGAAAAAGTCTCCCTTAATGACCATAGGGACACATATGTCCCATAAAATTCCAGAAAAACCGTTAAAAGTTTTTGAATTTTTATTTTAAAATATGTTTTCTGGACGCCCAATAGAACATTATAAACAGCTAATATGGTTGCATAAGCTCCCAATTCCTTACGGTCCTGAAAGGGTTAATACATTTCTATGACAGTTGCAAAGATCTCTTTTGAAGATTCCTCACGAAAGCTTTAACTTTTACCGACTTAGTAACTTATTTTAAAATTCAAGTTATTCACATTGTTCAGAACTTAGACTGACTCTGTCGAATATTTGTATGAAAATTGTCTCAAATAACAGTCATTCTTAAGATTTAGTATGAAATTTGGATGAATTATTTCGAATAAAATTTTGCTATGTTCGAATTCAACATGTTTTTATACCCTACACCCAGGGTATATTCACTTTGTCCTTCCGTTTGTAACGCAGAGAAGGAGGCGTGGCAGGTATAGAAAAGTATATATATTCTTGATCAGCGTCACCTCCTGAGTCGATATAGCCATGTCCGTCTGTCTGGCTGGCTGGCTGGCTGGCTGGCTGGCTGGCTGGCTGGCTGGCTGGGTGGCTGGCTGTGTGTTGAAATACACTTTTTGGGAAAACTGAGCAAGATAATTCAATGAAATTTGGTACACTGCCTCCGTCGTCAAAGTTAGCTCGGGGGATTGAAAATGAGCAAAATCGGTCAACGGACACGCCTACCGCCCATACAAAAATTATATTCAAAATGCAATTTTAGGAGTATTTTTCACGACAATGCAACCACAAAACATATAAGTACTACGAATTGTAAGCGGAAGCTCTGATAAAAAACTGAGCGAATTCGGAGAAGAGGGTGTGGCACCTCCCATATAAGCAAAAGCTTCAAAACGCTATACTGAAAGCGTTTTTTGAGATATTCGAACCAACTTTGACTCAGACACTAAAAATTATAAATTAAAGCTCTCAGCAAAAATTGATTGAAATCGTACAAGGGGGCGTGGCACCTCCCATATTAGCAAAAGTTTCAAAATGATATACTGAAAAAGCTTTTTGAGATAATCCAACTAAATTTCACTCTGACCCTATAAACTATAAATGCAAGCTCTGAACAAAAACTGGGTGTACTCGCACAAGAGGGCGTGGCACCTCCCATATAAGCAAAAGCTTCAAAACGCTTTACTGAAAGCGTTTTTTGAGATATTCGAACCAAATTTGATTCAGACACTAAAAATTATAAATGAAAGCTCTCAGCAAAAATTGGGTGAAATCATACAAGTGGGCGTGGCACCTCCCATATACGCAAAAGATTCAAAATGCTATACTGAAAGAGTTTTTTGAGATAATCCAACAAAATTTCACTCTGACTCTAAAAACTATAAATGCAAGCTCTGAACAAAAACTGGGTGTACTCGGACAAGAGGGAGTGGCACCTCCCATATAAGCAAAATTTTCAAAATACTGCAGTGTAGGGTATTTATTTTTTGGCCAGGCCAAAATTAACACCCTTACTAGTTTTTTTTTCAGAGCCTACCTTATATGGTTTAAGTATACATACATGCAATAGGTACATTTTCAAACCACCCTAACAAGACTGAAAGAAATCCAAAAAAAAAAATCTGCGTACCATATTTCTCACTAAGACGGCAACACTCTAACACTTTGTGGCATATTTTTTTTGTTACCAAATTTTTTCGATTGTCAGTTTGTACGCCATTCATGTCTCTGATATTTTTCTTTCTTTTTGTTCCAATGATGTGGTTTTGTTTTCTCTTTTTTGTATGGCATAAAAAAAGGACACTTTGGTTTTGTTTTGTTTAGCTGCCACTACGAATTTAACTTTGGCTGCTTGGTTAAGGCTGCTACATGCTACTACCTATTCTACTGGTGATGCGCCACTTGCTCGCTCTTCTACTGATGATGAAGGATGCAAAAATGAAATTTGCATTTAGCCTTAAGCAACCCAAAACTAGAGCGACGCGTACCACTCACACACACTAACACACAAAATTTGTGAGTGAAAATTTATGATAGCATATTTTTGTGCGCTTGTGCCAATGGTGTCATCGCTGTTGTAGTATTAGTAGGTGTTTGTGTGTGTTACTTCTACATGAACAGGCGTAACTGCGTGAAAATATTTGTGTGTGTATCTGTGCGCGTTTGAATGCATCTGTTTGAGGTGTATTAGATTTCCGTATGCTCCTGGTGATGATGTTGGCTTCGTTTTGTTTGTTAAGTTAGTTACCGGGAATCTTTTGCATCATTTAGAAAAGAATTTCATTTTTAAACCATACATTTTTTGCCACCGCTGCTTCTGCTACATGAAGCAGGTGTCGCACGTTTTTATGAGGCCATTTTTTGTATGATTGAGTGCTTTTTTTTTGGCAAGAATGAATATCAACATGATTTAATATTTTTTTTTTTTTAATATGAGAGATTTTTTTGCAAGCGTTTTTTGTGCAAAATATTTTTTGCCGCTTTAAAACATTTTTTTCTGATAACATATAAAAACTTTGATTTTTAACTTATAAAAACATCATAGATTCCATTAGCCCCGTAGAGAAAAAATAATTTTTTACTTCGATCAACAGCAAATTATTCCCTGTTTTTATTTTTATTTAAAATCAACACCAACTCAATAAAAATAACTTCGTTACTTAGAAAATATAATAGAAATTAGATTTTAATCTTCTGTTGCTCAATAAAAATTGAAAATATTCCTTTATGACCACGGAATGGCAATTGTCTATTTATACATTACAATAAAACCAGGTAAAGGCCAATTGTCGTTTTTCGAATTGCAAATAGACTACACTACGGTCAATCTAAAATCAATTTCAAAAACTTCGATTTTAAAAACAAATTTCATACAAAAAAATCAGAAGCTTCTACAGCCGATGTGTTAAAGAGTTTGCTATTTATTTCTGAGCATTGTTTTCTGGGTTCGAATCCCTGTGAGGGTAAGCATTTATTTATTTATTTATTATTTTGTTGTACTTCGGTCACTTACCAAACGTTAGTCATATTCCACTCTTAAGACTATTCAGACAAATTGTATTAAGTTAACAGAAATTTAAAAATTATAAATGAAAATAACCACGTGGTTGTTTTGAACCCGATTCCCTCCATGCATTGCAATTCATTAGAATGTAACACTATCGTTTCCTCTACTCACATTGCACATTACGTTGTATGTGATGCTAAAATTTCACAGACACAATCGGGAACATTTGGACAACTTTTGGTATTAACGACGGATTAAGCGTTATACTAGTTTTGGTACTTTAACTGAACTTATTTTAGTTTTAGGTAAAGTCCATTTAGACTAAAAATGGAATTATTAAGACAATTATTTCGGCCGGTCCTAAAGGGATATTGTGGGCTTAATGTCACTTAACAGTGATTAAATGGAGCAATTTTTATTGCCTCTACTGTGTTTAAAGCGTACGTTAAAATTCTTGCAAAATTAGAGCAAAGCAGTTCATGTCGTTGCTAAATAGATCCTTCAAACTACATTTTGCACCATCTCAGTATGCGAAAAAAACTACTAGAAACATGGAGAAAATTGCTAGCTATACTTTATGGATTTGTATTGCACAACATTGAATGTATACAGACATTTCATGCCAATTGTAAAAAAAATTCGCTTTTAGCAAGAACTACTAAGTTTTGTTTTTTTTTTATTACTTAAATTACAAAAAATTTTTAGTAATCTTAGTTCTTAAAAAGTAGTATTTATTAATAGTACATTCTTCCAACAAGCATGGATCAGATAACAAGCAGAACTTTTATTTTTTTTTTTCTTTTTGCTGCGATCCTCAACAAATTTATACTAAAGGTTAAATATCATCGGTCTAAAACAACAAGTTTTTTGAAACTTAATTTTTGCATGGAATTTTGAAGTTCTCCTCTTCAAAAACCACAAAAAAATCGGAAAAATATTCTTTTGCTTGTTTTATCAGTATTGATATAAAGCCAGACCATGTCCAAAATTTCAGCGAAATTGGAAAGGGTGTGTTAATTTTTGTTACGATAGGAGTAGAATGGCTGTATTATGTTGTACATCAGTGCAGTATTGGTTTGACTACAGTTCAATAAAGTTGAAGTGTTAATAATAAAGTAGAAAGTACTGATAAGCAAATATTAAAAATAATGACATTTCAAAGTCATTGAAATAATTTTTATTGCATCATAATTCTATATTCGCAACCTCGAAATGTTTAATTTAAAGCCACAATTTTGTAAAAATACTTTTCTTTTGTACTATCTTGACATTTAAATTACGATATTCCGTTTTGATTAAAAAAACAGAAAATAACAAATGGTGCCCTTAGGTATAATGTCAAAGTTTGCAATTTCCGCACATACGCTTTCGCGTTTGTTTCATGAGAACTTTTGTGTCATGCGACAATGTTGATGTTAATTACAGCAAATCAAAATGAAATTCAGATTTCGCAATAATTAGCAATGACCGTCAATTGTTTTTGTTTTTGCCTGTCATCACTATTGATGTTATAAATTATGTGTTAATTACTATGGAATACCGACATGACAAATTGATATTATGGGTGAACAAATTGCTGAAAATGATGTAGATGTGCAGACAAAGTTACGAAAACTTTATGTTATAATTATTTTTAACAATTAACATTTATATAAAAAGTTATTTAATTAAACATACGCACACCCACTGAAGAGTGTAATCCTTTGTAATGTGTATTTTAATATTTTTGTTATAATTTAGTCAGCAAAATTATACATTGAAACAAAATAAGTTTTTGAGGCAAAAGCCAAATTATGCGTCACTTTCATGGGAAACATACACAAAAAGCACAAAAAATGTCAAAGGTCAAAAGCATTAAATTTTATTGAGTTAATTAAAATACGAGAAACATATACACAAAGTGGGGTGGAATTACTATGTAGTTAGTGCATATGCAAAAACAACCACTAATGAAACTTGTACCGCATTGCAAATTGCGCAGTAGCTTTTAGTTGAAATTCAAAACATAGAAAAAGCTAAAAACTACTGCTGCTTACAATTGTAACTCTGCAGCTGCAAATGCAGAAAAATTACAAAATTTTTAATTATGCAAACGGAATTAAATTTCGCGGCTAATTAAAGAACCAACGCCGCTACAGTGGAGGCGAAAGGATGCTGCTGATTCGAATGCTTTGATGCCAGGGTACAAATAAAGAACCACCACCAATGCAAAGTAGCACAGAGCACAGCATCTATGGCATGAATTTGCATACACAGTGGCAGTGTAGTTGTTAACTTTATCTATTTGTTTCTAATTCTGTACTGAAATGCGTATAAAAATTTACTTCAGCAACGAAAGTTACAACGTTGTTGCAAATAACCACAAGCAGACTGCATAGAATAAACTAAAAAGTTTTCGCAAACACCATATTATCTAAGCATATTACAACAGAATTTCATAAATTCTCTGAAAGCAATAGGAAACAATGAATCCAACAAGTAGATATTGCATATAGTGCTGTAATTTACAAATCTATAGTTTATAAAATAATAACAAATTAAAAGACATACTTTGCGTATGGGCAAGAGGATTCGTGGACTTAATTTCCACCGGAGATTTATGAGGTGATGTTTGCAGTTTTGAGATTTAAATCTGATTGAAAATCACGTGACGACATAATTTTAATATTTGTAATGCTCATGTAATGTCAACGTAATATAAATGTAATGGTGTAGACCATGTCTAAACGATCAAGAAATTTGTTTATGGAATCCGATTTGACTATAAATTGCCATAAGCAATAGTTGCATAGTGGAAAAAATTACAACTTACAGACAGAAGTCATATAAAATTCCTGAAGCACCAACTCATTTTAAAATTTCCAAATTGATTTTATCAAAAATCTCATTTTCTATTTTTTGTTCAATTTCATTTTGCATGTCTTTGTGAATACCCTCTCTAGAAAATTCACTTCAATATTTTCACCTCTGTCATCGGGTTGTTGTGGGTTTTTTTCAATATTATTCTGAAAATATACTATATTTCGCTTTTTTTTATCCACTCCCCATCAGAAGAGTTTTCCCAATCAAACTAACATATTTTTATGATTTTTAGCCATGGAAAGCATCCCTAATGCAAAAGTAGGCAACAGGCATAGGCAACATTGACTTTAAAAAATTACTGAGGAACAACGAAGACCTTTTTAGTGCAATGATTTTATTTTTCTGATTCTCTTACATGTTTTTATTTTTTTTATGTCCTTTTTGGTCCAAATTTATATATACATTGCTTTTTCATTACATGAAATATGCATCCACTTTTGCATATTTTTTTCCGCACGTATGGACATAGCAAAGAACATAATTCAAATGAAGGTAAATCTATTAATAAGCAAGCAACACATATCAAACTATTGAACAAAATTTGATGTTCTGAGTTTTTAGCGTAAATATACAATGTTGCGTATAGGCAACAATGGGCATGAAAGGGTTAAGAGTTCCCAGATTTATATCAGGTTTCGCCTGGATTTTTGTGGAAAATTTCTGATTTTTCTGGACATTTGAAAATAAAAAAAAATCTGGATTTTTCTGGACAGAGAAATTTAATGTTATTCACTTATAAAGAAAACTATTTATTTTATGTTTATGGGTAAACGGCTTTTTGTAGTTGGCCAGATAAGATTTAACCGATCAAAGGCTAGAAATAATAAATGCCATCAAAATATCATATGAGGAAAAAATTTCAAACTTTATTTGAACATATTTCTGTTTATCTAGACTAGGGACATAAGATTAAGGATCTGGACAATCCAGACCATCTGGTTACCCTACTCGACATGATTAAATTCGATAAAATCCACTATGTGACGAAACAGTGAAGTAAAAACCAAAACAAGTACATATAGCATGATGATTGGCCTTTTCCTTTTTTTCAATAATAAATAAAGAAATGAAAATTAATTCAACTTACCTCCCGCAGGCGCAACACAATAAAACAAATGGGCTATCACAAGCGCCCTAAAGGGCGCAGTGATTCTCATGACGACGGCTGCTGCTGGTGATGATGCTGCTGCTGTTTTCACTGCGTTGCGTACGTTGCGCGCAATACTGCCGCTGCTTCCTCCTTCCTCAAATCAGGTAAATCGGTAACAACCGAAAAACCCTAAAACACTTTAGCTATGATGTTACCTCAATTTTGCTACAATTTTACTCTCACCGCCGCCACTACTTAAGGGATCACACACACGAAAAAAACGCGAGCACGCACACGAACGCAATCACTCACTAAACAACGCACACACTCTCGTCGTCGATGACCGTTCAGTGTTGCCAACGTCTTTTAGCTATGAGTTTTGCTTTTTGTTCTTTTTTGAAGTTTCTTTTTTATGTTGCCAAAGCGTTGACGCATGCGTTGCCATTCGTGGTGGTGGTAAAATTCCTCACTGAACACTATGAAGCAGAATTGTAGGAATTATGTGGAGAGTGATTTGCTTCTTCCGGTTTTCAAGAGTTTGAAACGCGACGCGAGTTTTGGTTTTTTAATTTTTTTGTCTGAAATTTGGCATATTTGTGTATTTATTTTTAAGTTTTTTTTTTATTTATTTTATTTATTTTGCAATGAATTGTGTTTTGCTTAGGATGCGATAGCACAACTTTTTTTGTTAATTTGAAGTTGAAGAAAAATCTGAAATAAGAAAAACATTTTGTTAACTTAAGTTTTATAAATCTGGATTTTTAAAAATCTTAAAATTAATTTTGTGTTATAAAAGGGGAAAATTATTCAGAATATCGAAGAAAACCGCCAAAAAAATTAAAAGCTAAATTAATAAATGAATAATTCAAGATGTTTTTGAAAGAAATTGGTTTGTGTCCTTTGTTATTGAAAAGATTGATTCATATTTAAGCCGGTCCCTCATGATTCCAAAGGAAGATCTTTTAGTTAAGTTTTTATGTCTGATTGTCTGAACGACAGTAGATGGAGGTTGTTCGCGAAGGTTGTCTCGAATCACGTGATTTACCATATAAAAATAATTCTAAATATGTGCTCCAAATAGCATTTAAAATTAAATGGAAATTTCAAAAACGTTACTAAAGGTAACTACATTCATGTACAAAAATCAAAACTTTCAAGTACAATCGTCCCCGTAATATTCTTCCCCCCCTCAACTTTTTATTAACAATTTAAAATTAAATTAAATAGAAAATTTAACATTCATTGCAATCGAGATAAAGAAAAGAAATAAAAAAAAACGAAACTTTTTTGTGAATGGTATGAATTGTGCACAAGCGCACTTTTAACTTTCTCACAACTTTTGAAGAAGTCAATTTTACTATTTACTTGTTAAATTTTACTTTTGCCTCAAGATGCCTGGCAAGACATTTAAATCTCGTAAATGTGCACACAAAAAATTAAATGTCACTTGCAAAAAGTGCAAAACTTTTGCATTGCACAAAATGCATTGAATGAATGGCACACAGTCAGTTAACAGCGCATGATGCAAATCCGGGATGGGGGGGAGTAAACTGACACGATGGAGTTCAAATTTCGAGTTTAAGTTCGAGGAATGAAACAATTGACAAAACGTTGCTAAAATGAGTTGAAAATGTTTATTTAACTGTTATGACAAAAGACGAAGAGAGAGAAAGAGAAAACAACGAACAAAAGGAACTATTGAAATTGAAACAAGTAAAATAAATAAAAAGAAAAAATAAGTAAAATGAATAAAATTTTTATATGAGAAATAGTGAAGGAAAAGTTTTACATTTCTGAAGACACATAATGAAAATGGATTGAAAACTTTTCAATTGACAGCAGCAACAGCAACAGCAACAGCAATAGCAATAGCGAATCTAATTGAATGAGCGAGTTGAATACAACTTGCTGCTGCCGGTGGCTTGTACACCCGCTGCTTCTGTTGTTGCTGCTTCATTGCATTGAATGATGATGCCGTTGCTAATGCAAAAGGTGAAGACATTTTCTAGGTTATTGAAATTAAATGCGAAAGTTACCCTTTAGAGTTTGCTGTAATTTTATTTATTACAAAAGATAAAATCGTTGTTCACGTTAGTACACTTAGAGTGCTAGAATGAATTTTTGCAATTGAAATCTTCTTGTAAGACTTACTTTTGATTTAATTTTCAAATTGAAATTTCAATTGTTTTCACTGGAAAATATTCTGTAAGGAATTGTTTAATCTGCAAAGCCTGCGCATAACAAAATATAAGTAATTTTTGCAAAATTTAAGGTTTCCACTTTTACGCGCACTTTTAAAATTTCTCTTTTATTACAAAATATAAACCCGTTGAATTTTCTTCAACTTCACATTTACACAAAAATTTCATTATAATTTTCAAGAAAAAAAATCAACGTTAATTTTCTAATTTTTTATACAGAGTCATCTAGACAACAAAAAGAAAACGAAATGAAGCTACAGACACCGAAAGATGCAACACTATTCAGATTTTACACTTCAATGGAAAACGATAACACTGCTTGATGTTGTTGCTGCTGGTGCTGCTTTTGCTTTAGCCGAATACTTTGCGCGTTGCAGTTCAAAGTGAACTGCATTAAAATTGCAAAATTAACTAATGACAAGAATACAAGAAAAACAACAAACTGAAGAAACAACAACAAAAAGTGCCCTTGCATCAATTATGCTAATTATGTCGTGACAGTAAATCCAAAAAATAATGAAACAAAAAACAAAAAAATACCATCTATATATGAATAAAAAAAGACGAAAAAGGGTGGACCATCAGCCGATTGTTTTATAATTGCTGTTAGTCTAATCAAAGGAGCAATATATCTTCTAAAAAATGTTAGAAAGCTAAAGCTTTTGTTTTGTTTTCGACCTTCTTTATTTGAATTGGTGTAGAAAAAGTTTTTTTAAAAAATGGCCCCAAATAGTCATTTCGAAAATATATTTTCGACCTTTCCTCATCGATTGGTGCACTAAAATTTGTTTATAAAAATGTGCACAAAACGGTAACTAAGAGGGTCGGTCCGGAAGCACTTCTTGTCTTGTCTAAAATATATTTTCGACCTTTCCCCATGCTTAAGTGCATGTCATGCCCAAAATATAGGTATTTTCCTCATCGACAGGGGCAATAATTTTTTTTTACAAAAATACTTTCAAAACGGCAACTTAGAGGGGTATTGCAATACTTTTTTTTTTTTTTTCAAAAATGGAACAAAACGATCACTAAGAGGGGTCGTCGAAACTTATGGTGATGATTTAAATATATTCTTGACCTCTCCTCATCGATTGCTGCAATAAATTTTTTAATAAAATTGGGCCCAAAATGATCATTTAGAGGAGTCCAAGACACCTGGTTTTAAGACTAAGACATGTTCCCTACTATTCCTCATCGATTGTGGCAATAAAACTTTTTTACAAAAACGGACCAAAAAACTGTCACCTGCATAACACTACTGCACTCAACAGTATTCATTTTACAGACTTTAGTTCCAAAATATTCATGGGTAGGTGATTATCGAAAATATCCAAAAAAAAACATCTAAAACTGAAAACATCCAAAAATAAAAACGTCAAAAAAATACCATCCAAAAATAAAAGCACCCAAAAAAGAAAAAAAACATCCAAAAATAAAAACATCAAAAAAAAAAAAAACATCCGAAAATAAAAATATCCAATAAAAAAAAAATCCAATAAAAAAATGTCCAACATTCATTTCTAACCCCATCGTTTAAGAGTTAAAAACAAACAATAAAATCAGCAAACCATTTGCAAATTGCTATCCAATGATTTTTTTTGCAAAATTTGCTTGTCAATTCAGAGCAATACTACCCAAAAATAGCAAAAGCAGCTGCTTTTTCGGGTATGTAGCTATACATAAATGAAGGTATTCCATAAATGACAACGCTGTTCCTATGAACTTGTCTCAAAGTGAACAAAATTTTGCAGCATTAAAGTGCTTTACTTCAGAATTTTTGTTTTTGTTTTTGTTTTTATCTATACAACTTTTGCTACAATACCGATTTGTGGACCCCTACGATCTGCAATGTGGCATGCCTGCGAGAGAACGAACCAACTTTTAGGTCGACCATGACTGAATCCGGTGAATCCGATGGGATTTTTGAGTTTTCGAGCTTAAAAAACTGAAGGGTTCAGCAAAATACTATTTTTTTTTTCAAAATATTTAGAATTCATCCAGGTTTCAAAAGTTGACATTATCATTATTTGTATAGCAAAGGGAATAATGGTGGAAATTCTGAAAAAAAAAGAGCGATAAGTTATTGGATGACTTATGTATGTGGTTAAAACATGGAACTATAGGTCAAAAGGCACACTTTTTTGGCCAAAATTCAATTTTATTCAATTTTTACTAGTATTGCTATTGAGTTTTTGTTGATACAGTGTAACGGAGAATACTTCAATACAAACAAATGTGTTTCTTGTTTTGGGAAAAAAGTAATTTTCCGTTTCTCAGCGATGTTGTATTTGCATTTTAATGCGATAACGCAAAAAAATCGTGATTTTAACTCCTTTTTTCAATTAATAAAATGTTATCAAAGTAATTTGTTTTTTTCTTAAACAAAAATGAATAAAATTGATGATGTTATGTGTAACACGATTTAGGTCAAAACATTAAAACATATTTTGGTTTTTTGTGGAAAAATCTAAAATTGAAATTAGACCCCTGACTTTTAATATTTTTTTTAAATTTTAAACTTCGTGTAAGCTTTTAAAATTTTATTGGAATTTGTTAGTCCTAAGAAACCCGTAACTAGTAATACATTGCTATTGTCAATGTTCTTTAGTAATATAGACGCCCGACTTTGCCCGTTTTTTTTTTTTCAATGAATTTTTTTGTCAGGTAACTTTTCTTCCGTAATTCCGATTTATTCGAAATCTGGTTGCAAAAGATAGATAAAAAAGAAAACGAAGCAGCTGTTTTTCAATTTCTTATAAAAAAAATACTGAAAATACTACTAGTCCAAGTAACTTGGGTAAAAGTGCGTATAATTTTTGCACCAGGTTTTTCGAAAAATAGAGATACTTGTGGTTAATATACGAAAAATTAGTACTTTTTTTACTTTTGAGGTTAGTTCTAGATTGCTGAAAAAATTTTTTTTTTGCATAATTCATAACTGAGTACTGCTTTTTACCTTCAAAATGAGCTCTTTAAATGTTTAATACAATACTTTCTTCAAAATTTATTAAAGATTCAAAATGATATTATGCAATCAAAAGTCGTGTCGTTTTACACGTTTTATGGGTTTTCCAGATGACATCTTAAATCAGCCATAACTTTTAAACGGATTATTGTATGGCATCTTTTAAGAGCTCATTTTGAAGAAACATAATAAAACTACGTGATAAATTTACTAAAAAAAATTAATAAAAATTTTTTGCAGTTTGCATCTAACCTCAAATATAGCCAAAATGGCCATTTTTCATGAGTTCGACCACAAATATCTCCAAATCCTGAGGTGGTGGTTCAATTCTGATCGCGTATTCGGATTCAACGAATAAAGCTACTTCGGAAATGCTTGGCAACAAAACCGTGTTGGCATGTGTTTTTGATTTAGAAAATTTATTACGTACCATTTTTGACCCGGTAGTACAAGGGTTAAGATTTTTTTCAGAATTGTTCTCTTAGTCTAAAGTCAACATAAAAACTTAATGTGAAGTTGGTCACATAAATGTCCTTTTGACCTTTAGTGCATGGGTTAAACTGATGTGGAATGCCAACAGAAAACCTTGAAGCTTGTTTAACTTAAATAGAGTCTGATGACTGATTACTCTCTCTCTTTCTTATCAATCTTGAAGTCTTCTGTGAAGCCTTTGCTAGAACTAAAAATAGAATCCAAAAGAATTTAAAAAACAAATTTTAGATCTCGATTACTGTGACGATATCTTCATTCTATAGTCTAGACATTCAGATATAATACTCGCAAGTAAAATATAAATATTGTCTTAGGTTTGCAAAATCTGGCTAAATATATACAATACTAACCAAAAGTAAATTTATTATGAAACACTATCATGAATCTGAAAATTTGTTTCAAAAGTAGTACGTTTGGAAGCTCTCATTAAGCTGTAGGTACAATGAGTGCTACACTGCTCTTAACAAATCAAATAGCGCACCTACAACAGTTATTGCCGCCGCTTCTTTCATGAATATGGCAAACTACCGGCGCAATTCTTGGAAATTTTATATACCCCTGACACAGAAACGCATATCACGTAGGAGTGATTGAGAGTTTTTTTGTGTAAAAGTTTTTCATTGGATAGGTTGCAATTTCATTATTTTAGAGTTCTTGCCCTTCGCTACGTTCGCGCTGCCACTCATGAAAGTTTCTTTTTTTTTTTGGAATTTTCTTTTTTCTTTATGACGTTTTCTAAAAATATAGCGCAGAAAAGTTTACTGATCTGTCTAAATGTCGAATTGTTGTTGTCCTTCGACGGTTGTGTTCTGTCGGTCACTTGGTTTTTTGTTTGTACATCAGACCACTGCTGTACTCTTCAATCAGTTTAAATGAAAACTTTTCAATTTTACTTCCAAAAATTTTTTTTTTTTTTTTTTTTTTTCTTGTGTTAGTGAAACGCAGTGAAAATTGAAACCACAGCATTGAAGTTCTGCGAGAGTTGCAACAACAAGTTGAGGGTAACAACACTTTTCGTTGGTGATTTTGTGGCTGATTCTTTTTAGTGAACTTTGGCAACTCAATACAGCTGAGCTGAAAAATTGTTGGGGGTTTTCTTTGTTTTCGGTTTTTGGAAATTCTTACTCTCTATAAACTAAGTAAATGAAGAATAAGAAAAGTAAAAATAAGAAACATTGAGATTTGAAAGTTATACCCAAAATTACTTATCAAAGATTGTTCATAAATATCTAACTTGCGTTGAATGTAATTACTATATATGACTAATCTGTATATTAATGGGCAAGACAAAAATTTGTCCAACCTTTTATACAGTGTTAGAAATGGAGCACGACTTTAAAGTATACACCACTAGAAAGGCATTTGGTTGGAAATGTACAGAAAGTTAAAATAATTTTAATATTTTGCCATCAAGCCAGGTAAAAATAAATGCAAATGAAAAGAGGATACAGCACAAAGAGAAAAAAACCCAAAAAGCTGACTTCATGTCTTTTGTTTTCTTTTTGTTTCACATTTGTCATTGATCAGGGATGCAATGTTTTGCAAATGAGCTTTTCTATTTAGTACCAAATAGCAAAAAAATTACTAAATGCATTTGTGGTAAAATTTTGTCCATTTGGAGATTCTAGTATTGATAAAAGCGCGGAAAAACGCATAAAAAAAATTGCCAATAAAAAAAAAATTGGACGATAGAACGCCACGCTTAATTTTGTGTTGAAAATCAAAAGTCACGATTTCTTGCAAATATCTCTCGGTCTCAGATATTTTTTAGATTAAAAAAATTTAAATTTGAATATGAACTAAATCCGCCGACGGACACGCCTACTTCCTATACGACGGTAGTGCGTGATCGACTCTTTTTTTTTAAATGATTTCAAATATGTTACAAATGGTGAGCCATCTTTTATAGTTTTCAAGTTATTTTGTAGAAATAAGTTTTTGTTTGTTTGGGTATTTGTTCCGTATTGACTCGAAAACTAACCCTGTCGGACCGGTGGAGACTTTTGTCTCAGTAGTCCCATCTTTGGTCTAGTTATTTTGTAAGTAGACCAAAACGGACTTCACCTTAAACTAAAATAAATTCACTTAAATTATCAATTATACCAAAAGTGGTTCAAATTTTATACAAAGTCGGTCATTTGTATCAAAAATGGTCCAAGCGTAATGCATAATTCGCCATTAGTACCAAAATTGGTCCAATTGTGTATCGATTGTGTCAATGAAATTATAACGTTACTGCCTACGTACTTTTTGGCAGTACATAGACTATGAGGAAGAGCAAACGATAGTGAATCGTATTAATGACTTGCGCTGCATTGAGAAGCCCAGGTTCAAATCCTCCACTCGGTGACTTTCAAGTTCAATCTTTAAATTTCTATTAATTTGTACATAATTTTTCTGAAGAGTTTTCGGAGCCAAAAATTAAACATCATAACCGAAGTATCAAATAGGAAAAAAGTTAAAAAAAAAAAATTCATCCACACCAAGATTCGAACCAAGAACACTATGCTCAGGAATATATCGAGCCCTAACCGCAACAGTAGCGTATGCGACATTTTTTCGAAATTTTTTTTTTGATGCAAATATGTTCTAAAATGGCATTCACAACTTTATGCCAAATATTAAAACTGAATTTTGTGTATTAACAAAGATATCGCACTTTCAATTATGTCGTAAGAGCCACATATGTTTTTTTGTTGACCGCAAAAAGAACGTAAGCACCTCAAAAACCAGAGAATTAGGCGCGGCAGGTATAAAAAAATATATATATTCCTCGTCAGAATCACCTGTTAAGTCGGTATAGCCATGTCCGTCTGTTTGGATGGATGTTTGTATGTCCGTGGAAATATTATTCACGGGAAAACTTAGATAATTCGGCGAAATTTTGTAAAGACGGTTCATTGTAAAAGTTAGCTCGAAGGATTGAAAATAAAGCTTGAAGCCCCAGTCTTTTACTTTGAAAATCAGTTTGAATTATATCGATATCTTTTTTTGTCTTCGAAATATCGTAAGCTGAAATATCAAAAAAACGTGGATTTTTCCTTTTTTCACCGTTTCAGGTTAGAATAATACGAAGAAGAAAAAATATATCGATATAATTTAAACTGGGATTTGAAGTAAAATAATAGGGCTTCAAGGTGTTTTTTAATGTTTTATGGCTAAAGATTTCCTTGTTCTACTATATAGCCTCAAAAAATAAAAAAAATGTTATTTTAACTTTTCACAAAATGGATGGAAAATTAGTCTTTAGGCTACGATTTCTCTCAAACCATTTTAGATATATCAATTCTAAAACCAGATTCGGACTTAACTTCAAAATTTAAATTGAAAATGATTTTTCTTGTTTTCGTCCATTGCTAATTTTCTAAAAAAACGTGAAAGTTCATTTTTTTTTAACAAAAAAATTTAAAAAAAAGTTGTTAAAAATACAATATCTCGTTAACGCGATCAGTTAAAACTTTTAAAAACAATATTTTTGAATCTACAAATAAACAGAAAATTAACTGCACACCCAGTTTTTAGTTAGTTTTTGTCAAACTTTTTTCTTTAATGTAGAAACAATGTAAAGACCATTTGGTAACCTGAATTCGACTCGGAAAATCGATTAGCTCGGTGACCGATTTAAAAAAAAAAAATTTTCTGTATATTTGGACCTTAATGAACAACTTTCCAAAAAAAGACCTGGAGTGGGATTACATCGGAGTAAAACCAAGTTCAAACGACGTGTGTGTGTGATATTTTGTAAGTTTTTAATACTAAATAGTACTGTAAATTAACAATATTACAGTCAATCTCACCGTTTTTGTGGGTTGGTACAATTTCAACCGTTCATATTGTTACAATGTTCTTTCTGTGTATTAAATAAATGTTATAAATGTATTCTTCAAAGGCAGAACCATGTAATTTCAAAAAACGTATGCGCCAAATTTTAATTTCAATATTCGCCAAGAGTGACTGCGAAAATGTCGTATGCGCCATAAATGAGTGAAATATGCACAAAATCAATTTAAAAACGCGTCTATTATTTATATGAGGTCTAATATAGACTACATTTAACGTTTTAAAAAAATCCGCCATGCCTGTTCGAAAAAAAATGAAAAAAACTCTCTCCTGTAAAATTTGCTTTTTGTCGCATACGCTACTATTGCGGTTAGGGCTCGATATAACAAACTCTTTAGCACATTCGCCTATGAAACTTTTTGACGTTTTTGTGCAAAACTTGTATATTAAATAAAATTCTTTCAAATTTATATATAAAATAAAAAAAGGCCCTTTTCTGGTCCAAATGTTATGCATAAGGAGACAATTGACCCTTTTCTGATCTCAATGAAATGCATAAGGAGACAGTTGGTTACGTTAAATTTCAAACAATACAAAACGTAAATAGAACTTTAAATGTGAATTTGGACTAGTCGGTTTCTCCCATTGAGTAGTCTTCAAACTAGTTTTGGAATAGTCCGTGGTCCTCCAGGGTAGTATCATCTTTATGATTTTATGTTAGGAGTGACACGCACCTACAGAGAAAATGCACGGTCATGGTTACAAATGAGAGTTTGTTTGCTTAAGTTAACAGTTGCTTGGTCTTTTTAAAGTAAAGTCGAAATCGCCAAATTCGGCCACAAGGCAAACTCAACTAATTTGAAATATGTTATCAACTTATACCGACTTTTTCTATACTTTAGGCTTAAGTTAAATTTTAACGATATTTTTCAAGTGTTTGCACATAACAAAATTTTTTCCAACAATGTCATCTGATCCTTGCTTGTTTGTAGCAAACAAAATATTTTTCCATTTATTAGAAAAATCATTTAAATTGTACTCTTTATATAAACCTCAATATTACGAACAAAAGTCACGTCAAAGCAAAACTTTGCACTTTGATTTTTAAACTTCAGACTTAACTCAACACTATGAATACCAAATGTCTTATTTAAACCTTTCCGAGTAATAATCCCCATGCTCAGTTCCACCATAAATGTACCAAATCAACCACACTTTCACACTTACGCGTTATATGTAATTGTGAAGTGTTTGTATGTATGTATGTATGGAAGATAGCAAACAATCACTCACATACTTAATATCAAAATAATTAGACGCATATATTTGTGGTCGTTAATGGTTTCGCATACAAATTGACACTTTAAGACGCTGCTGCTGTTGCTACAAGACAATATAATGATTTTGGTTACGGCGACGACGTTGAAAATGCGTTCTGAATGGAAACAGACCTTCATTAATAGATACTTAAGTGGGTGCCACTTGAATGACAGAGATTCGTCGTTGGGTCGTTGCTTTGTCTGCAGCTGTGGATAATTGTGGCTGATGGTTGATGATGAGTGGATATAACAAATATTTGTTTATTTCAAGTTTTCAACAAAAAGAAATAAGTATGAAAATTAAAACTTAAAAGAAAACTACAAAGAGTATACCAAAAAATAATAATCAATCAATTTTTTTTAAAGTTCAAAAAATCCAATTTAATTGATGCATTGCAAAAAAAGTCTCATCCACGAGACAGCAAAATGTTTTTTCATGACAACTTTATCGTTTCAAAGCAAAACCAACAGTGGACTCCCACCTTTTTTATTCATAATATTTGTCACTTTTTTCTTGTTTTTACCAATCATTAAACTTCCGCTATTACAAACGTGGCCAAAAGCCTTTCAAAATTGCATGCACTCCGCCCACCCGCCACACTGAAAAATTTTTTCTCGCTGCTACCACACAAGGCGCTGTCAAACGCGGATCACATGACATGAAGAAATGAAAAACAACAACTCCTTTACAGACACCCATACTCTCCCCAAAAGGACATAAAAAACACACAACAACGCGACCACGTGTGTGTCATATGACAGCCACTGCATATCACGCAAAAATCGCCATTTCTTCAATTTGGATTTTGTGATTTTTGTTGCACCGATTGTCGTCACGCGTCACGTAGATTGCATTAAGATTGATAGAAAAGATACACGTGAGTGTGTGTGTGTGAGTGACACACAATGTGCTGCAGCAACAAAATTAATGCAAAAATAAACAAACAACAACAGCAACGACAACAGCGATATGAGCAATACGAGCAGCAACAGTATCATGAGTGACAGAAGGGTTAACAACGCAATGGGGAAAGAAATGTGAAAAAAAAATTTTCGAATTGAAATTTAAATTGCGCCACTGAAAGTGCATTGACCGACACACGACGCATACATATATGTAGTAACCTAACAACGCCTCCAACGCGCGCCACTGTACAAGTCTGCCATATTGCCAAAGGTCGTTGTGAATCATCGTATAGACTGCACAGATGGTTAGGGGGTTCTGACAGCCAGTGGGCCAGCGAAAGTTTGCATTACCTTGAAATGACAATAAACTGTGCGCAACAACTTTGTTTTTACATATTCCATCGGTTGGAGTGGGGATCAGACATTATTTTCTTTTTATTTGCATACCCAGTAGGAAAGAGTTTTTAAGTGTAAGGATTTAGAATTTGTTTTTACAAACTCTTCGAAAATGTGCGTCACATTTGGTCGTATTTAGATCATCAGAATTATGTATACTAAAGAGTTTTGAGTTCTTTTTATCAATTCCGTGCTGCAATTTTTTCCAGTGTTAGAGAAATATCTTCTTTTACTTGTAGACAACTTCTTCTGATAATAAAGCGAACTTACCGCTGTTTGATGAACACTGAATGTAGAAGCTTTTGCACAGAAGTTCTACTTAAAACCAAGGCTGCCAAGTGTTAAAATGCTTAAAAAATTTTCTCTACTTTCTTTCTAATAATTTTCTACATTTCCAACATTTTCCATAAAAAAACCAAATGAATGTAAATCAGACCTTGAAATAAACCATTACAAAGTTAAGTCAGACTTAAAACTTTTAATTCATTTAGATAAATTTTTTAAAAAGTTTTTTTTTCTAAATTTATTTCATATAAGAGTGTTTTAGAATAGTTTTGAGTAAAACTTTTTAGAAACTTTTTATGATCAATGTTTTTATAAACTTTCAAACAACAAAAGTTTTCAAAAATCTTTAATTTGCAAAACTTTTTGACTAAATTGAACAGATATCTCTCATTTTTAACAAATGTGTAGATCTTACCAACAACTCCTCAGCTGTCAAGTACTACACGAGGAAATATGTTTCAAATATTCACAAAGTTATAGCCATTTTAAATCGTATACTACGTTTCCACCGGAGATATAGCTGTGACGAGACTTTTTAAAGCTCCGCAGAAGGGTTCTGGGCTTATGAAAGTATTGAGTGCGCCTCTCTTGGCCAAGCAATCGGCCTTTTCATTGCCCTCATGTTCTCTAACGAAACTTATAAATCTTATTTTTACAGGCAGAAAGAATTTTATTTTTGACAGTTAATGTCATAAGCGGGAAATTGAAAGTTGTATCACCTCTTCATCTTAATATTTTCTTCTATTTTCGTTTTTTACTGTAAATTGCCAAAAGAGGTAACTCTTGGTCGAAAATAGTCAAGGCTACCGGCCTTCTTGAGATTTATACGAACATCTAAAATAAATATCGTTAGAAGAAGGTCACGTGACTTACAACGAGATTTAGAGCACAAACTCGAAACAGCCGAAAATAACCTCATAAATCTAGGATGAGAACGTAGTATTAAGTTATATTGGAGGTGGGCGTAACCTTGTTTTGATTATATTGTTTTTTTTATAAGTGAACAGATGCTATTTGTACGAATAACATCTCAGATATCAAGTTTCGTTACTGTACTTCAAACACTTTGGCCGTTTTTAATTTTTTACCTTGAAAATGTAATCATAACTAGCGACTTACTTCAAGGGTTTCATTAATCAAAGAAAGGGGTTTTGCAGAAATCGCGTTTAAAGTATTCGATTGATGGTTTTCAAACAACGGTGAATATACTGAACTTTTACAGAATTGAATGATATTATGAAAAATCATGTTTTTGGATTCATGACAGTATCATCCATGTTTATATGCCTTAATCTCAACATATTCGCTTGATTTTTTTCTTTTTTTGTTGGAAAGGCTGCGAAGAGGAGCAGTGCATATAATTTTCCTTTTTTTAAAGTGGGCAGTGCCACGCCCCTAAATGGAGAAACAATCTAGCGGCAAAACGGCTTCATCGATTTTTATGAAATATGGTATGAAGATAGGTTTTATACTAAGAACGGTGATATGAACTTTATGTTTTAAAATGGGTGTTGCCACGCACCTTAAATAAAATACGCTTCCACAGCTAAGCTGCTGAAACGATTTTTATGAAATTTAGTTTAATGATAGGGTTAATACTAAGGAACGCTAATATAACCTTTTATATTTTTAAGTTTGCGGTGCTACGCCCCTAAATAGAAAAACGCTCTCGCCGTTACACCACTGAATCGATTTATGTGCAATTTGGTATGAAAATTGGGCTAACATTAAGAAACTATAATATATGACCTTTGTGTTTTTAAATTGGCAATGTCACGTCCCTAAATCAAAATACACTTTTACAGTTTAACCGCTACACCAATGGTTATTAAATTCGGTATGAAGACACGTCTTATACTAAGGAACGATAATATGATTTAAAAAGAAAATGTGCAGACATAGTTACTAATGAGAGTTTATTTTTCTTAAGATAACAGTTGCGTGGTATTTTTAAGGTCAAATCGAAATAGTCGAATTTCGGCCACGAGGCAAACTCTAGTTGAAGTAAATCAGTAAATGTATAGTTTTTAATGAAAAAGTCTCCAAGGGCCAATTTCACAATTCAGTGTAGCTTTTACTGGAACTTTAACTGGAACTTTAACTGGCACTTTGACATTAAATTCATACAAAATTTTTTTTTATCTGAAACTTAAATTTTAACTGGATATTATGAAAACGGCGCTTATGCTTTAAATCATGGGATAAAAACTAATAAATAAAATAAATAAGTGAATATGAAAAATCAATCAATTCAGTTTTTCTTCTTAACATCAATCTCATTTCGCGCCGGGTATGTAGACTAACATATCTTTTTATGTTTGTACATCTGTATGCGTGTTATTCTAATGACAACGAAGGATATCATTGCATACACTCTGCATGGTAGGTAAAATAGCGTCAGTAAAAGTATTTGTTATTTTAGAGCTGTATGCATTGTTTGGAAGCGTGGCATGTCACCTGTCATTAGAAGTGTCACCGCTTTCATTATGGTTGTGTGGGTGAGGTGCATTGGTGTGCCTACATTCTTGGTAAATTGTATGCGCAATGGCATAGAATTACACCTCATGCTGTGCTTTAAATAGATAGTGATTGATATCATTTACTTTTGTTAAATTGTTTTGACATGCATGGTTGGTTGTCTGAATTGCATTATGACTTCGATTGAACTTAGTTATATTCTTTTAAAGTTAATTTTTTATTTTTTTTGTTGAAAACTTCAATATAAAAACCTTTTGCTTTAATTCAATGATTTTTCAATGATTTTTGTTATTAATTAATGCTATAATTGATTTAAAACTGATCCCATTCAAAAATGTAAAATTATTTATTAATAATTAAATATAAATATGAAATATTTTGCACATTGCATTCTATGAATATGAAAAATTATCTACGCATATAAAAATGAAAAAGTGCTGTTTGTTCTTCTCTGTTGATTTTGTACAAAATTTAAACCAAAATTAATTATTCTTTAATTGAATACATTTTAACAATAACTTAATTAAGTGCTACTCATAAACCAATGATTTTCAATTTATTTGAATTTTATTATTATGTTGTTTTTTTAATTTGTTAAGGTTTTTGCACTTCACAGCTAAATGCGGTTGAGTAGCGACGCTTAATTAAAAGTCACTCTTATGCAACAGTGACCTATACACAATTGTAAAACAAAAACTATGTACATATATGTACCTACCTATGTGTATAAAAAACGTTTCATCAGAAAAAATGTTTATGTTATTAAATTAAATTTAATTGATTTTGTGACAGGAAATTTTCATGCGATGGGAAATTGTTTTTTTTTTTTTTTTGTTTTTCTATTAAATCAAAGTAGCTCTCATGACGTAAAATTGAAAATGCATAGCATATAGTTATTTTAATACTTTTTACCATTAAATCAATAACGCATACCATTAAACCAACAATATATATCATCAATGGGATACATCATCAAGGGGATTTTTTATTTTTAATAGAAAGTAACATATTTATATGAATACTGGATATCAGAAATTTTTCAAAATATTGGGAAAATCAAAGGTTGCAGTAAAAATTATCTTTAGGACAGCCACTGTATACTTGGTTTGGATCAAAAACTTCCAAAAATATGGCCCGCTTCGAGCTTGAATGAAGATCTGGACAACAAAAATCAGTAGTTTTTGACAGTTTTTTGAACTTATCTCAAAAACCACGAAATAATTGGTAGTAATTTTCTTCATTGCTTTAACATGAAAAGTTTGGCTTTTAGAAGTCCTGGAAGAAATATTTCGATTCAAAAAACGTTTTGTTTTACTACAACTGAAGATGAAAGCGACAAACATCGACTTTGGACCACAGTAATTGTAGGAAATCTATTTTTCTGCAGATTTTTTATAAATTTTTTTTCAACGCTAACTGTTTCCCACTAGAAGGCGCCATTTGTTAAAAAGAATTGGATGTCATAGAAAAACTACTTTTTCATAGGTTGATTTCAAAATAAGCACAAAATTTTGATAGGAACTTAGAGAAAAACTATGTGGCTTTCTAACATGCTCTTCAGAATAGAAATCGGCAAAAATTTGTGCAGGATATGACAGTTTTACATATTATGTTTGTACTCCACACATAGTGTTTAAACACTTTGTACTTCCGTTTGAAAAGCAGCGAAGAAGGCGTCGCAGTTATGGAAAAGTATATATATTCTTGATTAGCGTTGATATAGCCGTCTGTCTGGTTGGCTGGAAATATTTTTCACGGGAAAACTAAGCAAGATAATTTAATGGAATTTGTCACAGTGGCTTCGCTTGTATGATTGAAAATGAGCAAAATCGGTCAATGGACACGCCCACCACTCATGCAAAATATAATGTTCAAAACGCAATAAAAGCGAATGCTCTCGAATTTTATTATAATCCTGAAAATACTGCTCCAAACTGCAACATTTTAAATTCATTTTTTGTAATCCAGTTAATGGCAACATTCAATTGACTGCAGCAAATCAATAAAAATAAAAATTTACAACAAAAATTTGTTTGTTTGCAAAAGTAACAAAAGTGAAAAAGTCGCAAAGTTGCATTCATTGACATGGAATCAGAGTCAAAAGCAAACAAACATATGAGTAGCTTTATATCAGCAATTTACGCTTCATAGAACGAATTTTGTTCTCTTTTTTTTATATACCAACGAGTAGATATATATTTTTATACCATCGATTTTTTTTTTTTTTGGTTTTTTATTTTTACCACCCAACTGTGCAGCACCTACAGTGACAGCTGCTGTTAGCGCTGCCGCTGCTGCTGCTGCTGTTTGCTACTACTCATGCTGCGTCATGGCCATGGCAGCCATCCATTTTCCAATTAAGCTCCAGTTGAAAATATCAATTGTCGCTAGTAATTACGACAAATCCCAATTGTCGCACAGCTACAACGACAGCAGCAGCAGCAATAACAACAAAAACTACAACAACAACATTTGAAGTAGCAGTAGCAGAAACAGCAATTGGTGTTGCTTCACAATCAACATCAAAAAAAGTCGTAAGTCACAGCGAGCACAGCAGTAGCAGCAGCACCAACATTGCTATAAAAACAAACTTGCATTTGTTGACATTTCCCAAGAGGAAAAATTTCTAGCGCTTCTGATCCAAGCACTTCAAAAGTGCTTGTCCCCATAGAAATTTAGAAGCACTATCACAATGATTTTTTATAAGGTTGCAGTAAGAACAACGTGAGTTCGAACCCAGCCCGGGAGATTTTTTTTTTACTTTTTTTTTACTTTTTTTTGCTTTATTTTTTTTTTTAATTAAATATTTTTTATTCAACATCTTTTATTTCACTTTTTTATTTTCCTTTCTCTTATTAATTTACTTTTGTTTAACCGAATTGAAATTGATTACACAATGATTCCATATAAGGCTGCAGTAAGAACAACGTGAGTTCGAACCCAGCCCGGGTGATTTTTTTTTTCGTTTTTTATTTGTTTTTGCTTTATTTTTTTTTTTTTTATTAAAATATTTTTTATTCAACCTTTTTTATTTCACTTTTCTATTTTAATTTCTCATTTTTATTTACTTTTGCTTACTTGAATTGAAACTGATTGCACAATGATTCTATGTAATGCTGCAGGACAACATTTGCTTAATATACAAATTTAATACCTCTTCATATCATCGGGCGTTGGTGGAGCGGTCTAAAGGGTTGGTAAATGTAAGAAATAAATATCTAGCACGCGGAGGGTCGTGGATTCAAATCCTGGCGCGGCCAGTTTTTTTTTTTTTTTTCTTTTTTTTTCTTTTTTTTAATTTTATTGAAAAAACGCTTACCGCAGCATTACAAATAAGCGCTTTAAAAACTCTTTTTTGGTAAGGCTGCGGTAAGCTTTTGCTCCCTTACATCCTATGACATGCAATGTTAAAAAGAAAGTATTGTTCTTACGGAGCGGAAGCGCTTATTGGTGAAAAGGATGCACTTCAGAAGGGTTTTTGAAGCACTACTTTTCCCCTTGGGTTATTACGCTCACTCACACATACGAATATAATGGTATGTATGTATATACACTAACATACTTGAGCGTGAATAAATAAATTACTTAGATGCCCATTAGGAAAAAAATCTTTGCATGTATTTCAGTCCTTTGGTAAAAAGCGTCTGCCTACTCGTAAATTTTTTTATTTATATCAATTGCTTTGAAAACCGTAAGTGGCAGACACACTCTTAATGCTTTTTATTACAATGGGAAAAAAAAAATTAATAAGAAACATTAATTTTTTTTTTCTTAAAAATTTTTTTAGTTCTTTGGATAAGGCTGTCTGCATTCGCGTCATGTGTTTAAGCGATAAACGTAAAGTACTATGAAAACAGTAACAGGCAAAGGTGCTTAAATGTCCAATAGGAAAAAAATTTCGCATTCCTTTTACTTAAAATATTTGTATAGTCCTTTGGTAAAGGGCGTCTGCCTACACAATGTTTATTTACATAAAATGCTTTGAAAACTGTTAGTGGCAGACGTGTCCTATGCGGCGTTAGTTTTTGATAAATTTATATTTATTATAACAATAGAAAACTTTTCGATATTATTTTATTGGAAATATTTTTACGCTTACTTTTACAGAAAAATATTTTGCGACTACGTTGTGGCTCTAAATATTTTCTACAAAGAGGATCAAGAAGCTTATTTTATGCGAGTTAAGAGTTGTTGAAAAGATATCCTAATTCAAGCTTAGTCTAGCTCGCATTTCTATGGCAGAGTATACTAGGAGCTAAGACCACATACTAAAAAGCGTCTGTTTTTAAAAAAATCAGAGCGCAAAGCATCTGTCTCTTTTATTTTCATGCTCAAAGCATTCGAGAAAACTATTATGCTTAAAGGCAAACACGATGAAATGACTGAATATAGTAAATTTTTTTACATTTTTACAAAATTACAGTTATTTTTTGCAACAATACAGGAATGGTAGACATGGGTTTTATTACTCCTTATGGTGTTATCTTCACAAAAAATGTTGTCTACCTTACGATAAATTCACATAAATGTTTGATGTCGTAAAAATGAGAAAAAAAAATTTACAACTCAATAGTGCAGCGCAAAAAATGTCTGCCGCTTGTATTTAACTTATTTTTCAAGCTTACTTATTTTTTTGAAATAGGTGGCAGACGCGATTATTTTCAAACATTTTTGGAGAGCCGCCATTTTAAAATAATTGCCAGACATGGCTTATAATGTTCGATTTACTCCAGTCTTCACATTTATCATCTTCTGCCGAACAATTTAATCACAAAATTTTTCTGCTACCAGCTTCCTAACTATACCTAAGTGATTTTTATTTATTTATAAATTTCTACTGGGCTATGAAACTCTTTATCAACATATTCGTGTATGTCCTTATATACATTTGTAACTTTCACATACGTACATATGCATGAAAGCTTATGTGTATGTGTGTGTGTTGTTTATGTATTTGCAGTAAAGTTTGCTACTTTCTACTAAAGTACAAAAATCTCATTTATTTGTTTCGATTAGGATTATAGTGACCGCTACGCTACAAATAAAAAAGTTATGTTTTCCACAAATAAAAACGAGAGTTTGTATCAGCGCACACACTCTCACTTACAGTATGTAAGGATATTTGTAGTTTATATTTTTAGCTTTAATGCTGGTCAATATTTTTGTTTTTTTTTTTTTTTTTTGTTCGTTATTCCTAATTTGTTACATTTGTTGCAAATTCTCATAAAAATATACAAACAGTTTGTTTGTTTATTTATCTTTGTACGTATTTATCGCACTTTTTATACACATTTTTTTTTTATTACTTACTTTATATATGTAGTTTTTCTTTTTTGTTTGTGTTTTGTGTTTCATAAGTGTATTTCTTTTTAGTGTAACAAAAATAATATGGAGCATTTGTGACCCCTCTTCATTCTATTGTAACTTTGCTCATTTCCTTTGATTCAATTTCCGCCATACAACAATTGCATAAATCAATTCATATTTGCTATGGGTATTTTTTTTTTTTTTTTGTTTTTTTTTTTTTCATTATTTTTGACATTACTATTTGTGATATTTTTATATGATTTCATATGGAAGTATTTTAGGGGAGGCTTTCGTTTGGGAACCAGATTTCATTCGAGAATGACTTTAATTTATGAAAGAAAACAAGCCAAAAGCATTCAAAAAAATTCTGGAAAAATTTTAACGTATTTTGTGGACAATTCCAAATATTTTATGTCTCGTACACTTTTTTCGAAAGATGCCTTGATTTTGAGTAAAAGAAGCGTTTTGAAGCCAGTGGGCGTTCAACAGCCATAAACTCTCATTCAACGACTGAATCTCATCTTGAATGATACAAAATTTAAAGCTTAGCAATCAAGCTTTCATCTGAAGTATTTTTAAAAAAGACTGAGAGCGGTTTTTTAAAAATAAAATAAAATTTATAATAATATAAATATATACCTATATAATTAAGCTTTAATTTTTAAATGATCAAAAAATACGTTATTAGAGGAATTCCAGCATTAACATTTATTTGGCACAAAATATTTTCAGAAAAAATCCCATTTTTCATATTCCACATCAACACTTGTTTCTTTCCTTATATGAAAAAACAATCGTTAGCTAAGCGATAAGGTCATCCTGCCAACTTTTTAAACTTTTGCGTCCCTAAATTAATGCGTACCACTTTGGCACTGCTTTTGTTAAAAGTATATTTTGAATTTTGTACGATACATCATCAATACTTTACATTGAATTTTACAGTAGCTTAACTTTTCGTCATTTCGTGTACTTGTGGAATTTGTCTCGGATACCTTCATTTAGTTCCGTAAACACGCACTAGTGGATCCAACAAGCTACTGGCTCCCGTCATGCAATCCAGTAAAACTGTGTCATAATTTCCTTCAAGATTTTACTTATGCTTGCGCGACATCCGCTTGATCCAAAGTGATGCTTTCTAATAATCAATTTGGCTTTCGCAACTTAGAACGAACTCGTTTGTTTTTACTCTCCACGTGAGAAGCATTGAAATGGATATGTTTTTCCATGTACTCTTGGGACTTAGCTCGAACACCACCTTGAAGTACCCAGAAACGTTCTTCTGGATCCAATCAGTTACTGACTCTGCTGACATGCAATTCAGTTAGACTGTGTATCTATTTCATTCATGGTTTTGCTTATGCTAACGGGACTTCCGCTTGAACTTTTATATTTTCACTCTCCCTAAGTGAAACATTGCAACGATGTTGTGGGGGAAACTTTAGTACTATTGGAGAAGCACTGAATGCATCTACTGTGAAACTCAAAAGAGAACTTCCGACGATCAATTCGGCTTCAAGTTGAGTAGTTAGAACAATAAGTACGTAATCCGGGAAAATGTCAGAAAGATTTTAAGGCTTTTGCTACTTAACCATACTTTACAAAGTCGAGCTATGGAGTACCCAGTGAGGAGCTAAAAATCACAATCGAAATAATTCAACAGAGAAAGAGTTTTTTATATGGAAAAAGGGGTATCGTACAAAGTTGGATTCAGTGATGTGAAATTTTTGTAAAGCAGAATCTTTATACTTCGGACATGTTATGCAGACCAATTACTTTTTCAATGAACTCTAATAAAGTTTTATTCAACCATTGTTGCTTTATACATTTGAATGTCATCTAATAGCAAAGTCATTAACTCTACTGCAAAAATTGTAACAATTAAATACAATTCACTGCAGTCTGCGCGCAACATTTGCCGAAGCAATGCAGCAGCAGCCACAAAAAAACCGCAAATATCCAGCTGTGAATGCAGTGTCAACCGCATTGCAATGCCTGTCTGAAGAATAAAAAGGTGGAACAAAAACCAACAAAAATAAGGAAAGACAAAAAGATAAACCCATAAGAACACTGCGTTGCTAAGCTTATCTTTAAGCCAACTTGATAACTATTTATACTACTATAGCGCTACTATGAAAATGCAGCACATTTAGTTCCACAGACAATTCCAACCTCCGCTTTTCATAAGGAAACGAAATCTACATTATTACGAATGGGAAAAACTCCCCAAATAAACAAATAGTTGAGCGCAAAAGCACTTTTTCGATTTTCAACTAGACGGCTTGTAGCGTATCCAATGCAAGTAGAATTTTCTTTCCTCACCAGCAACGGCACTATCTTTGTTCATATTGGCTTGCTGCATACATTTTGTTTTATATTTTTTTTTTTTTTTGTGCTAAAATTCCATTTGTATTTGGTTTTTCATTATGTCACTCGTTGCTTCATTTCCCAAAGACTCTCTGAGTTCAACTGAACCGATTTGGTGGTAGTGACAACGTGGCCTGGTGGCGGCATTACAAAATGGAAAATAGAAAAACTGTGGTGTTCGAGCATCGAACGAACGAACGAACACTTTCATTGTGAACTCACATGCTGCACTGCGGTCGTTGGCGCGGTCAATTGCTAATCTACTTCGTTTTCTCATTGTTACGATTTCCATGTGCTCCTGCTTTTTTTTTTTTTTTTTCAATAAACACTTTCACATCCTTTCTGTATTTTTTCGTAATTTTGAACCAATGCCAGTTGATATCCTTTTTGGTTTTGGTATTTAGAACAAAAAGTAACAAAATCCCCAAAAAAAGGATAACAGTTTATGTAAAATTGGCGTTTTTTGTCGCGGTTTATTCTTTTCGACTATCATTGAATATATACACATACGACCCCATATGCGGTTATATGTATGTATGTATATGAAATTCCATTGTATTTGAATTTTTCTATGTTCGTTGCATAAATTTTGTGGTTAAAAATACAGTGGGTCCAAAATTTATCAAAACACGTGATAAGGAAATTTTTTTATCAGTTTCTTTTGAACTTAAATTAGAATGGAATGGTATGGAACGGAATGGAATGGATTGGGTTGGACTGGATTGAAATGGATTAAATTGATTTATTAAGTTGAGTTGAGTTGAGTTGAGTTGAGTTGAGTTGAGTTGAGTTGAGTTGAGTTGAGTTGAGTTGAGTTGAGTTGAGTTGAGTTGAGTTGAGTTGAGTTGAGTTGAGTTGAGTTGAGTTGAGTTGAGTTGAGTTGAGTTGAGTTGAGTTGAGTTGAGTTGAGTTGAGTTGAGTTGAGTTGAGTTGAGTTGAGTTGAGTTGAGTTGAGTTGAGTTGAGTTGAGTTGAGTTGAGTTGAGTTGAGTTGAGTTGAGTTGAGTTGAGTTGAGTTGAGTTGAGTTGAGTTGAGTTGAGTTGAGTTGAGTTGAGTTGAGTTGAGTTGAGTTGAGTTGAGTTGAGTTGAGTTGAGTTGAGTTGAGTTGAGTTGAGTTGAGTTGAGTTGAGTTGAGTTGAGTTGAGTTGAGTTGAGTTGAGTTGAGTTGAGTTGAGTTGAGTTGAGTTGAGTTGAGTTGAGTTGAGTTGAGTTGAGTTGAGTTGAGTTGAGTTGAGTTGAGTTGAGTTGAGTTGAGTTGAGTTGAGTTGAGTTGAGTTGAGTTGAGTTGAGTTGAGTTGAGTTGAGTTGAGTTGAGTTGAGTTGAGTTGAGTTGAGTTGAGTTGAGTTGAGTTGAGTTGAGTTGAGTTGAGTTGAGTTGAGTTGAGTTGAGTTGAGTTGAGTTGAGTTGAGTTGAGTTGAGTTGAGTTGAGTTGAGTTGAGTTGAGTTGAGTTGAGTTGAGTTGAGTTGAGTTGAGTTGAGTTGAGTTGAGTTGAGTTGAGTTGAGTTGAGTTGAGTTGAGTTGAGTTGAGTTGAGTTGAGTTGAGTTGAGTTGAGTTGAGTTGAGTTGAGTTGAGTTGAGTTGAGTTGAGTTAAGTTGAGTTGAGTTGAGTTGAGTTAAGTTGAGTTGAGTTGAGTTGAGTTGGGTTAGGTTAGGTTAGGTTAGGTTAGCTTAGGTTAGGTTAGGTTAGGTTAGGTTAGGTTAGGTTAGGTTAGGTTAAGTTAGGTTAGGTTAGGTTAGGTTAGGTTAGGTTTGGTTGGGTTGGGCTTTAAAATGTAGCAAATTCAAATACTCTTAATCACTGTGACACATAGCGCATTGCTTTACCAATGTCAGCGGTATTTTTCTATTGCAAACTGTGCACCGGACAGACAGCTGCATTTGTGATCTGCTTTAAATTGCAAAACGATGTGACATTCGGGTTACCATCGCCATCAGTGCCAAAAAAAAAATAACAGAGTAAAAAACTGCATAGATTAGGAGAATCGCTTGGGATTCTAAAAAACCGAGTTGCCTTAATACTTATTTTTATTGTTTTTTGCAAGGATTAATTTCCTTTTTTTTGAGTATTATAGAAATCGTGAAATGCTGGAAAAGCTTTGGCATAAATATAAATTTGAATCTTGAGACTTAAAAAACAATTTTTTTTTTCACAAGGATTTACAATACGCTTGCTTCTAAGCAGTAAGACTTTAGAAACTTTATAAGCTTAAATTCGATACATTGAATTTGGTGGTATATATTTAAAAAAAATCATATAAACTACTAATCATATAAACTAAACTCAAATATGGCGTTATTTTCATCACTGCGTTATACTATTACATTGGCAATAAAAACAAAACCAAATATCCTGTATTTGTTATAATCCATTTAATTCCAAAAAATGCATATAAAGCCATTTGATTAGAACACAGTTTGGTAGCAAAACTATAAAATTACAACAGATATCAATGTGAAATAACTACATTAAAACCATGGAAACCAATGTGTCAGATAAATAAAATAACTAAACATAAAATTTTGTGCAAATGCAGAATCAACAGCATTTCAATGCTTTCGAAGGGAAAGTTCATAGAAAAGTTCCCCAGAGGATGTTTCATTTTTCCCTCAAAATCTGGAACATGGTAAAAATTTACGCAAGGTAGGCACGGCGAGCCTTAATCAAAATAAAGTTTTATTGTTACCACCGAAAATTACATACAAAATTTTATTTTAAAAAACATTAAATTGGCCCCACATTGGGTGCCATTTAAGTAACTTGCATAAGCATATAAGTTTTTTGTTTGACTAGCATTGTTTTTTTGAACGTCTACAATTTAATACTTTCGAGTAAACATTTTCTGAATATAAGTACCCTATTTTTTGTTTTCAACAAAACGGCAGTCGATTCACTTATGACATTATTTTCGCTCCAGCTTTGCAGTTTTTCACATGAGCGTCAGTTTAACCATGTGCCGGGTGGGTTTTAATAGAACATGATTTTACGATTTATTTCCTATGTACAAGGGCATTTGGGATACTTTGTCCGGACCATATAGTCAAATAATGATAAAGTTCAATTATAAGTGGTTGACGCTCATCCTTAGTGTTACTAGGGAATGCGATTAATGGATATATTGAAGAACTCGACAAATTCTATTTGTATTCTTTTTATAAAAGGAATTGAACATTGCTGAGAAAAGCATAAATGTGGATAGCGTTCAGAAATAAAGATATTTTTCACATTTCCTTCTTTGTACTTGAGTTGAGTATTTTTGTTGCTTCAACCCTATGTCATAGGAGTAGCCAATTAAATTTTCCAAAACATAATGCTAATGTAATACATAAAATTAATTATGGAATTGTCCATTAACTCAAATCTATTACACAGCACCAAAACGTGTATAGAAAAAAAAAAAAAAAAACAACAACAATATACGCTACACAATTTGACCAAACAACAACAGCAATAACAACAACGGACAATAGAAAAATTCTAATTGTTATGCAGCATAAATCAATTAGTGAAAAACGCTGAAAGCCGCAAAAATATTTTATTTGATTTATATGGCGACAACATAACGACGGCATGTGCGGATGCAAAAAGCAAACAAACAACAAAAACCCCGGGTTCAAAACAACGTAAATAGAAAATGAAATGAATGTACACAAAGTACAAGTGCCCCTACTACTCGGACACATCATGGAGATTGGGGGATGTGTATGGTACCCAAATTGTGTGTTTTGATAAATGGAAAACTTTTGTATTTGAAATTTCAAAACGACTGCATAGAACACACAGAAAATACACCGAGAGAGTACATCGTGCGAGTGCATCAGTGTTTTAATTAGCATTTTAAATTAATTTTGGTAAAATTTTGTTAATTTACGTTTCGTGGCGTATGAGCGATTTTAATTGAGTTGAATTAATCTAACGGGCGGAGCGCTGTAGCCACCCATGCATCTAGTTCTAATTTAGTATTGCATTTTTAAATGTTCTTCATTTCAAATAAATTAAAGGGAACATACAAAATAGACATGCATGTCAATTGACTCTGCTTGCAATTTAGTCCACATCTATGTACACTATTTATAAAAAATATCTTATATGAAACCTACCTATACACGGTGCTGAAATCAGCAGTTTAAATAAAACTTTGTTGAATTGAAACCAAGGCGTTTATCGAAAAAAGTGTATAAGGCAAAAAATGCTTAACATCGGCCAAGATGTACGTGTGAATTTTTTCAGCATTTTTTTGAACATTTTATAATTTTTCAAAAAAAAATTCAAAAAAAAAAAAATTAAAAAAGTTCAAAAAAGTACTACTAAAAGTATTTTTTGTACGATCCTAAGCATTTTTTGCCTCACACACTTTTTTCGTAAGACGCCATCGTTTTGAGTAAAATCCGTTTTTTCGTTCGAAATTATATTAAAAAACCGAAAATGTCGGTAGAAAAAATAAATGGGCCGGGACAATTTAGGTGAAAATATGAAAAAAATGTTAGTTTTGAGTCAAAGAAGCGCCAGACAAAATAATTTTTCGAGTTCAGCAAAATTTTATCTAAACTGCTGCAAAGTGCTATGTAACGCTATAGCGCAAAATATACTAAACCAATTTCAATAATTTTTCTTTTAAAACAATCAATTTGTGCTAAGGAGCATACTGGCATTTTTATTTTTTTGATTTTGAAAGCGTAACATTCTTTATTTAAGTATGAAATCGTTGCAAAAAATTCAAAGGAAGCATACAAATTTTTGTTTTTTGAATTATGAGTTGCCTCTTCCGTCTCTTTCATTTATTGTCATTTTTTTATTCTTGAAGAGAGAATATAGTATTTAATTTTAAGAGAGTGATGTTATCAATCATGTCAACTTAATGCTTTTCACACCAAATTTTGTGCTTTTAGTCTTTTACGCATTTCTTCGATGTATTTTGATATTTTTGAGCTTTTCCGATGTCAAGAATGTTTTTCGTAACTTTTGGACTTGTACCGATATTTTATGTTTTTCAATAATTTTGGGCTTATACCGATTCTTCAATGTATTTCGATATTTTTCAACGCATTTGGATTTTACCGATATTTTAGATGTTTTTGCAATTCTTTTGGACTTTTACCGATATCTAAGGTGTTTTTCAATACTGTTGGAATTTTCGATAATTTTGGTATTTTACCGATATTTTGGATGTTTTTCGATACTTTTGGTGTTTTTCTAATTTCTTCAAAGTATCTATTTCAATATTTCTCGTTACTTTTGAATTAATAATGATATTTTAAATATATTTTCGATGCTCTTCGACTTTTCCGATGTCTTTATTGTATATCAGAATTTTTCGATACTTTCGGAATTTTACCACTATTTTAAATGTTTTCGCTACTTTTGGACTTTTACCGACATTTAAGATTTTATTAAATACTTTTGGACTTTTGCCGATATCCAATACACTTGGACTTTTTCCAATTTCTTCGAAGTATTTCAATATTTTCCATTTTTTTCGACATTTATTGACATTTTAGATATTATTCCGATACTTTTCGACTTTTCCGATGTCTTCATTGTATTTAAAAATTTTTCGATACTTTTGGAACTTTACTCATTTTTCCGATAAATCTCAATATTTTTCAATATGTTTGCACTTTAATCATTTTTTTTGGCATTTTTCTCTACTTTTGGACTTTTACCGATGTCTTAGATGTTTTTAAACCTTTTTCGATACTTTTGAATAGTAATCAGCAAAGCAATACCAAGACCAAGACCATAGCAGTCTTGGTTTTGATCTTGCACATTAAGTCTTGGTTTTGGTCTTGGTTTTGACATTGAGTCTTGGTCTTGGTCTTGATCTTGGTCATAAAGTTTTGGTCTCGGTCTTGGTTTTTGTTTTGAAAAAATTTCTAGAGGTTATTGAGTGTTCAAAATTTCGAAACCTCATTTTTGCAAAATAGTTGGATTTTTAAGATGACAAATTTCAATTTGAGGGATGATCTTATCCTTGAGACTGGCGCGAAACACCTTTTAACTATAGATTACCAAGAATGAAAAGCAGTCCTGGTCTTGGTCTTGCAAAGATATCAGCGTTGTCTCGAAAAATTCGCAAGACCAAGCACAAGACTCAAGACCAAGACTAATTTTGCTCATCACTACTTTTAAACTTTAAACAATTGTTAAGATGTGACAACTTTTTGGAATTTGATAAATTTGGAACATTATGTTAGAAAAAAGTTTTCCGTATTAGTTTTTGCTTTTTTTTTTTTTTTTTCCTCAAAAACTTACTTCTAACATCTTTTTTAGCGAATAACCCCCTTGAAAAATTAAAGAAAAACCAGCAATTACGCTGAAAATATGAGATTTTTATCAGCATTATTTCTGATTTCTGAAAAAACGCGAACCAACTCAGCTTTTCTGGCAGCATATTCGGATTCAGCGACCCCAAGAACATTAAGTTCAGGTGGTCTGATTGTTCGCGCAGGGTCCTTTTTTTGTTGTGGTTCTGTGCGCAGACCAAAAAAAAAGTACCCTGCGCGAAAGATTAGACTACCGGAACTTTATGTATTCGGGGTCGCTGAACCCGAATATAGTGCCAGATTAGCGAAGTTGGCTCGCATTTTCTCAGAAACCAGAAAAATCTGTAATTTTCAGCATTATTGCTGATTTCTGAAAAAATGCGTACCAACTTCGCACCATATTCGGTTTCAGCGACCCCGAAAACATAAAGTTCAGGTGGTCTGATCTTTCGCGCAGGGTACTTTTTTTTGTGGGCCTGTGTAATTTTTTTAATTATGGATCGATTATGTCCATACCAAACAAAGAGTAAATTGTCATATTAAAAAGATGTTTTAGATAGTTTCTGCGTGTTCGAAATTTGCCTAATTTAAATCAATTGTGTCGTGCAGGTGTGTTCAATGTGTCTTGTATTCAGTGCATTTTCATTGCGTTAACTGAGAGTAACTGAAATGTATTGTTGTGACAAATGTTATTTTTTGGTTTTCACAAAATGGTGATGATCAAGTAAACGATATCTATCAATATTATTTGCGAATTAAATATTTTGTTTCTCATCAAATCCCAATGCAACAATTGAAAGCCTAAAGCTCTCCCTCAAACAACACTGTTCATCAGTATAAACAACTAATAAATGAACATGAAACAACATGTCACACTTTATTTATTTAATGAAAAATCGCACTTTGTTTTTTTTTTAAATGTAATTTTTTCCAACTCTCTATTTAATATTCGTGTTAAAGTTCATTAGATGCAGCTTTTCGTGTTGTCGTTGGCAAAAACATACAAATTTTACATTTTTAAATTTCAATTCTGATTTTTTCTGTCATTTTTTTTTTTTTTTCCTTTCACAGCTTCATTTTCCGAATTTAACAAGTTTTATTTAAACTGGCAACTGCAACCAAACAGTTGATAGATAAAATATGAAATATGAAAAAAAAAAAAAAACGAATATTTTGCAGCACATAAATCATGTGCAAATTTTAAATGAATTTGTCATCATTGTTGTAAAAGTTTTTGCTGTAAACGGAAAAGTTTTTGAATTTCTAGTTTGCATATGAATTTCATTTTTTTTTTTTTTTTTATTGAAAGTACCTACTCGTATTTTTTTTATAAATAAATTTTAAATTTCAACCTTTCATACAGAAAAACTGAATTTTTACATTGATTTAAATTTTCGAGTTTTTTACGCTTACGCTGGCTATGCAAATAAGCAACGAATGCACATTTTATAACAGAGTTGCATGTAGTTGACATGTTGCTGTTAAATGAAAGAAAAAGGCATAAAATGTGGAGTGAAAAAGACAGCAAATGTATGAATAAATGCATTATGTTGCATGACAGCAACAACAAATAATAACGATTACAACAACAGCAAACTAATTGACAGCTGAATGCGCTGTTTGTCATGTCAATAGATAGAGAGTGCGAGAGAGAGAGAGAGAAAGAAAAACTCAAGGCACTGTGATTTGGCGATGGAACAAATTTATATTTCTCAAGCGTTAAAAATGGGCTTCTCTTTATTTTAATTCCAAATTTGATAGAGGTTTAACTGGATGGGCGATGAATTCTGATGACTTATTAAAGAATGCGTAGTTGAAACTTTTATGATATTATTGCGAGAACAATGGGAAAAAATCCAATTACATTTAGAAACAAGAACGATGCTAAGAAAATCTTTAATTGTTTTTTGAAGAAACTATCACAATAATAACGGGAATTTAAATTTAAAAAACACACTGAAAATTCAGATTTCGATGAAATTATAAATTCATTTCAATGCATGGAGTCTGCTTTTATACGTGAAATACAATTTTATTCAAATGCCTTCCACGGGAGTTTTTGCAGGGTTCAATCTTTTTGAGGTATTTTTCGAAGACTTTTGACCATAACACGTGTGCTAAATTATCCATTATTATATGAATGTTAGTTTTTAATTGCGCAAAAGTTTGAGGTTTATTCTGTTAAGCACTATCTTTGCGTAGCTCCATATACAGAGTCCAGAGACGTCAAATTGCATGATCTCGGGGCCAAATCTCGGAATTAATCGATTTCAACACAGTTTTATATTAATTTAAACGACAATTCCTATTTTCAACAATTTTAACGCGTTGTTTAAGGTTGTCAAATCTCAGAGCTGCACTTTCTTTACAATGAAGTAAAAAATACATCTGCAGCAAACGATTTCAAGTAGCTCAAAGCAAAATCTTCTGGAATTCGCCAAAGGCCAAGTAAATTGAAGAGAAGAGCAATTTTATAAAATCGCCAATCTCAACAATATAATATTTTCTAAAATAAATTCATGACCCATTGCTAGCTCTAAGGCTCAAACTAACGCAACTCCAATGACAAATTCTGCAAAAAAAATATTAAGGGCACTGGCACTGAGCAAAGCACAACTAAAAAGCTTGAAATCCACAAAATCTCCAAAATCTGAAATGACAAACAAATAATATGATAGACTAGTCAAAAAGTATGATATCAGCAAAACCAGAAACTAAACACAGAAATGACAAAAGTTATTATACCATATTTCCTCCGCAGACTTAGCTCTAAATCTCATTGTAAATCACACCGATTTTGACTTTTCGACCAAATGGCACCCCTTAACTTTGATAATTGGCATTAAATGGAGCAGAAGAGCCAAAAGTGGGTTTGGATAGTAATAAATTTTATATGGAATATTTTTTTAGAATATTTAAGTTCTCTCACAGCGGATAGTATACAAACACACGCAAGATAAAAAGTTTCTTTATGTCTCAGCTAAATTTTTTCCATATTTCGTTTGGAGTCGTAGCACTGTGTCAAGCTTTCAATTAAATAACATACTTGAGGGTGGACCGTAATACTTGTTGAAATAAATTAAGTATAACGATATATGTGAGCCTAACAACAATTCTCAATTTCATATTGCCACCTATATGCTACAACTAGATAACTCCCAAATTACTATTTTTGAGGTAAATGGCATTTGATATTCACCTTGCCTTGGTGCTTGTAATGTAATTTTACATTTAACATAAAAATCTGAAAGATGGTGTCAAAAAAGTGAGCGAAGAATGTTTTTTAAATTGTTTTAAGGTCTTCCAGAAGTCACTCATCAACATTTTATGCCAAATCCTGACTTGATCTGGTTTTTATTTTATAACGATATTTTTGATAGTCGCGGAAATAGTCATGCGATGCCTTGAATAAAGGTGGGTGTATAAAAGAAACTAATATCTGGAAGCTAAAATCAAAAAAACGTATTTTTGAAATTTCACCTCAAACTCTAATTTCCATTTTCTCAATGTCTGGTTAGCACTAATCAGAACTTTAGCCTAGAGTTTTTCACTGAAAATTTTCGGCTAAAGTTCTGATTAGTGGTTAAGTTCAGCCAGTTTTTTGAAAAAATGAGCCAAAAAGGTCCGTAAAAAAGGATATAATATGCTAAAATGTTCTAAAATAATACTTTCTTTATAATTTTATTATAGCTCTGGTAGCATTTTTTAAAACATTTTAACCCATTTTATCAGGTTTTCATGGGCTTTTTTGAATAATGGGTTAAATTATTATACAAAATTTTCGCTAGTGGTCACCATAGGCAAAAAATGCTTAAATCTTAAAAATAATGCGCAAAAATGTAAAAAAATGCAACTCTTCGAAACTTACAGAGTTTTGCATTGAGCTAAAAGTAAATTAAAATAAAATCAGAATCACATTAACCATATTCTTCTCAACTTATCAAATGCCCACTAAAACAAGCATTCCCCAATATTTATCAAATAATGTACACTCTACTTCACACGCACATTTTCTCATACAAACAATGTAGCAATGGACAGCAGGAAACTTTAGTAAAAGTCAAAAAAAAAAAAAAATTAAATAATACGTGAAGAATTCAACGTAGCAGCGCAACAACGCAACGTTAACTTTATTGTTCGTTATATTAATTGGAAACTGTTGTTTGACAAATTGAATATTGATGACAAAGGTTTGTGCATTTGCTTAAGGATGAGAATGACAATGGCTACGTCAATGACAATGTATGCACAAGCACTTGAACACACGCACGCCAGGTTGTGCCCATTGTAAGTGGAAAAACGAAAAAAAACAAAGTGGAAAAATAACACTAAGTAATGTCTGCTGAGTCAGTGCTTGTCAATGACAGCATTCGTCATCATATTATTAAAAAATTAAACTTGTATTTTGTCTTTATAAAAAATCATTTGAAAAGGAGAGAAGCTCCCAAATACGTTTAGCGTAATGTTAGTCGATTTGACTAACACTTTCTTAAATTCATTTCAACATACAAATCAGTGGTCGGCAAATTAAAGATAGAAAAATTTATGTTTGAGTGAAGATAGCTTGAAGTTTGAAAAGTATAGACACAGATCGATAGATTTTTGAGTGCACAATTATGCAACGGGATGCCAATCACTGATCTATATGAAGTGTCCTACGCAGCCACCAGTCACACTTATCGCAACAAATGAGTTAAAATTGCAGTTTTCATGACGTGCAAGCTTTATAACAATCAACTGAGAGACAGAAAAGTTGTGAACAAAACAAAGAGCAATGGTAGTCAAAACGACTAAGATTAGCATTCTGGGGTTAAGATAAAAAAAGAGTTGACGACATTCGCTTTCAAAAAACTATAAAGGGGTAATGATTTGGACCTCCTGCTTCAAGCAACACACTTACAAATTGTGAAACTTTTTGTTAGAAAGGCCTGATGATCCTGCCAAGCGGATTATCATCATTCATTAGATTATTTGGCCGGTTTTTTTCCTTTTTCTACGTTTGTTGTCCAAAATGTGTTAATTTAAAAAAAATAAACGCATTGATTTTGTAAACTTATTGGAGTGTACATATTATAAACTAACACCAACATACTATTACTACTCAAATGCAAGTCCTTATGTACTTATGTAGCTGCAACTGCTGCAGTTGGCATTTCGCTCATTGTCGTCGTTTCTGTTTGTCTCCTTGTAATTTTCATACAATCGTTGATTTTTTTTTGATTTTCATTTTCCATTTTATTTTGTTTGACTCCGCCACAGTTATTTGTATTGCTTTGTTGTGTTGTTTTGTCTATGTGTGTGTGTATAATATTTGTTAACTTGAAAATGGCGCTTAACAACGAATATTTGTTAGAAAAGTTTTTCCATTATTTTTTAGGCTTCCTGTTGGCTCTAGTTCTGACGATTTTCTTTCTTTTTTTCTGCTTTTCTAACGATACATTTTTATTGTGGGGAATTTTGTTTTTATGCTTTAACTTTTCAATTCATACAACTTTTATATGGGAAGCAAAATTTCAATTGTAACATAAAAAATGTTTTTATACATGAAAACCCAACAAGCATTTAGAAAATCTGTGAAACAACCAAATTTTTGGAATGAAATTACAATTCCTCGAGACGAGCTTTCCTTAATTTTTCAAGAATTACAACAGATTAACACTCTACTGGATGATCTTTTCAATCGAAATCATTGTGGGAAAATTTATAAAATAATCATTCTCTAAAGAAATTGTCTGCCATTTTGGATCCACCATTTTGTTTTCAATAAAATTTACCACGATTTTGGAATCACCGACCTCTAAAACCAACCTAGCCACAATTTTGTTTGGTGCAATAATTTTTTAAAAAAATTGTCTACCATTTTGGATCCACCATTTTGTTTTCAAAAAAGTTGATCCCGAATAAGGAATCAGCGACATCAGAAACTCTTTGAGGCACAATTTTATCGTGATTTGATGACTTTTTGAGAAAATTTTTCGCCACATTGGATCCGTAATTTTTACTATTTAAAAATTAGTTTCCAGATTTGGAATCAGCGAACTCAAAAACATAAAAGCTGGCATTTTTTTAATTAAAAATAACCAAGAAGGTCTTATAACGGGCTGGAATCGCTATTTAGCTAACTGCATTTCATCGATTACCCCTAATCTTTCTCCTCAAACAATATCTTTAGTTTTTCCAATTGAATTATTAAGTACTTTCTGAGATATTATCCGCTGAACGTAGTTCTTCACATGGATTAACGATATCCTTCCTTCAATGGATTATATCTTCGAAAGTAATGGTCCGAGTGAATTAAATTAGATGACTCCGCATATAGGGACAGTTTATCACGAGATAAAAATATGATATCACGGATGATTGATTTGATCACAACGGCTTCTTAATAGATAAAAATCATGTTGGCAGAGCTGTTGAGTCCGGGGCTTATAACAGAGAGTTTTTACTTATATGCAAAACATTATCAACTCCAGATTTCTAAAAGCATACAACGTACTGAGCTCTACTAGACTTTTGGGATAAATAAACGATCTAAAGGTGCGAATAGAAAGCTTACCATATCCACTTAAGAATCAGGGGGAATCAGTAAAAAGTAATCATATGACAGGTTTTCATATTAAAAAAAACAGGATTTTTGACCAAAAAACTTATTTAATAAGAAAAAACAATCGTTTTTTTTTCGATCAAAAAAATACAAGAAAACTTTCCAAAAATTTGAGTTTGACAGTTTCCTGAACGATATACATAACAAAAAATAGTTTTTTGACAAGAAGTGAAAATATGAATTTCGAATATAGGCATTTTGATGTCGAAAAACAAGATTGTCCAACTAAAATGCAAAAAGGAGAAAAAGAAGGAAAAACAAAAAAATTGCGCTCAAATAATAAAACGAAAGACTGCAAGGGTAGACCCTAGGCATCTCCTCATGATCTATACTTTGGACGAGCTTTAGTTGCCTTCTTGGCAAAAGAGAGAAAATTCACAATTTGGCTTAATATAATACATTCTATACAAAAATATGAACTAAAACAAAATTAAGTACTTTGCTGCCTCAAAATATTATGTTATTTTTGATACGATTGTATAGCATACTTTATACACTACCTACTACTATTTTTCATTGCTCCACTTGGCACTTACTTTCAAAGTCTTTAAATTTGTTTCTTCTAAGTTTATTGTCTAAGTTTCTTCAAGAATTCCAAGTTGTTTTGCTTTCACATCTTTTACTTCACTTCAACTTGTTTAGTGCTGTTTTAGTGCTTCCCTTGCAGCTACTTTGGCTTCCTGCCCTACTATTTAGTTTTCCTACTACTTTTTTTTTATTTTGTATTTTCATTTTTTATTTTGATTTTCTATGCAACGCACCGGAAATCATGAAAAACACTCAAAACATTGACCAGCAGTGAAACGGATGCTGCAAGAAATAGCAGCAACAACAAAAATAACAACAACAACAAACAATAGTAGCTGCAGCAACAATAGCAGTACAATAACAATAACAGTGTCAACAGCAACAACGAAGTGTCGACTAGACGGATGTATCGTAGTGTAACGAACCTTTCAGCCAGCGGTTTTGCTCGCCGGTGTCCAGGGGTTCGGCTACAAAAATTTATAAAGAAAAGGACGGCCTCTTGGTTAAATTCAAAGTCACGGGTTGGAGTTTGGTTTTGTTTAATGCAATTTCATTTCTTTATTCAGTTTCTCTTAATACATAGATAATAATATTAATACTAAAACACGTCTTTCTATTCTCCCAACCGCTCTTCGCTCCTATGCGTCGCTCTCTCGTCGCCGATAGCCGTGGTCTAGTTCAGGGTAGTAGTGGTTTGTCGTCTCGCTTGTTCCTAATGAAATGGCTACTGCCGTGAACGCGTGGCTGATAGTCGTGAGTAGTTGTTCTCGTGTCGGGCTACTCCCACCTACACTACAAGAAGGTTTCAAACGCGTGGCTTGTGGCCGTGAGGTAGCTGATTTCGTATCGGGCTACGTCACCCCTACACGAAAATATGGTTTTCAACGCGTGGCTCGTGGCCGTGAGGTAGCTGATTTCGTATCGGGCTACGCCACCCCTACTATACACAAGATTAAGTTACGCGCGTGGCTTATGGCCGTGAGGTAGCTGATTCCGTATCGGGCTACGTCACCCCTGCAATACACAAGAATAGATTAATCGCGTGGCTTATGGCCGTGAGGTAGCTGATTTCGTATCGGGCTACGTCACCCCTACTATGCACAAGAATAGATTACTCGCGTGGCTTATGGCCGTGAGGTAGCTGATTTCGTATCGGGCTACGTCACCCCTGCTATACACAAGAATAAGTTACACGCGTGGCTTATGGCCGTGAGGTAGCTGATTTCGTATCGGGCTACGTCACCCCTACACGACAATATGGTTTTCAACGCGTGGCTCGTGGCCGTGAGGTAGCTGATTTCGTATCGGGCTACGCCACCCCTACTATACACAAGATTAAGTTACGCGCGTGGCTTATGGCCGTGAGGTAGCTGATTCCGTATCGGGCTACGTCACCCCTGCAATACACAAGAATAGATCAATCGCGTGGCTTATGGCCGTGAGGTAGCTGATTTCGTATCGGGCTACGTCACCCCTACTATGCACAAGAATAGATTACTCGCGTGGCTTATGGCCGTGAGGTAGCTGATTTCGTATCGGGCTACGTCACCCCTGCTATACACAAGAATAAGTTACACGCGTGGCTTATGGCCGTGAGGTAGCTGATTTCGTATCGGGCTACGTCACCCCTACTATACACAAGAATAAGTTACACGCGTGGCTTATGGCCGTGAGGTAGCTGATTTCGTATCGGGCTACGTCACCCCTACTATACACAAGAATAAGTTACACGCGTGGCTTATGGCCGTGAGGTAGCTGATTTCGTATCGGGCTACGTCACCCCTACTATGCACAAGAATAGATTACTCGCGTGGCTTATGGCCGTGAGGTAGCTGATTTCGTATCGGGCTACGTCACCCCTACTATACACAAGTAAGTTACACGCGTGGCTTATGGCCGTGAGGTAGCTGATTCCGTATCGGGCTACGTCACCCCTGCTATACACAAGAATAGATTAATCGCGTGGCTTATGGCCGTGAGGTAGCTGATTTCGTATCGGGCTACGTCACCCCTACTATGCACAAGAATAGATTACTCGCGTGGCTTATGGCCGTGAGGTAGCTGATTTCGTATCGGGCTACGTCACCCCTACTATACACAAGAATAAGTTACACGCGTGGCTTATGGCCGTGAGGTAGCTGATTTCGTATCGGGCTACGTCACCCCTACACAACAATGTTACTTATACGCGGTCTCTACGTCACTCCACTACTACGTCACTATACTACTACACCACTACTACTACTCATGCCACTACTTTAAATATATACTTTCCTTGCTGCTTTCCGCCTTGTCTGCTACTACTGCTTACTGCTACTCCGCTTACTGCTGCTACTGCTGTTGTTTGCCGGTCGCCGGCCACGCAAAGACTGATCGATCCACCGCTGTGTGTCTAAGTTTATGCTAGCATTGTTAGAAAATTAACAAATCGAACGACAGCTGTGTGTCAGAAACAGCTGTTGTGCGGTGTTGCCATTTAATCACTTTTAGTGATGTGGTGGGGATCTTACCCAAAACTAATTCTATGCAATTTTTTTTGGCTAAGTACTTATTTACGATAATAAATCCTTATTTTAGTTAATAATAAGAAAGATAGATTACATTTTCTGTGTTTGATGATTTGTGGGAGGAAAACGCGGCTCCGCCAACTTTCCTCCTCACACTTCCTCTCTACCCGGGGTGGCGAACAGCTTACTGTTTATGTGACGATTTAAGGTCGCTTAGATGTGCTGTACGTGGGTTTTTCCGACCGGTGGCTTCTAAGCGCACAATTACTGGGGAAATGAACCCCGTAACCTTATACGGGCCATCATATTTTGGGGCAAGCTTCGCCGCAAAGTTGTCACAGGCCTTAGACTGGGGGTGCTGGCGAACCCACACCGACTCTCCAACTGTAGGCTTCCATGACCGCCGGCGCAAGTTATAATAGCGCGCTTGTTCTTGTGCTGCTTTTGCTAGGTTTAGCTTGACTATCTCGAAGATATCCTTAAGCCGGGCTGCCCTTGCCTCAGGGTCCTGCGTTGATCTTCCTGTTCCCGCGGTGACTTCATCGTACAAGGCCCTTGGGAGCCGTGGCTCTCGGCCCTGAGTCAGGAATGCCGGGCTGTAGCCGGTGGTTTCCGATGCGCTGCTGTTTATGGCCAGCGATATCTCTGGTAACTGGTCGTCCCATTTCTTGTGGTGGTTGTCTGCCAGCTGGGCAATCATCGTCTTTACGGTTCGGTTCATCCTTTCCGTAGGATTTTCTTGGGGAGTGTAGGGCGCAGTAAACCGCTGTTGGACGCCGATTTCCTGTAAGAAATTCCTCACTGCCCTGCTGGTAAACTGGGTCCCATTGTCGGTGATCAGCTCTTTCGGCACACCGTACCTTGCCAGAATCCTTTCCCGAAATGCTTTGACGACTCCTTCCGCGGTGGCTCGACGGCACGGTATTAATTCCACCCATTTTGAAAATTTGTCACAGAAGACCAAAAGCATCGTGTTGCCATGGGTTGACCGGGGTAATGGTCCCACAAAGTCAGCACATATCGTGGCCCATGGTTCCTCCGGGATAGCGGTCAGCATCTTTCCCGCTGGCGCCTGTTGACTTGCCTTATAGCGTTGGCATGATTCGCAACCCCTTACATAGTGACTCACATCACGGAATAGTCCCGGCCAGTAGTATCGGTTAGCTATACGGGCGATCGTCTTCCGTGTGCCTAAGTGGCCTGCACTGGCGCAATCATGGTTTTCCTCCATGACCCTCCTTCGGAGTGGGGTAGCCACACATAATTTCCATTGGGCGCAGTCCTCGTCGCTGGGGTGTCCGGGCAAATGTCGATATAGCTGGCCACCAATTTCCGAGTAATCAGGGAATTTCTCAGGCTGCCCGCGTACGTCCGCCTTCTTTTTTTGTAACCATGCACAGGTAACTTCCGATGCTGTGGTAACCGTCGCAGTCTGCAGCAACTCCCTCGGCTGCCGGGATAATGCGTCTGCCACCACGTTCTGTTTGCCCTTTCTGTACTGGATGTCAAACTGGTACTGCTGGAGCTCTAGGGCCCAACGTGCGATGCGGCCGGTGGGGCTTTCAATAGAATTCAGCCATTTCAGCGACAAATGGTCGGTAACCACAATGAACCGGTACCCCTCGAGGTAGGGTCGCATTTTCCGGATTCCCCACACTATGGCCAAACACTCCTTCTCCGTCGGCGAATAATTTTTCTCCGCGCCATTAAGGCTCCGGCTGGCGTAGGCGATCACCTTTTCTTCGCCACTGAACTGCTGCGTGAGGACGGCCCCCAGCCCGAGATCACTAGCATCGGTCTGAAGGGTGAAGGTCCGTTGAAAATCAGGGGTCCCTGCTCGGGCGCCATTGTAACGAACCTTTCAGCCAGCGGTTTTGCTCGCCGGTGTCCAGGGGTTCGGCTACAAAAATTTATAAAGAAAAGGACGGCCTCTTGGTTAAATTCAAAGTCACGGGTTGGAGTTTGGTTTTGTTTAATGCAATTTCATTTCTTTATTCAGTTTCTCTTAATACATAGATAATAATATTAATACTAAAACACGTCTTTCTATTCTCCCAACCGCTCTTCGCTCCTATGCGTCGCTCTCTCGTCGCCGATAGCCGTGGTCTAGTTCAGGGTAGTAGTGGTTTGTCGTCTCGCTTGTTCCTAATGAAATGGCTACTGCCGTGAACGCGTGGCTGATAGTCGTGAGTAGTTGTTCTCGTGTCGGGCTACTCCCACCTACACTACAAGAAGGTTTCAAACGCGTGGCTTGTGGCCGTGAGGTAGCTGATTTCGTATCGGGCTACGTCACCCCTACACGAAAATATGGTTTTCAACGCGTGGCTCGTGGCCGTGAGGTAGCTGATTTCGTATCGGGCTACGCCACCCCTACTATACACAAGATTAAGTTACGCGCGTGGCTTATGGCCGTGAGGTAGCTGATTCCGTATCGGGCTACGTCACCCCTGCAATACACAAGAATAGATTAATCGCGTGGCTTATGGCCGTGAGGTAGCTGATTTCGTATCGGGCTACGTCACCCCTACTATGCACAAGAATAGATTACTCGCGTGGCTTATGGCCGTGAGGTAGCTGATTTCGTATCGGGCTACGTCACCCCTGCTATACACAAGAATAAGTTACACGCGTGGCTTATGGCCGTGAGGTAGCTGATTTCGTATCGGGCTACGTCACCCCTACACGACAATATGGTTTTCAACGCGTGGCTCGTGGCCGTGAGGTAGCTGATTTCGTATCGGGCTACGCCACCCCTACTATACACAAGATTAAGTTACGCGCGTGGCTTATGGCCGTGAGGTAGCTGATTCCGTATCGGGCTACGTCACCCCTGCAATACACAAGAATAGATCAATCGCGTGGCTTATGGCCGTGAGGTAGCTGATTTCGTATCGGGCTACGTCACCCCTACTATGCACAAGAATAGATTACTCGCGTGGCTTATGGCCGTGAGGTAGCTGATTTCGTATCGGGCTACGTCACCCCTGCTATACACAAGAATAAGTTACACGCGTGGCTTATGGCCGTGAGGTAGCTGATTTCGTATCGGGCTACGTCACCCCTACTATACACAAGAATAAGTTACACGCGTGGCTTATGGCCGTGAGGTAGCTGATTTCGTATCGGGCTACGTCACCCCTACTATACACAAGAATAAGTTACACGCGTGGCTTATGGCCGTGAGGTAGCTGATTTCGTATCGGGCTACGTCACCCCTACTATGCACAAGAATAGATTACTCGCGTGGCTTATGGCCGTGAGGTAGCTGATTTCGTATCGGGCTACGTCACCCCTACTATACACAAGTAAGTTACACGCGTGGCTTATGGCCGTGAGGTAGCTGATTCCGTATCGGGCTACGTCACCCCTGCTATACACAAGAATAGATTAATCGCGTGGCTTATGGCCGTGAGGTAGCTGATTTCGTATCGGGCTACGTCACCCCTACTATGCACAAGAATAGATTACTCGCGTGGCTTATGGCCGTGAGGTAGCTGATTTCGTATCGGGCTACGTCACCCCTACTATACACAAGAATAAGTTACACGCGTGGCTTATGGCCGTGAGGTAGCTGATTTCGTATCGGGCTACGTCACCCCTACACAACAATGTTACTTATACGCGGTCTCTACGTCACTCCACTACTACGTCACTATACTACTACACCACTACTACTACTCATGCCACTACTTTAAATATATACTTTCCTTGCTGCTTTCCGCCTTGTCTGCTACTACTGCTTACTGCTACTCCGCTTACTGCTGCTACTGCTGTTGTTTGCCGGTCGCCGGCCACGCAAAGACTGATCGATCCACCGCTGTGTGTCTAAGTTTATGCTAGCATTGTTAGAAAATTAACAAATCGAACGACAGCTGTGTGTCAGAAACAGCTGTTGTGCGGTGTTGCCATTTAATCACTTTTAGTGATGTGGTGGGGATCTTACCCAAAACTAATTCTATGCAATTTTTTTTGGCTAAGTACTTATTTACGATAATAAATCCTTATTTTAGTTAATAATAAGAAAGATAGATTACATTTTCTGTGTTTGATGATTTGTGGGAGGAAAACGCGGCTCCGCCAACTTTCCTCCTCACAGTAGCCACAAAAAACAAAAATAAAAAAATTGTTGTTAAAAAAAAGTAGTAGAAAAATTAAATTAAGAAACTACCAAAAAAAAAAAAAAAACAAGACGACAATTTTTTTTTTTCACAATTTTTCCAACTTTTGTTAGCCAATTGTGAATAAGTAAACTGTTACTATATACATTTTCTTAGCATATTTTGGATAACTTTAAAAAAAAACAATAAAAAAATAAATTTTTAAAGTTTTAAAATGCTTTTTGTTTTCACTACCTTTTTATTTTTCATTTTATTTTTTTCGCTTTGCTGACTGACCTACATGGCTTAAGTACAGGGTAGTGTGTTACACTACGAATATGTGTTTTGTTAAAAAGTACAAAAAAACAAGCGACTTTTAAATGCACCACTTGAACGTGTAGTGGTAGCGCAAGTAAAACATACACGCTCACATTTAAAAGCAGTGTAATAGCGAGAAAAAGCGTAGTATTTTATGTGCACTTGTCGTGCATTTGTTTTAAGCTGTTTAAGTAGTAGTCGCAGTCATAGTCGTGGTAGTGTTAGTAACAGATAAAGTATTCTTTTATTTATAGCTCTGTACTTTTTTTTATACTTTTGCTTCAAACAAAAGTTTAAGATTAGAACTTGAGGAATTTTAGCATCATTTGCGTCCCCGAATGAGTTGTAGACATGTTGGACCATCTGTTGGCTACTTTTTTAATTTATTTTGACACTGACAACTCAAACACAGTAGGTATCATATCTCCGCGGTACAAAAATGTTTCGCTGTTTGCTTGTACAACATTAAGATAGATATATTTGGATTAGTTGGTTCATTTGTGCTAGTAACTTGGCACCGTAAAATGCATCTCTTAAAGAAGATTACATTTTTCGATAGACAATGAAATATGATTGTATTGAAAAGACTGCCTCGGTTGACTTGGCAGTAGTCTGCGCTGACCATTTCCTTGAAAGCCCAATCCGGGACAGGTGGGGCAAAAATTATAAATTACATTATATGGTCCATATTCTGCTATTTATGGTCTTTGGTCCACAATATATGGTCTGTGATCTGTGATTCATAGCCCATATTCCATAATATATGATCTTTAATCTGTTTTATATGGTTTTGGTTCATAATATATGAACTTTGATCTATTCTTTATTGTCTATCGTTCATAATATATGACCTATGGGTTGTTTCTCATAATCCTTGGTCCATAGTCGTTGGTATACAATCTGTCTTTTATGAACTATGGTCCACAGTCTATAGTCAGTGTTCAAACCTTTATAGTCCATGTATGGATGTATTCTCCTTTAACTCCTAAGAGGAGCATAGGGCCAATATTAAACGTCTCCATTTGTCGCGATCCCTTGCGATGACTTTAAAGTCCATGGTCCATAATATATGGACTATGGCTAATAAGTTTTGGTCTATGATCTATCCTTAAACTAAAATAAGGAAGAGTTGGATACAAGTTAGAATTTAAGCAAGAACTAAATGGTAAGGTAATTGTATATACCCGACGAAGATTGGGATTATCAAGGGATATCGTTTCATACTCCAGGGAGGACGTATATCGTTTGTTCGAAACGGCAAACAACGGTAGCATAATAAACTACAGAAGCAGAATGTATGGCTTTATCAGCAGCATGTTAAGAGATCTTGTGGCTAAAGGTATTACTAATAAGCAAAATTAGTCTTGCTCTTGGTCATGGATATTTTTTGCGACCAAGACGCTGATATAATTTCAAGACTGCTATGGTCTTGGCCTTGCTCACGATGATCATCAAACCAAGACTGATTTTCAGTGTTGGCTATTTATAGTTGGTATGTCACGCATCTTTCAAGCATAAAATCATCTCTTAATTCGAAATTTGGCATCTTAAAAAAATTTGGAAATTTTGAACAATCAACAATCTTTAGCAATTTTTTCAAAACAAAGTCCAAGACCGAGATTAAAGCTTAATGAACAAGATCAAGACCAATACCAAGAATGCTATGTCCTTGGTTTGCTCATCACTAAAAGGCATTGTACGGGAACTTGAGCAAGTGCAACAAGATTGATAGAAACTACCTATATTCGGACAATAAGAGCTACATAGAGCTTGTGTAATAAAAATATATCAATATAAATTAAATAAGCACTCAAGAAATGGTATATTTCAATATACAATATACAAATTGTTGAAATAATTTGGATTGCAAGAATTTCAGTTCTAGTAGGGGTATTGTACTTAAGGTGTGAAGTACTTGGTCTTATAAAATATAAAATGTATCGAATACCTAGTGTTTGTTTAATGTACTTACTTTAAAAAATACTTTTCATTTGTGTTCTTAAATAAACTTTATAAACAAAAGAACAGCTGCTAACTTTGGGTGGGCACAACTATCCTCAATCAAAAATAGGTTTCATGTAAAAGCCTCATGAAACGGTTTACGGCATCTTATTCCAGTTTTTTCATAGTTTCGAAATTTGTGTATTTGAAAAAAAAAAAAAAAAACCTGAACCAAAATAGTAATTTTCGATGTATTTGTGGGTGCTGAATACGAATTTAATTGCTTGAATTGCTTTATCACGCATGGTTTTTGAGATATTCTGACCTAAAAGTTCAAAAATTTTGAGTTTATATAGAGCACGCACTAAATTGTGTCACTCTTTTCTACTAAATGCATTGCTTAGTACTATTTTTTTTTATCTTCAAAAATTTATTTCTCATTTATTTATTGAATCCAGATTTAAGGTGACTTTTACCAAAAACAAAACATGTCTTAATTTAACGAAACAATATTTTTCTTTTGTTGTTTATAATATCAAAACAAGTTTTACAAAAAAACATTTTTTTTCGTGTGTTTTTCACTACCAATTACCTAGCATCCGTAGAATAATATTAAATTTCTGAATATTTTTTTGATATTTCCCCACACAACAACATAACCATGATAAGCAACAGGAAAATAAAAAATAAAAATGAGACAAACATCAACATTGACGACTCTGTCATTAAATTATAAAAACAACAAAATACATAAATTGCTCACTTTCAGAAAAAATAAAAATTTCCAAAAGGCAGAATTGCTAGAAGGGAGGGAAAGGAAGTAAGAAGGCCTCATAGGTTATTGGAATTACAAAATTTTCTATGAAAGAGTTGATGAATTCAATTTTTATCATAACAGAAAACCGTTAGAAATTTTAAGGCAAATCTAGTTTTACCTAAAACAAACTAGTTTAACCTTGGTTTTAACTTGGTTTTCTGGGCAAAACTAGTTCAGCGTAGAAAACACTAATTATTTCTAGAAGAACGAGGACAACATGGAAAAACAAGTCTATCTAGTTTATCCTAAGCTTGCTTTGACAACCGAGTAATACATAAATAATTCTTTAACATAAAACATTTGAAGGTCAATGTATCGATATCACTAAAACCAGAAGAAAAAACATAAATTTGCACACTCTTCACAAAGCTCCGCCAAACACAAATCACTGTCATTTGCATTAAAGCTCACTAAAGCCGTTAAATGAAGACACAAACAGCCGAGTGCGAGTAACATTACACCAATCAATGAACAAACGAACAACCGCGAATCAACGAACAAATGTCGTCACTTGTGTGTGTCGTTTATATCCGGCACAAATGTTAAAAAGGATATTTTTATTGTGATTTATGAAATTCATGGCACAATGATAACTTTACCAAAAACAACAACAACAATAGCACCAGTAACAACAACCAAAATAACAAAACACAAGGTGACTAGCGAATCCCTTACTTCTACAGCCATGTAGGTACCTTATTTGTGTATGTACTATGTGTCGTATGTGAGAAACTGTTGGCATATTCGGCAGCGGTTATTTCGCGCCATTTTCTCATTTCCGTTGTCGCCAACGCTAACGTCAACATTAGCAGCAGCTAGGAGCAGTAGCAACAGCAACAACAACAAAATGACAATTTAGAAAAGTGTTTTCGAAAAACAAAACTAAAATAATAAAGCCAGACAGGCGCTCTACGCTGCTAATTGGGGGATGAAGTGGGCGGTTTTGTGATAGATTGACAGTTGGAGCACTTCCAAAAGACTATAGGTTGAGGAATAAAGTTGGGTAAAGGCAATTTATTCTAAGGTAACAATGATTTTAAGTGGGTGATGATTTTGGTAATGATGGAATATTTGAAAAATTATCAGAAAATTAAATTTCGGAAAATCTTAAAAATAATGAATATGACGACAAATTTTAAAATATTACATAAATATTCAAAGCTTTGAAAGTCTTTAGGAAATCGATTAATGTTGAAAAATTCTTTTTATTTTCGAAAAAAGTTTGAGAAAAGCATACAGTCTCGAATAATGAATAATTCCAAAACACTTGGCGACTGATATACCTATATTATTGATATCATACAAAAGTATAGTGACATAAATATATGGTAAGTCTAAGAAACAAAAAGCTTTTCATGTTATTATCCTGCTGTGACAAGTCATCACGATGATCACCAAGACTAAGACTGCTTTTCATTCTTGGTAATTTATAGGTAATAGGTATGTCACTCCCCTTCAAGCATAAAATCACCTCTCAAATCGAAATTTGGCATCTTAGAAACCCAACTGCTTTGTAAAAATAAGGTATGGAAATTTTTAATACTCAACAATATTTAGAAATGTTTCTCCAGAACAAGATCGAGACCAAGCCTTAATGCCCAAGATCAAGACCAAGACTAAAATCAAAACCAAGATCAAGACTCAAAGTCAAAGGTCAAGACATAGACTAAAACTGCTATGGCACTTGTCTTGGTTTTCTCATCACTACTTAGTTGAAAGTATGGAAAAGTATATATATGTTCTTAATAAGTGTCACGTCTTAAGTCAATATCACCATGTCCACTGTCTTCGTAGCAAAAGTTTGCAACGAAACTGAAATACACATATATATTCACACCTATCCTCAATCAAAAAAAGTTTCATGACAATGCCCAACGAAACGGTTTACGACATCTTATTACAGGTATTTCGTTGCTTTGAAATCCGTTCCGAATGAAATCCTAGCTGATGGTTTTTTAAAATGAGGTCGAAAAACGACACATTTGAAGAACACAAAGCAAACTAAAACCACAATAGTAATTTAAGATGTATTTGTCGATGCTGAATCCGAATCAAGTCTCAAAATTGCTCTTTCACGAATGGTTTTTGAGATATTCTAAACTAAAAGGTTAAAAATGCGATTTTTTAGATTATATAGAGGGAGCACAAAATGGTTTTGCTATTTAGGTTAGAGTATCTCAAAAAGCATACGTGATATAGAAGTTCCGAAGCTGGATTCAGATTCAGCACCAACAAATACATCAAAAATGACGGACTATTTCTGTTTTGTTTTGTTGTATTTTTTTCAAATGTACCGTTTTTTGACCTAATTTTGAAATACAATAAGCGAGGATTTTATTCGGAATGGATTTTCAAATTATGAAATAGCTGGAAAAGATGCCGTTAACCGTTTCATTATGCATTTTCATGAGAATTATTTTTAATTAAAGATAGGTGTATACTAGGGGTGGTAGGTGAGCAGAAACTAGGTGAGCTTGGACTAGAGGGCATGGCACCTCCCAAAAGTTTCAAAACGCTACACTGAAGGTGTTCTTTTTTTTTTTTTTTTGAGATAAACCAACCAACCAATTTTCTCTCAGACACTAAGAACGGTAAGGGCAAGCTCTAAGCAAAAACTAGGCAAACTCGAACATAGGGGCGTGGCATATCCTATATAATCAAAGTTTATCTAATTATGTAGTGCAAACTTTATTTGAGGTAATGAAACTAAATTTCGCACAGATACTTGGAACAGCTAGTGGGAAGTCTGAGCAAAAACTAAGTGACTTTGGTCAAGAGGTAGTGGAACCTCCCATTAAAAAATTTTTTTCAAAATACTGCAATGATGGCATTTAATTTTTTGACCACACCAAATTTAAAATCCATAGCTTTCAGACGTAGGTAGAATTTTTATAAGTTGTTGCACATTCAACTGTAGTTTGGTTATGGTTTGATTACAGTGCAGTAGGTATAGTTAAACTTTTCTGTTGAATGAAAATTGTTGTAAAAGGTGAAAAGCCTTGAAAAAATCTAAAATGTTTTTTTTAAAACCTTTGTAAGATATACCTAATATAATATGAAACTATAAACGTGGAAAAAAACTTCGATAAAATATTTACGAACACAGATTTCTCTGAGAAACCTCTTGAAAAATAAGCAAATTGCATTTTTCACTACAACAGCAATTTTTACGGAATTTAGGATGTTGGACATTTTATGTTGTAATCTTCTTGTATGTTTCATTCCAACCTCCAAGAAAAACAAAGAATTATGATTATATATGTAGGTAAATACGATATGTTACATTAAGGTAAGAGTAAGCATGTACGTATGAGTGAGTGTTTGTTTCATGGCGTTTGTGTACTCGAGAGCACACTTCTTAGTCGTCGTCGTCGTCAGTCAACTCGTACATGTCGTTTACCCATACTCGTAAATAAGAAAACAAGTGAATGAATGACTTTTTGTCCTGTCGCACCCCAATGGTTTTTATTGCTGTTGTTGTACATATTTTATGTTGATATTTTATCGTTTTGACTTTTTTGTTGTTGAAATTGTTAAAAAATACAAAAATAAAAAATACTAAACAACATGGTAAAAATATAAAAATAGAATATAAATATGTAACAAGTTAATAAAGAATAAAATTTTTTAAGTTATAGCCATTTGTAAAAGAAAATGTTTCGGGAACTCCAAGTCAAAACGAATTTATTTTCACAGAACTTTCAATAGAAATTATTATGACGCCAATTATTAAAATTTAATGAAAATTGATTGTGGTAGTTAAATTTCCAGTATTTTTTTATATCGAACTCAAATAAAACACTAAAAATCTAAAGCGAAAATCAAAAGCCAAAAATTGAAAGCCAGCAGTTTGTATGTTAATGGGATGTTAAATGAGATATTTAGTTATATGTACCATAGTATGGTAAAGTTTCACGGATATTCTCGCAGGATAACCACAAATTTATAAACAGAAAAATTCCACACTTTATTTGATTCCATTAGTAACAACACTTCATTATAAAACTTTACTTACACACTGTACAGCCCCTCCTTGCCCCCGCCCCCTACCATTTAAGAATTCTTACAAAATACAGTAAAAACTTTTATAAACAACATAAAAAACAATAGCAACAACAACAACATCAAAAACAATAAGTTCTCAAGTGCTTTTATATTAAATTTCCGGGGAAAAACTTATGGTCACCACTTGACGTAACTGTGGTGGCGGCGGCGTCGCTGACTGGGAAACAAATATGAAAATGAGAAAATGAGAAAAAAATTCACAAACGCACGAAGCATCGTAAATTAGCGAATTAAATGAACTTTTTAGTGGTGCGCAAAAGGCGTTAAATTTATAAGCAACAAAAACAACAATAACAACAACAACATTTTTTAATTACAGCATTTTAATTGAGATACAAATAACAGTAAATTTCACATAATGAAATTAAGTTACTTGCAAACAATAGTTCAGCCGAGAATAACAACAACAACAACAACAACAACAACAACTGGAAAACGTTTAAGAAAATGCAAAACATTTTCTTTATTTAACAAGGATGTGAGGTAAGTACATAAATAATGCCCCCCTCCCCAAAATCGTTAATTTAAGCTGTCACGTAAGTAATAAAGAAACGATTTCAATTACAGGTCGCTTTAAAAAAACAAAATCTTCGGAATACTTATGCACACATTAGATAGGTTCGAAATTTAAATTCATTCCAAAACCGACTCAGCAGTTCGAAGGACTCTTAAAACCAATATCTGCATCATTTTGTTTTCATTCGGAGAAAAACCAGTAGAGCATTTATGATCCTATTTTGGTTACAAAAACATGTTTTTTGGTCGGAAAAACGATTTTTATTCAAAAGCAAGGCATATAACGTAGAAAGTGTACAAGGCAAAAAATGCTTAGAATTGTCCGGTAAAATAATCAAAAAAAAAAAAAAAAAAAATAGATATATTCCAAAAATCCAGAAAAAAATCACACCTATTCTCTGAAGGATTCTAAACATTTTGCGTCATATAAAATTTTTCGACGATGCTTCTGTTTTGAGTAAACCTGGCACTTTACTGCTGAACGTGAGCTTACAGTTGCAAACTCTCAATTTTATCATTTCGTAAAAAATTATACAATATCTAAAAAAAAAAAAAATTTTGCCTTGTACACTTTTTTTGAAAGAGTAAAAAATTCTTTTCCCAACCGCGTTATTAAAGAACGTAAAAAAATCGATTTTTGTACGCAAATACAATATTTTCTGCACTCCTAGAAAAAATTTATAATTTTTAAACGCCAAAAATTTTATGAGAACAGATATATTCTTTATTTCTTAAAAACTCTTGAGTATCCATTTTGTAATGAAAAAAAAGTTACGACCAAAAACAGGTTTTTTTTAGCCAAAATGGCCCTTCAGTAGAATCAACAGTGCTCCATTGGTTTTTCTCGGAACGAAAATAAAAAATGACGCAGATATCGTTTTTAAGACTCCATCTAACTTTTGAGTTGGATTCGGGATGATTTTTTGTGTTTTATGTTGGGTGTACAACTTAAAAACCGGAATTTGACGGTGGATGTGCGTACTAACAAATATCGTGAAAGCTCGAACTTTATTTATATGTCATTTTGAAGGTACATTTGTTAGCTGTCAAAATCAGTCAACAAAACAATTTTATCTTGTGTGCATCATTATTATTTTTCACGATGAATAACTTCGAAAATTCGAGAAAAAGACAGCATTTGCGGGAGGTTCTGATGGGTAATTTTTTGCAAAGAAAACTGCTGCGAAAAAACACAGTTTACTTGTAGAAGTTTATGGCGACGATGCTTTAAGAAAAACTCAGTGTTTTGAATGGTTTAAACGCTTCAAAAGTGCCGATTTCGACATCAAAGACAAAGAACGCCCAGGACAGCCAAAAACGTATGAAGACGAAGAATTAGAGAAGCTTCCCGATGAGGATTCGCGTCAAACACAAGACGAGCTTGCCAAATCGTTGGGAGTGACTCAGCAAGCCATTTTGAAACGTTTGAAAGCCGCCGGATACATTCAGAAGCAAGGTAATTGGGTCCTCTATGAGTTGAAGCCGAGAGACGTTGAACGGCGCTTCTGTATGTTTGAAATGCTGCTTGAGCGCCATAAAAACAAATCATTTTTGCATCGGATTGTGACTGGGGATGAAAAATGGACCCATTATGACAATCCCAAGCGCAAAAAGTCATACGTGAAACCCGGCCAACCATAAAACATGCAGTAATTAGTGAAATAAATAAATCTCACTTTAACTATTTTTTGATTAGATCCTTACTTTTCTCTTACTCTTAACTCTAGATAATGCATTATCGATTTGTCTTAACATATTATTTATTTAAAACTGTTGAAACTATTTACATGAAATTTGACAATTACATACTAAAAAATTATAGTTTACTTTTCTTAGTTTTGATTCCTTTTAGTATTGGTTCTTACAATTTTGTGGTATTAAATTCCGATTTTTTTCCAAAAGAGTTTGAAATTTATTCCAGAAAAGTATGAAATTTATTCCAAAATAGTTTAAAATTTATTCCAAAATAGTTTAAAATTGATACTTTTTTGGCATTGTTCTATATAAATACTTTTTGGTTTTGAAATTATGCTAAATTTTTTACTTTGTGGTGCCACACGTGAACCCCATACAATTATCGAAAAGTGGATGTAATCAGATAAGTAAAACGCTTAACTTTTAGCAGGAATCGGGATCCTGGAATTATTCTATAGTCATATCCTTCTTCCAGAAAGAAAGTAAATCTCTACAGTTGTGTGTTGTAAAATTCTATGATTTTATCAACACAAGATATACAAATTTCTATAAAATAAAACCACTTGACACTGCATGTGATCCAAACACAATAGCCTCAAGGATTACTAAAAGACTAAAAGCTTACTGGGTAAATAATATGGTTTACTGGGTTATACCATATTAAAATATTTCGTTCGACAATAGCCTTCATCATCACCGGTGCTGCTGCTAGCATTCACCAACACCTGTGGAAATGGCAATTTCATTCACATTAACTATTTACTACAACAATAAAAACAACAAAAACAACAACGACGAAAGCAACAAATGCAACCAATAAAAGCTCAATAACAGCTCTATAATGACAGTGAATAAAACAAATAGCAAAAACAACACATAACCACCCCCTACCTCTCCAAGCCACCGAGTTGTATATTTTAGCGCGAATTCAGCGAAATTGTTTTCGCGTATGTCAACGAAGCGTCGGTTGCATTTGGTCCTTTTGTGCCACATTAAACGCTGCTTTATCGACCGTCGTGCATTGTGCATTTCATGCTGTATGTGTGTTTTCCGTGTGTTATTCTCTTATTTTTCTGTGTATGTGTGTCATTTTTACTTTTTTTTCTATGAGCTGTCTGTGTGTTGCAGGCACTTGCCTGGCATTTGTGCCAAGTTAACGAATAATAAACGAAATTTAACATTTAATTGCGTGGAGCTTATGCAAATGCAGCTTTCGACGCATTTGTTGCGTGCAGTTTTTTTATTCCTTCGTGTTCCAAAAAATAAACCATAAGGCAAACGTGCATAATAACGTCTGTCATAAAAGTGTTTATTATTGGCACTCTCTTTTATATACGACCTCTTAACATAATAGTTCGTTTGATGATCCTTAAGTTTATTTAAGATTAACATTTTAAACAAACCGCCTAAAGCTAGGCAGTAAAATAATCCAAATTTAGTTGTAATATTTAGTTTTATATTTTCTACTGCATATTTTTAGGCTGCCGATAAAACAAAGAAATTCAATTCAAATAACGTTACTCGGCGTAAGCACCCTAAATTTAAATTCTTCTTTTCACTTAAATAAAAAAAAAATATATATTTTTGCATGTTTATTACGTGTGTATTTTTTATTTGTCTGTCTGTCTGTCTGTCTGTCTGTCGATCCATCTGTCTGTACATTTATTCCTACTTAACTGGCCAAGCACGTTGTAATTTAATACTGCTACGTTTTTGGTTTTTTTTTTTCGCTTGCTAACGTTACGTTATAATGCAACGTAATCGTTTGAGCAAACTTTTAAATTATTAAAAGAATTTCATAAAATTTATTACATGAATATGCAATTTACAACTACAACTGCAACGACAACCCACACACATACACGCATACAGCGTAGGGCAAAACGGCGGCAACATTTGTACAGATACAGAGAGAAAGAGTCTTATAAAAATGAAAATATTTGAAAAAATTAAACAATGAGAAACATGATAATAACGCGCCACTTAACTGAGGAATAAAAACAATTCTTTTTTTTTTAGCTGCCCAATTTGCAACTACAGCGTGTAAATTTTTAATATCTGACGAGCATAAAAATTTAAAAAACCCATTAATACAGCCCTCTGTGTAGCAGTGCATGCATACTCGGAATAGCCCTTTTCCTTCTTATTGCAACGTTAGTTTAAACATTGAAATGTAGAAAAACGTATGTTCTTGTCGATAGCCGAAGCACAAGGAAAGGATTTGTTCGAAACAAAGTTGGTTACAAAAACACTTTTTGTTTTAAATATATGAGCCGTTAATTATGAAAGTCGCGCAAAGTCCAAAACGAGTATTGTCATATACATTATTTGTTGTAATGATTACTTATTTGGCCGCTATAATTTTTTAACTAAACACTATCGATTTCACATCATCTTGTAATCTTTTTGTGAAAACAGAAATCAATTTTATTCATTTCTTACAAATTGTCAGCCACTTCATATTATGACATTACTTTTGTAACGCCTTGGTCTTACCCCATTTTTATAATAAACGGCTCATATGTTACATTTGACTTTCTGTACTCGTGCACAATTTGAAAATTTGTGGAAAATTTCGGGCAAACTAAAAGCCAAAATCCAGTCCAGCGTCTTTCCAAGATTTTTATTCCCTCCCAATGCATATGCATTATTTTCAGTATGACCTGACCTATAAGTATTTAACAAAAAAAAAAGTCTCAGAGGGCTAAATCTGGAGAATATACTGGATGGGGTGAAAATTTTACAATTTGACTTTACTAGGCAGCGTATTTACACACACAAAATAAAACTCAAATCAGGTTATTGGTTCCCGAGTTACAAAGATTTTTTAATATCCCGGATAAAGCCGAGAAAATATTGAAAAAATAAATGCAACAAAACCCGTTTTGGGCATTGTATCTACTTATTTAAAAAAAAATAAATTCCACAAACTGTCAACGGACAAAATATCTACCCAAAAAATATCAATAAAATCTGGTTAATGGTTTCCGAGTTATTAAAATTTTTAATATCCCGAGAGAAATTCGAAAAAAATCAATGTCGCAAAACCTCACTGAGCAATATATCTATCCATTCAAAGAAAAATCATAAAAATCATGTAAATAGCACTTTTTAATTTTTTACCAAAGATTTTTTTGGTTTGAGCCCCCAGAACGGGAGCCAAAATAAAGATTTTTCAAAAATGGTGGCTTATTTTATTTCTTGTTCATTTACCTAAAAACCCTTGTCATTAAATTCTTTCTAGGATTAACTTTCTACGAACTCTCATGGTAAAATTTTTTGAAGTTGCTATCTTTCGGCCTCCATTTTCATCGCTCTCAAAATGAACATCCCATATGAATTAAAAAGCACGCTGCTGTAACCTTTGTGTAAAAATTTTCAAAAAATGCCCATACAAAAAAGAACAAAACCAAGAATTTAAGTCTAAAAATAAATGTTTGCTTCATTAATCATTAACTTATCAAACTTTTTACAAATATCATTCAATTAATATTCCATTTATAAAACCAAATATTATTTATATAAAATCCAAATATATTGCTCCGGAACAAAGTCCCTATGGAGGTGAGAAATAAAAAAAATTCACTCATATTTATACAACTAATTTGCATACAAAAGCTATATATTTTCCCAAAAAAAGCAACAAATTTCACTAGTTACTCACAGAAGAAATAAATAAAAAATGAGCTGCAAAATCTGTCTGGCAGCAGCAACAAAAAAAAAAAAGGAAACAAAACAAAATTGTGAACGAATTATTGTGAATGGGTAACCTAGACAGAATTTCAAGCAAAAATTTAGCTCGCCAGCACTTGCCTTAGTTTTACCAATACATATGCACATGTATGTATATCTACTCGTAGGTATCTATATCTTTTTTATTTCCTTTTTTTATTATTTAACTCAATACAATAAACCCGTACAACATTTATGTAGAGACATACAAACATACCTATATAAACAAATACGCAAAACATGTACACATAGTCGTCTATACAGTAAGGCCCAGTAAACATTTTTCATTACAAAAGTGTAGGCTAACGTATGACGATAGTTTATTGGGGAGAGTCTGTTAGGAGATGGTCAAAATGATTTCATATAAATGATATGATAAAGTAGAAGTATCACTAAAATACAAATAAGTTTCATCACCAATGACGATTTCCTTTTAAAAAATTGTCATACAAATTGTTTTACTTGCCTTGAAATGAGTGAAAAATTGTGTTTTATTCAAAAAACGGTCTTCAACACTAAAAATCTCAGTTCAGAGCTTTCAACTCCAGTGAATTTTGCAAGTGAATAAATATTTAAAATTGTCAATGTATGAGTTGCTCAGAAGCCAATACAGTCAAGACCAGTTTTTGATATTTTCTGATTTTTGCCAATTTAAGCACAATAAATATTTTTCTTCTTGGTTATTAACCCTTTCAGGATCGTAAGGAATTGGGAGCTTATGAAACCATGTTAGCTATTTATAATGGTCTATTGGGCCTCCAGAAAACATATTTTAAAATAAAAATTCAAAAAATTTTAACGGTTTTTCTGGAATTTTCTGGGACATATGTGTCCCTATGGTCGTTGAGGGAGACTTTTTCTCCATACATTTTTATATGGGGAAAATATGCCCTTATTTCAAAGGCTGATAACTCGGAAAGTAAGGGTCCAATTGAAAAAATTTGAAGAAATGGTTTGATAGGTAAGATAAGGGCTATTTGATGCCATCAAAAGAATTGAAATAAACCATCTCCTGGAACTACACCGCAAGATTGAAAACAGCGCTTTCTAAGCTTCAAGCACGTATATCTCAAAATCCTGAAGTATATGAGCAATTTCGGCCTCGGATTCGAATTCAGTGTCAAAAAGTACGTTACAGTACATATGTCTACTAGCGGGTTCATTAAATATTTTTATTTTGATTTCCTGTGAAATTGGTAAAATTGTAGTACAAAAGTGAGTTGAAAAGTTACCCTTTACGAGCATAGGGACACCGGTGTCCTATTTTGAATTTTATGATTTATCAATATACTAATCTTAAATAATGGTTCAATTAATGTATAAAACAACAATTTATTTACATGTCAACAATTATTTCACACTATGATATGATTAAAAACAATTAAACACCTATAAATTCTGCTGTAAAGTATAGCAATAGTTCACCACACAAACTGTCACATTAGAATGATCATACAAAAATAACGGTGCTTCTGATGGTGCTGCCAGATTTAATGGGAATGAAGGAAGCGCTTAGGAACTGATAAATGTCAAAATTACATATCTCGGTTTCTTACTTATTTAAATATAATCTATTTTTGTCTTGGGAGACATAGGGAAACTGATGCTATTGTGGTATAGCTAATGTTTAGGTCAAATTTAAAAGGGAACCGTTGGATCAATTTCAGCCAAATTTTTGTACGCTAATCATGGAAGTATTGGCTACAGAATATATTTCAATAAAATGTGTGCAATTTCATTAAAAAAAGTTATTGAGCAAAATCTGGAAAAAGTCAAAAAAGCTGTTTTCAAAAAGTTGGGAGGTAATGTGGTATATATGGTGGCACAATGTGGTATATATACTGATCAGTACTTGTAAATTGGGCTGGTAATGTGGTACATATAAGTAGGGTAATGTGGTATACTTAACCATACAATCAAATATAAAGTTTGAAAGGTATGAAATAAGTTTATAATAACATTTACATTGGTTCTCAAACTCATAGTTTTTATAAAAAAATAAACAGCAATCAAATAATGTTAAGAATAACAAGAAATATTCATATACCACATTAGCGAACCTCGACTATACCACACTGGCCAATTTTTAGAAATTACAAAATTCTAAAAATAAAATGGGAAACTTTGTGAATTTACACAGTTGAACCCTTATTTCGCAATACTTAGCACTTACCTTTATTGAATATAAATAAAACTTAACCAAAAAGCCACTTTTTCTTAACAAAATTTTTTTGCAAAAAATCCGGAAAAAAAAATCAACCACACGCAACTTACGTTTCGTTAAACTGACATCGGAAAAATTTAGTTTGGTGCATGACAGCAACACATCTTTGGTTTTTCATGTTTTCTGACAGGATAAAAGCAGTTACGTTCGCAGGTTCCTTCCCAATTCGGAGATATGCGACCATACCACATTGAAAAACTATACCACAATAGCATCAGTGTCCCTATGTCCCTATGGTCCTGAATGGGTTAAAGGATTTACTAATTTCAAACTTTTACTTGGTCAAACAGACCTTTTTTTGATTGCTTGCAAGTATTTTTTAACATAATTTCTGGAGAATTTTAAAAATCTATATAATAATACGAAACATAAAAATTTGTCCATTTTTTTCTACTATGTTAGAAATGGAGTATGATTTAAAATCTTACACCATTAGAAAGGCATTTGAGTGTAGATGTGCACAAAGTAAAAATTATGTTAATATTTTGACTTTAAGCCAGGTAAAATTTAATACAAATTTTTCATTATTAAAAACAACAAAATACACGGAAACACAGATCTTAAAAAAGGATGAACCACAAAGAGAAAGACAAAAAGCATAGCACTGACTTCATGTTTTTTGTTTTGTTTATATTTTGCTTGAATTACACCAGGGATGATAAATGAGCCTTTCTATTTCGTACCAAATATCACAAAAAAAGGTATTAAGAGTTTCTAAAAAGTACAAAATTACTTAATACATTCTAGTAAGTATAATTATAAATCGAATTTTCTCAAATACAGTTTTTTGGACTTAAGCGCATTGGCTTCTTAGCGACTCATACATCAAAAAATTAAAAAAAAATTTACAAGGCCTTGGGAATTTTTTTTTTCTTTATTTTGAAATCTTTAATACCTAAATGTTTAGCATTTTCAAAATCCAACTTTTATGATTTTGGCTAATTTCAAGTATTTTAGCCTTTCAGGGTTATGTTTAGCAACAATTCTTATGTGTAATGGGGAAAGGAGGATTGGAAGATATGAAAATGTGTGCACTTTCTGAATCATCGTCACCTTTTGAGTCAGTAAAGCCAAATCCGTCGGACCTCTGTCTGTATTTCGGCGAGACGTTCCATAAGAAAGGAACGATATCGTTGCCTCAATATTACAACTTGGTAACTCCAATTTTGTAGTTTTGATATAATTTACTTCAAAGATTTTTGGAAATTTGAGTTTACACCGATTATAGATTTTTTAGGTTTTTTTTTTTTGTTATAACTTTGCAATGCTACCATTTTAGAGTACTCTGGTTTGAGCAAATTTTGCAACAAATCCAGATGAGTATCATAAGCCACTTATTCTAAAAATTATTATTTAGGGGTTGCTTAGTGAGATGAAAATATTTTCATTGACAAAATTTTACAGTAGAACTGAAAACAAAAAATATTGTAGGTATGATAAACTTATATGGAACTAATTAAACAGTAATTTTTGCAACTTTTCAACGACAGGCGCAAGCAAGTGTTAACATGGCAATTGATTACATACATATAATTCAGATGTCTCCACATACATATTTATATATTTTCATATATGACCGGGTCAAATTTTTTTGCGGCAAAGAATATAGAAACAAATAAATCTACTAAAAATTCTAAAAAACTTTGCCCAAGCAACCATGGGTCTAAAATCAATATCGAGCCGCCATAAATTGCGTTGAAGTTTTGATGTACTATTTTAAAATACAATACGAAAAAAGAAAAAATTCAAATACTTGCAATTATTTTATATGAAGCAAAAATAAAAAAATTTGAATTTTTTCTTTTTCGTATTGTATTTTCTTATTGTTTCTTGGGCAAAGTTTTTTAGAATTTTTAGTAGAGTTTTTTGATGCTATACTCTTTGCCAATGTTTTGCCTCCCGAAAAAATTGACCCGGCCTAATGAACATGTATATAGCATCTTCAGATCAGTTTTAGTTAAATCTTGTCAGAAACCGTACTCGAACCCGAGACTCCGGTTTTCTAATGAAAGAAACCGCGGTGCTTTACCATTACGCTATTGGACACGGATAAACTTCTTTATACAGGATCGGCTATATGCATAGATCATAAGGCTCACTAACGCCGTCTGCTGTGAAAAAGTGCCAAATTGTTAGTTGGTAACACACTCTAGTTTTGAGACATGCTACGCTAGCTACAATACGATTTTATTCGTTTTCAGTTGATGCTGAGTATCAGTGTTCCGAATGATTAGATTGATAATCAAATTACAGATACAAGAAAGTGGACTTTTTAATAGTTTTTTTGGAACAAATAAAGATTTTCCATTATGTACTTTGCTACAAACATGCATGAATCAGATGATATTATTTGGATGAGCAAACTGTTTTCTAGTAAAAATCCACAATATTACAAAAACAAGGCAAAATACATAAAGAATGGGGTCCTATCCTACCCTTATAGAGGAATGGACCTTATCTTTCACCATAAATTTTGGATATTTCAATTTATATGTTCCGAACATAAATACAATACACTGTTCAAACAGTTGTTTTAGCAGTTGAACATTCTAACACGATATATCTCGCTAGCAGTACAAGCTGTTTGACGAAATTTGGTATGCAGGTGCCATACATAAATACTATACTCTATTCAAAAAGTGGGCGCAGTCCAATGAGTGCCACGCTTTCTTTTACACTATGTATTAGACACTTAATAATGTTATGTCTCCCAAACAAATTATTTTGATAAACTTGGTGGGTAAATGCCGAACATAATTTCCATATACTGGTCAAAAATTGGGCGTAATCAGAAAATTTCCTCGCCCACTTTTTAAACCCAAATTTCACTTCCTTTGCATGCATATTTTTTTATTAAAGCAATAAGATGAATTTTCTTAACAGATTTCAAATCTACTTAACAAATCCTGTTAGAAATTGAGCTTTTCATATGTTCACTCTTTTTTCATATTTCTTAAATTCTGAAATTTTTGGAATTTTCCCGTAATCGTGGTGTTTAACTAAAAATTCGCTAATTTATTGCTAGAAATTCGTGAGATACAAAAATTTTCAAAATGTTTGCTGGGATACTTAAACAAATGTGTGTGTGCATACATATATGTGTCTTAGATGCTGATGCTGATGATGATGACGATGGCATTATAGTGTTTTATTGACATACATAAAAAATCGATTTTCTCGTTTTTAGAGTGAAGAAATGATTGATCTGCAAATATAAACGAGCGTAGAAAATGAAAAACAAAATAAAAAAAAAAAAAAAAAAAGAGAAGGAAAACAACTAAAAACTAAAAAACCTAAAACGTCAAGGCAAATTTTGTGTAGAAGCGTTTGTATTTGTGTAGGATACGATACGATACATATGCATACAACTGCTGTATAGTATCTGTGTATTTGTATCATCATAGCTTAACGTCCTACTTTCAATTCAATCTCTCATAGTGACAAGGTTTAATTTTGCATATCTGCCTACCCAACCAACAAACTACGTATGTGTGTGTGTCTATGTGTTTGTGTAGGTATTTACAAACTGCAAATTAAAGCCATAAAGAAGAAGCAGAAATTTTAAGTATTTAATTATGAAAGAAGCAAAAATCAATTAAATATTAAATGCCAGTCAGTAGTCGGTCGGTAGTCATATCTTTTGATGCAAAAATTAATTGGAGCATAAAATTAATTAGGAAATGCTGTCTCTCGTTTTTTCAAAGCATTCTCTCTTCTTCACTCGACAACCGGATGGCATTATACTTCAAAATAGTAGTGGCAGCGGTAGTGGTAGCAGCGATAGCTGTGGGAAAGGAATTTCTTTGTGTGTTTACTGTGCTATAAATATTTTATTTTTAAGTTATGTCACAAGAAATTATAATATTTCAATATTTAATATTAAAATAAACAATTTTTTTATTGACATTTTTGTCCAACAGAAATTTATTTCAACCCTCAGCCTAGTGTTTAAGTTTTAAAGAATTGAAGCAAATTATGAAAAATTGCAGATTAAATACTTCTTTGTTCTATGATTATTAACAAAACTGTAAGGCTTTTAAAAATTCAAGTACTTATGAAAACAGTGAATGCAATATGTTTACTCTTTATAAAACAATATGAAATTTCACAAAAACAGTGTAAAAGATTCTACTTAGCAATGCATAAAATTCTCTCATCAATATCTAAGCTTTTCATTGTAATTTTTGATATTATACTTGTTTACGCGGGCAAATGCGTAAACTATTACTCCCAAACTCCAGTTTGATTCCTTGACGAACGGCAACACTACCCACCCACTCGATCTGTAACTACTCGTTACAGACGCTGATCAAATCTTGAAAAATGTATAGGATGCTTTTTAGCGCTGAAGAGTGTTGCCGTCTCACTCACTCGAATTCATTATTAATTGCTGACAATTAATTGCTCAGCACATTTTCTCAACTTGAAGTCTAAAGATCAAGTTGGGAAAATTCTTCACCCGCTGTTAAACCACACCGCAAATAACAACATAAAATTTAAGTTGTAATTTTTATTAATTGTATAAAGTTTTCTTTAAATAAAATCAAAGAAAAATCAAAAAGAAAAGTTTTTGTTATTGTCGCTTTTTTGTCTTTTTACCAAAAACAATAACCTGGTTCCCACAGGAACAGTTTCATTGATGCCCGAGAGAAGCACGCCAGCAGCAGCTGTATAGAAAAAGGCCTTATTAAGGTCATAAGTAGCACACTCAACAGTGTCGTCCTGATCCACGATGGTCAACGCTGGTGCAGCCCAACACTGCAGTTCACCCAAGGACAGCTATAATCAACTCGTCAGCAGGTGTCGTATATTTCTTCTCGAATGGTATACTCTTGAAATTTGTTTGTATAGTGAAAACTATAAATTTGGTCCCCGACCAAACAATACTCATATATGTACATCGATGAATCTTGCAATTCAAAGTAGATTGTACTCAGTCTTAGTGTGAAATTTTTACACAGTACTGCTGCCTTCTTTTTATCATATTTTGTGTCAATTTGACACAGTTTTATTTATAGTACTCAATACAGAGCTAAAAATAAGCTAGAATCCAACAAATAATGGCCATTATATTAGTGTGATGGCTTCAGAATCTACTTCTGAAAAATAATTAGTGCGACTCCTCTATAAAAGTGCTACAGATGTTATATTTCAAAACGAAGAACAATGGTTTCCCGGATAGAAACTTTAAAAGTATTACAAAACTTTATTATATGCAGTATTAATGCATTTGTATACTCTGGAAAAGCGAAATGCCATAAAAACCTGATAATCGCAATAAACAACACCGCGGCTCCATTTAATATTATCTACGCCAAAGGTAGCAGCAGCAAAAGTAGAAACAGAATCACTTCAAAACGTAACCGATAATTCTTAACAGATTTACACAAGAAATGAAAAGTTTTTTACAAAACTGAGTGAGTAGCAGATAAAAATCATCCGAAGTACAAAAGGCGCAGAACTGGCTATAAACAAAAAAACGCTTCGCTTTACAAAAAAAGAAGAGAATTTGGCTGAGTTGCTGGTGTTTGAAAAAAGGATTATGCCTCTCGAAAGATTATTATGTATAGAACAAAAGTTTGCAAGCACCAAATGCCACAGTGCGTTGTTGCGCCAATACGTTGTATGTACTCTTATCATCATCATAAAGTCTTACCTGCCTTAAAGGAATGAAAGTATGAAATTTATATTTTCGGATAAGCATCGATATGAGAAAAGTTTCAATCAGTTAAGTAGCGAAAGCGTCAAAATGTACACCAAATATCTAAAGTACCTACAGAATATTTCATTTAACTTTCAACTTTTTTATGACAAAAGTTTTTCGTATTGTAAAATAAATTGCATTTTTATTTCACTCTTGTAGTCTTTGTATTTAAATGCTAGATTTCTGTCTGAGGTTTATTTTGAGGGTGGTAGTAGTTAATAGTAACACCATGAAAATGTTATACACGTACTCAGTAGAAATTTACAGAAAAAGGCATACAAAGCAAATGATTCAAGAATACCCAAACTCATGATGTGATGGAATTTTTTCCTTATATTTTTCAAAATGAGCTGAAAAAATATTTTAGCAATTTTTTGGAAAAATTTTATTTTCAAAAATTTTTAAAATTTACTTGCAATTTATCATGTCACTACTAAAGCATTTTATCACATACTTATATTGCGCGCCATCTCAGTTTGTGGTAAAAATTACTAAAATACAGTGGAAAAATAGTTTTATTGCATATTGCTTAGATATAACAGCAAATTTCTAACATCGCAACCAGCTCCTTTATAAGCCACTTCCACACGAGCTCAGCATTGGTTTGACAGCACACAGTTGATTTAAGCGTCTTAAGATAAATCTAAATTTTTATTTCTCAAAAAAATGTTTTAAGCAAAAGTAACATAAAAAAAAACCGGGTGGCAACACGGAAAGTTTTGTAAAACTTTAAGATAGCTTATCTGAGCGTTTTTGAAACCGAAAATTTCAATTTAGTCAAAAAAAGTAAGAATTTTATAAGATTTTTAAAAATAACCAGGTGGCAACCCTAAAAATGTATGTTGGATTTTTAAAAAGACTATTTAAGTGTTTTGAGGCTTAATTTTAATTTTTATTTTGTAGATAAATAGTTAAAGCAAAACTCACAACTAAAAACAACCTAGTGGACGGGGATGATGAAATGTTTCAAAAAAATGACGAAGAATGATAAAACGAAGAAGGACGAAGAAGTGGTTAGGAACAAAACGGAGAATAAGTTTCTTACACGTTATGTTATAATTTCATAGTAAAATACTAAAAACTATTTTTATACCCTATACCCAGGGTATATTCAGTTTATCCTTCCATTTGTAACGAAGAGAAGGAGGCGTGGCATTTATGGAAAAGTACATATATTATTGATCGGAGTTACCATTTTTTGGGAAAACTAAGCAAGATAATTCAATGAAATTTGGTATTCTGCCTTCGTCGTCAAAGTTAGCACGAGGCATTGAAAATGAGCGAAATCAGTTAACGGATACGCCTACCGCCCATACAAAAAATATGTTCAAAACGCAATATTACGAGCATTATTTGCGATAACACAAGCAAAATACATATAATTACTAGGGTTAATAAATACAAGCTTTGAACAAAAACTAGGCGAATTCGCACAGGATGACGTGGCACCTCCCATATAAGCAAAAAGTTCAAAATGCTATACCGAAAGCGTTATTTGAGATAGTCCAACCAAATTACACTAATATATTAAGAACAGTAAAATTAGGCTCTGACAAAAAACTAGGTGAATTTGGACAAGTGGGAGTAGCACCTCTTATGCAAGGAAAAGTTTCGAAATGCTATACTAAAATACTTAAAGCATTAATTGCAAGTCCTGAGCAAAAACTAATCAAACTCGGACAAAAGGTCGTGGTACCTCCCATATAAGCAAAAGTTTCAAAAAGTTATACTGAAAGCGTTTTTTAAGATAATCTAAAGAAATTTCACTCAAACACTAAAAACATTAATTGCAAGCCCTGAACAAAAACTAAACAAACTCGAATAAGAAAGCGCGGCACCTCCCATATAAATAAAAGTTTCAAAAAGCTGTAATGAAAGCATTTTTTAAGATAATGAAACCAAATTTTTTGCAGATACTTAGAATAGTTAATGCAAAATCTAAGCAAAAACTAAGTGAATTCAGTCAAGAAGACGTGGCACCTCCCGTACAAGCAAAATTTTCAAAATACTGCAGTGTTGGGAATATTTTTTTATTTTGACCAGGCCAAAGGTAACACCCTTACTAATTTTGTTTCAAGCAATTCGTGTAGCAGCTCTGGTTAAGTATCTGTATTAAATAATTAAAATATCAAATTTAAATTTAAACATAGTTTTGTGCTCCGGGATATTGGATGGTAAATTTTTTGGAGACACAAACACAAATAATTAAAGTAAACAGAACGGGTTAAAAACCTCATTAAGGCAAAGCTGATCACTGGTGTAAAAAGTGCGAGTAGAAAAACTGCAGTAAACTGTCTGATATGGTAACACGCATTGGTAACCCAAGGTTGTAGATATTTTCAAACATTTTCGCGAGAGAGTATACAGTATATACACTGAACTGAACTGAAGCAAATTAAACAAAACAAGTCTGTGCAGGATTTGTTTTTTCCTCTTCCATAACCAAGTATTTTCAAGACATTAGCACGCGACACTGACCTGAAGTATTTAATAAATAAAAAGTATTTCGTATACTTTAAAAATAACTTTCATTGGAATACAAGAACTAATATGGCGTTACAAATTCAGCACAATAACTCATATAAATTTATGTATATAAACATATGTACAGATGAATAAATATGGTAAGTTGACAATTTCAGTTTTGTGACTTCATTACAAATGCCAACAACAATTTGTTAGCAATTCATTCAACTTTTGCGCTACAACAACAACAACAACAACAATACTATGAAGCAGCAATAGCAAATTACAAAAAAACGAGTAAAAATGGAAAAATTCTAACAGCAACAACAATCAACTACTGGAGTTGCAATACTGTGCAGGGCTGCAATTGCAATTGTTAAGGTTGCTCATGGAGCATTGCAATGCCATTGTTTGTTTGTATAGTATGTATGCATGTGTATTCATTGGTATGCGAATATGTATCTGTGTTGCATTGCTTTATGTATGTGTGTGTGTGTGTGTGCATTATAAAAATTGCAGTCAGTCGCTCAGTCAACGAACCTTAGAAAACTTTTTTAACTTGAGAGATGATTTTCTATAGTAAAAATAATTTTTTTCATTCTTTCTCCTTTTCTTTCTTTTTTTCTTTTTTTTTATAAAAATAGAAATAAAATATGCAAAAAAATTGCAATACCAATACTTTAAATAATAAAAATAGAAAAAAAAAGATATACAAAATGAATGCTAGAAATAGCAGGAATACAACAAATCAACGTAAAGAATAAATAGATGACATACCAGCACACTCACTCACTGACTGACTGACTGAATGATGTTGGACAGAACAGAGCAATAACAGCAGCAGCAACAACAACAGTGAAGATTGATAAAGATGATGATGGCAGGTTGTATGAATGGTTGGATTGATATACCCTATATATAGATGGATAACTGGTTGAATGGGCATTTCGAAATTGGAAAATTGCCAATTGCCAAGCATAATAGGCCAAATGACGAAAACATAATGGAAAGCAAATGCAAAAAAAAAAGTTGAATTCAACTAAATACAAAAAGAAATGCGAAGGAAATTGCAATATGCAGCCAAGCGAAAGCAGAATAAACGTTCAAGAAACTACATTACAGCATTATGATAGACAATCCATCTGCTGCTGCGGTTGATGTGATGATAATGCTAATCATCATCATCATCATTGCAATTGCAATTTTATCATATGTCATGTCAGGTATAATAAACATTAATATTGCATAACTTGAAAAATTGTTGCATACTTTAGAGAGATCTAATGTTTTGTGCTTTCGCTTGTCATGACTTTCACTCTCAAGCGAAATACAAAACTGAAAGCCAAAAATGCTATACTAAAGGAATTTTGTGAGATAATCCAACCAAATTTCACTCACACACTAAGAATTTTAAGTGAAAGCTATGAGCAAAAACTATGTGAATTCAAACATGAGGGCGTGGCACCTCCCATATAAGCAAAAATTTCAAAATGCTTTACTGTAAACATTGTTTGAGATAATGTAACCAAATTTTTTTAAATAGTTACGAAAAACATTAAATACAAGCTCTGAGTAAAAATTAAGTGAACTTCGACAACAGGGCGTGGCACCTCTTCATGCACTGAGAACAAAAAGTGCTAGCTTTGAGCGGAAGCTAAAACCTGGCATATCCCATACAAGCAAAATTTACGTTATATCGTAGTGCAAGCATTATTTGAGGAAATGAAACCAAATTTGCACAGATACTTGGAGTAGTTAGTGCAAGATCTGAGCAAACCTAAGCGAATTCGAACAAAAGCGCGTGCCACCTCCCAAAAAAGCAAAATTTTCTAAATGTTTTTTTTTTTTGGTGCTTTTGAAGTCAATTATTTTAAATATTGATAAGTGTTGCCATGTGGCTTTTCGCAAAGCTTCCATCATCTCATAAAATGAATACTACCACTTTAAAATGTAAAAGTAAATTCTGAGGGAAAATTCCTTCATTTGTTTTTTACTTTTATTTTTTTTTTAATTTTTAACCGATTTCTGAATTCTATGTGTACACATTGAAGTAACTGTTTAGAAGTTATTCAATAAAAATCGAATTTTTTTGAATATTTTCTAAACGGTTACTTCAATGTGTACACATATGGCTTATTTTTTGTAGATCTTGTGATTCTCTACAAAATTTATCCCATTGCTTTTTATCGTATGTCTTACCGTTTCAGAGTTATCCTTCAAAAACCAGTATTTTCGAAACCTTAACGGTTTTTGAAGAATATCTCTTGGACCATGAGGCGCTCCAAAAAAAAAAAATTTAATACGGTGTATACAGAATCCAATTATCTCTTGAACGCTTTTTTATTTTTTATATTTTTTTTTGTACGTTAAAGAGTATTCACAATTTTAAAAGTAAGATATTTTAATATGAACTTAACATATACGTAGGGGTAAAGTGGGAAATGCCCGTTTCCGGACAAACTAGCAAAGTATAGCTGTCATGCGCTTCTGACTGTAAGCAAATTTTTATGGTACAGCGACCTCTGCAAATGTATTCTTGTGCTCTCTGGAATCATGTAAAGTTTTCAAGTGATTTTGAAATTTCATTTGTTAATTTTTACTGTTTTTGGAGAGAAACCGATCGTAAAAACAATAACAAATTTTGTGTAGTATTAGACGCAAAAAAATTCCGTGCAATTCATATAGTGAAAGGATTACGCTCACATCTTTTGCAAAATGTGGTGTCGGGATAAGGTGGGAAATTTTATATGGGGTAAAGTGGGAAATTTTATTTCACGCAGCCGGTCCATTGAAAATTGGCCAAGCAAAACAGAAATTTATTAGAGGTCGGAAAGCCATGAAAAGCGTCGTTTTAACAATTCCAGAAAAGCTAAGCGAATTTCAAAAAGCAGCTGGTAAACGTTTAGCAAATACACAAAAGAAAGAGGAAAACGAATCACAAAAAATAGAGTACCAGGAGCAAAAAAAGCACCACCAGCAAAAAAAAGCGTAAAAAAAGAAACAAAGAATTTCTAGCTCTGATGAAGATCGTAAATTTTGCACTATTTGCATGGAACTCATGCCCGATATAATGACCAAACACAATACCATCAAATGCAACAAAAAGGATTGTCAACGCCCATTTCCCTTGAAATGCGTTAATATCACTACAAGCTTCTTTTATTACTAACACTGTGACTCGGACTCGGATATTTTATCAGAGAACGACGAATAAGCTACAATTTCAAAAAATTTTTTAAACACATTTTTTTATTTATTTTTTTCCGGCAAAACTATTTTTTTTTTTTATATTTACTCCTTTGGGTGTGTTTTTTGAACCTTTTTTGACTTACAGTAAAGACATTAGAACTTTGTTCCAAAATTTGTGTTAGTTTTGATAAGTTTTTGAAAGTTTCCCACTTTACCCCACGATTTTTAATTTTTGCCATTTTGGACATCCTCGGTCAAAGCGTCGTACTCAACAGAAAATCCATATTTTCGGTTCGTTTCTTCAGTAAAAATATAGAAACATGAGAAAATAAGAAGTTTTGTTTATTTTATGGAGCTTCGAAAAATGATTTCCCACTTAACCCCACATACCCCTAGCATTTATAAAACTGTGCAGAACTTTTTAAATTGGGTTACCTCCTAAGCTATAAGCTCCACAAAAACATTTTTTACATTTTTACATAAAAAATTTCCTGTGCTAAAAAATTGTGGAGAAAAATTTTTCTGTAAATTTTTGCGTTAGCGAGATATTTGCAAAAAACTGATTTTAGCGACCTTTGAGCCTGAATAACTTTTTATGCGCACAATGGACTTCAATGGACTTTTTTCACTTTATTTATCATGCGTAAATAAAGACAATTCCGGTGAAAAAAATTCACTTGGAATTATTTCGCACAGCAGCCTTCTTTTCGTTTAATTTTTCTGGGCTAAAATAAGTACATATCGTTCCTATCCAAGTGAAAAGTACTTAGTCAGTTTTACCGAGTATTGTGTTATTTGGTATTTTTGGTCTAAAATATTATAGTCTTTAGTTTGATAAGACCTAGTTAAACATATTTCTGTTAAAAAGTATTTGTTATCATCATAAAAGTAAAAGCAAAACAACAATTTCCATACAAAAAAACCAAATTAAATTTTTCGAACGTCAAATATCTCAAAACTTGAAAAACTGACATAGTACTTTTTGCCTGTATAATTGCGATGTGTAATTCGAAAAAAAAAAAATCATTACAAAATTCCAAGAAACTATTAACAATTCATACCAATGATGTTGTACATTTAAATTATTAATTAAATTGGACTCTTTAGTAAAATTTTCAAACAGCAAAACTATAACTCATAGCGTGTTCCGGCTTAAAATAACAAAAAATTAAGCAAATTTCTCCTAAAATTAATCACAAGCAAAGCTCAAATTCAGTGAATTCGCATAGAATTATTTCAATAACCACTACGCTCTTCAACTAGGCGAATATTATTCTAAGAAAACAAGTCTTGGGTTTCAATAGAAATACCTATATTATTTTAAGCAAATTTAACTAAAGCTTTCGTATATTATTTAGATACCTACAGTAAACTTTAAGTATATTTTGATGTCTACATACTTACATGCACAGGAATAAAACTAAACGGCACATTAATATATATAATACATATATTTGATTATAAAAACAAAATACTTTGCATACTTTCAGTGAAAGTTTAACATTAAGGGTGGCGGTGACTAATTTTACTGTGCACATGTGTGGAAATTTCCACAGTTGAATTTTTTTGTTTTGTTTTTTTCTTACGGAAACATAATGCAAAGTAGATAAAGGTGTACAAAAGTTCACAAGAAAGTGAGTAGGAATATTATAAAAACAATAAACTTTTCGAGTGAAAAATTTAATTTAAACTTTTAATTACAAATTGTGGAATGGAATCTCATTTATGTAGTTTTCAGTTCGAATGCAATGCGTAGGAATGTATGAGCTTAGAAAAATTATGAGAATGTTGGGACTTAAGTATAAGGCTCTCAAATTAAGTCTTTTTTTATATACATCCGTACTTAATGCATCAATTGCAACTCACGGGATTCGGTCTCCTAAGTATAGTACTTATATGAGGTGCAGTAAAAAACCAAAACCCTTATCTTTTAGAACTTTTTTGAAAGTTTAACTAACAACAGATAGTTTGGCAATTGGTCAAAATGTTATATTTTCTTCATTCCTTCAGCTACCTTTTATTTCAAGGTTTCACTTATAGTCACATAATTCTTCGATTGGAACATGAAAAAAATCCTTCCACCTTTAGTATATGAGTATGTTAAATGTTAAAAAGCGTTCCGTTTCATATCCAGTGAGTAACTCTTATTTAATATAAGATCGAAGATATTAATTGTTATAAATCTTCTTGTACTAAGTAAGTCAGGCTGATCAAACTTCCCGAATTTTACGGCACAGTCCTGAATTTTCTGCTTTTTCTCCGAGATTTTTTACGTTGCAGAAAGATCCGGAATCAGTTAATTATGTCCAGGCATTAACATATTAGATTAGGGGAACCGATGCTATTGTGGTATAGTTTTTCAATGTGGTATGGTTGCATATCTCCGAATTGGAAAAGACCCTGCGAACGTCAATGCTTTTATCCTATCAGAAATTATGAAAAACCAGGTATGTGTCGCTGTCATGTACCAAACAAAATTTTTCCGGTGTCAGTTGAGCGAAACTTAAGTCGCGAGTGGTTGATTTTTTTTTCCGGATTTTTTGCAAAAAAATTTTGTTTAGAAAAAGTTGCTTTTGGTGAAGTTTTATTTATATTCAATAAAAGTAAGTGCAAAGTAGGGGAACTGATGCTATTATGGTATAGGTAATGTTTAGGTGGAATTTGAAAGAGAACCGTTAAATCAGTTTCAGCCAAATTTTTTTCTGCTGATCATTGAAGTATTGGCTACAGAATATATTTCAATAAAATGTGTGCAATTTCATTAAAAAAAAGTTATTGAGCAAAATCTGAAAAAAGTCAAAAAAGCTGTTTTCAAAAAGTTGGCAGGTAATGTGGTATATATGGTGGCGCAATGTGGTATATATACTGATCAGTACTTGTAAATTGGGCTGGTAATGTGGTACATATAAGTAGGGTAATGTGGTATACTTAACCATACAACCAAATATTAATATTGAAAGGTATGAAATAAGTTCATAATAACATGCACATTGGTTTTTAAACTCATAGTTCTTATGAAAAAATAAACAGCCATCAATTAATGTTAAGAATATCAAGAAATGTTCATATACCACATTAGCGAAGCCCGACTATACCACACTGGCCAATTTTAAGAAATTACAAAATTCTGAAATAAAATGGGATACTTTGTGACTTTACACAGCTGAACACTTATTTCGCAATAGTTAGCACTTACCTTTATTGAATATAAGCAAAACTTCACCAAAAAGCTACTTTTTCTTAACAAAATTTTTTTGCAAAAAATCCGGAAAAAAAAATCAACCACACGCGACTTACGTTTTGTTCAACTGACATCGGAAAAATTTTGTTTGGTGCATGACAACAACACATCTCTGGTTTTTCATGTTTTCTGACAGGATAAAAGCAGTTACTTTCGCAGGTTCCTTCCCAATTCGGAGATATGCAACCATACCACATTGAAAAACTATACCACAATAGCATCAGTTCCCCTATTGCGAAATAAGTGTTTAACTGTGTAAATTCACAAAGTTTCCCATTTTATTTTTCAAATTTTGTATTTTCTAAAAATTGGCCAGTGTGGTATAGTCAGGATTCGCTAATGTGGTATATGAATATTTCTTGTTATTCTTAAAATTATTTGATTGCTGTTTATTTTTTTATAAAAACTATGTGTTTGAGAACCACATTGTGCCACCATATATACCACATTACCTCCCAACCAAACAGCTTTTTTGACTTTTTTCAGATTTTGCTCAATAACTTTTTTAATGAAATTGCAGACATTTTATTGAAATATATTCTGCAGCCAATACTTCAATGATTAGCATAAAAAAATTTGGCTGAAATTGATCCAACGGTTCTTTTTCAAATTCCACCTAAACATTAGCTATACCACAATAGCATCAGTTCCCCTACTCATATTAGATTAAAGTTACTTTATTTTTTATCTTCTTGTTCTGTTTTTGTTGTTAAAATATTTTTAGCTTTTACTCAAATTCAATAGAGTATAAATTTAAGATATTATGGTTTTTGTTTTTTTCCAAAAAGTTGTTCCGAATCATTTTAATTTGAGTACCGAAAATTTTGAACGAGAGGTTTTGAATCGGAAAGTGATTAAAAAATTTTTACCGCTGTACATTTCAAAATATGGCTGAAATCAGGACTGAAATTTTATTTCAGGGAATCAATCTTATGGTTTTAAGATACCAAAATTGAGAGATTATTTTTTGTTCTAAGTGACAGAGACCGAATAGAAGCCTTTGTCTTGATGATCATCGTGTCTGAGCCCAAGACCATAGCTTTGCTTTGGTCGTGAAATTATTTCAGCATCTTGGTCTTGGACTCGAAAAGTTAAAAAGACCAAGACTAATTTTGCTCATCTCTAATCTCTATCATGAATGTATTCACTAGAAAAGGATTTTTTTTTTTGGGTTTTTTGAGATTTTAATTATATTGTTCCGCAATTTTGAATATTTGGGCACGCTGATTTAGTAACAGATGTGTCCCTTATTTCTATTTCGAGATAGTTTGATCTGTCTTATGGCTTAAAGTAGCATAGTTATAACTAAAGTTTTGTTATATTTTGTAGCAAAACTTCCCGTGAGTCACAATGGAATGCCTATCATATTAACAATGAATATTAAAATTATTGTAATTTTATGTTCTTCACTCATGTATTTGCAGGAATCTGTCTTTCAATCTATTCCGTGCATTTTTCTTTTTCAACCAAGTTAAAGTTGAAATTGTTCGAAGGCACATCTCTTGAACCCAAAACTAGTGGCGATATATTTTATTCAGCTATCAAACAAAGATAAATAGAGTGGACCCAGATGGTAAAAAGTATGTTCGGCGCCCAAAAGGAGTGGCAAAGTACGGTGGCAGATCAGCGGAATTGGGCCAATACTATGGATGCAGTCCAGTATGTTGAGATACTCCAGATAGCAATGTTACCACGGGTCAAACTGAATTTGACGGTCATATGGAAATTTCAACTAGACAACGACTTCTCGTGTCGGCAAAAAAAAATTTTTCGAGGCAATTCCATCCACCGAGTATCTATGACATGAAGAAAGCACTCAATATGCACATTTTCGAATTTTGTCAAGTTATTCGAAAGAGTAACAGAAGCTTGTAAGGCCATTTCTTTGGAATGGTGCAGCGCCTTAATTGAATCGATCCAATATCGTTGTGCAGCTTGGATGAAGCAAAAAGGCTTTGCATCAAGGTATTAATAATTTTTTTGATATATTTCTACTCAATTCTAACATTTTCCAATCAGTTTTTGAATCATTCTTTAGTATTTTTCTTCTGAAAAATTGATTTTTTTAATTTGATTTCAAGATTTCAATGGAAAAATTCCAATGCCAAAACCATAATGCACATCAAACTTATTTTGAATATTAAAAAAACAAAACAGAAGCCTGATAAATCGTCACTACAACTCTCAAAAGGCGAAATTATAGATTTCTATACTAAAATATTATGGATTTATAATCTAGAAATGTAATAAGAACATCCTACAAAATATACAATTTAACACATAAAATTCGGCGTTTCGGGTAAAATAGAATTTGACAGTAACATTGAAACAATATTGATTACATTACACATTTTTAGGGCAAAGGGTACTCCTGCATACTCAAAATTGAGCTTCATCTAGTATTAAACGTATAATTTCGGAAGACAGATATGCCAGGAGACTGAGGATTTGAGACATAAAAATGCTAATTTTGCTTAAAATATTTGTGGGCTCTAGCTAATTTTCAGTATCATACCTACAAGTAGACTAAGAGCTAGCGCTTGACTGACCCTCTTTATAGTATCAAAGCTGAATTTTTTTGTGAGTGTTCTTCCAATAGTAGGTATAAACTTTTGTTCTAATGAAATCGTGATAGGTGGGACCTTTGTGAGATATCGGGTTCAAAAGGTCGAAAAAAACAGTTTTTGGCACATATCTCGCTAACGGTTATGTCTACAAAAAAATGTAGTTCCACAATTTGGTAGCTCAGCAAATTTTGTATCGAAAAGCAAATAGTTTTCAAACTACGTGTAGTTTAGGAGAAATGGTCCAGTGAAATTGGAACTTCCGATCCAACATATAAAATCCATAATTTCTTTTTATTCGGTTTATTTTGTAGTTTTGAAGTATGCACTAAAATTTGAGACCAATTTCACTGTAGTACAAAAAGTTATTCAGGCAAAAAGGTCAAAAAAATTAGGATCTCGCTAACGCTTATTTCTACAAGAAAATGGTCCTCCACAATTTTGTAGCTCAGAAAATTTTCTTATCGAAAAGTGGTGCAAATTGTTTTCGTGTGACCCACAGTTTAGGAGATATCCTATCGTAAGGTATTTTCAGCATACAAGTGTTCATAGTTATATTAATGTTGATTTTCAAATTATTATAACTACGCCAACGTCATAGTATCATGGCTGAATTTTTTTATGGGTATTCTTTTAATAGGGGTTACTAACTTTTGTCTTAGTCAAACCGTAAGAAGTGGTGTATGTGTGAGATATCAGGTGCAAAAGGTCGAGGAAAAGAGTTTTTTAAATGTTGATTTTCAAATTACTATAACAACACCTACGACATAGTATCATGGTTGAATTTTTTTGTGAGTATTTTCCTAATAGTGGGTACTAACTTTTGTTTTAGTCAAATGATGAGAGGTGGTGCCTTCGCGAGATATCGAGTGCAAAAGGTCGAGAAACTCAGTTGTTTTAACTATTCAGTTACTATGCACCTTTCGCATCCTATATCTCGCAAAGGCACCACCTCTCAGAATTTCACTGGAACAAAAGTTCATACCTACTATTGAAAGAACACCCACAAAAAAATTCAGCTTTGATACTATGTGGAGAGTCAGCCAAGTGCTGGCGCTCCGTCTATAGAGACTATTGAGATGTATAGTTTTGATTATAAGTCAATGAAATATTTTTATAAAAAATATATACATTTAGGTGAGCCGCAGAATATTTCCTCGTGAATAGAATCATTCGTAAAAATAAAAATTTTGTAAAAAATAGAATCTTAAACAACGATAAAGGGGAGATATGTGTACCTTGGTCTGAGTTTACCTTCACTTTGTACACACGCATACAGCTTGACGGTCTGAAGTCTACTAATATCAGTCAGCGGTATGAGTGGAATATTCCATAGAAGAACATTATCGTACTCGTGCAACTGTTGAGTGGCAACTGACACTCGGACCACGGTACACACATCTCCCCTATAGCTTAAATAATTCAATTTGACTTACATTGAACTACTTTTCCAGACAGTGAGAAGAATGTGCGGTGGCTAAAAATGTTTCATACATAGCGTTGAGTTTCTTAGCAAACATATTTGTGATTTTCATTTTATTTTTATTTTTTTATTAATTTTTGCAGGTGCTTGATTTATGTAGAGTGGTTTATCCTAAATATAATTAGAGCTGAATGATGATGATTTAATTTTATTTTTATTTTATTTTTTACATTAAATATTTGGAACAGTTGCACACAAAAGTAAATGCATAGCTTCAGTAAGAAGATTTTTTTGAATTTTTCCGTTTTTTTTTTTTTAGTTTTGCTTTGTCAGTATAAATGGTTTTAGTTAAGCATTTTTATTTTAAAACTACGATATTGTTTTTTTGTGCTTATATTCTAAGCATTATGGTTTTATTTTTGTTCTCTGTGTATGTGAAAAAAGTTTTGCTGCAACATCAACTTGCACTAAATTGCATTAAACTAATGAACACAATAATTTTTTTTTTTTTAATATGATTAAATTTTTATTTTTATATTTATTTGTATCAATTTAATTTAAATTTTTGCTGGATTGACAATTTGTTGCTTCACTGTTAACAACATGAAAATGCGTTGCTGTCGCTGAAGAACTGCCAAGAAAAACCACAGCAACTGACCTCATATTGTAATTTTGTAGCTATAAAGATCCCTTAGCCGTTAAAATGAGTAACAGATAAAAAACAATGGCGGTGTCAGCATACTTTCACTAACACTACTAATAGTAAAACTAACACTTTTTCTTTATTATTAGATTTCTTATTTTGTTTTGCACTTAAACTTTATTTTTATGACACATCCAAACGTCATCATCAGCATAAAGTACGCGCATTTAGTAAAGTTTGCACTGATAACGTTGAAATTTTGTCATGACGCGTTTATTTTGCGTTTATTGCATTTTGAGTTTTTATTTTCAAGACTTTATTTTTTTAAAGATTTGATTTTTACGTATGGGAGTGGCGAAAGATGCCTGTGTGTTATGAGTTGAAAATAAAAATTAACGATTCTATAGGCGCAAGTGTGAGTTTTTGCAAATTTTTTAGCATTCACACATTTTTTTATCAAAATTTTTTCATTTCTTTGAATTGCAATGATTTACGTATTTTATTTTATAGGTTACATATGCACGCTCACACTCACACACACATATTTTTTGACACCTTTATCTACTGCTTGCTGCTGCTGCTGCTGCTCAGCACTGTACGTGTGTGTTCACTTGTTCGTTTGAAATTTTGCTGCAGTTTCTCAGTGGAAAATTATAAAAATCATTAAATTTAGATTTTATTGCATACTTTTCGGCACATCACAAACACAAAACTTTAATAAAAACGATAAAAATCTAGGGAAAAATGTTGTTTAGGAGCGTAACAACAACATAGTAACTTTTTTAAACTTTTACTGAATTTTCTTTTTCTTATCACCGCAGCATTTGAGAATTTTCAATAAATTGCTGCATACTTTTTGGCAAACAATTTTCGTTTTACATTTGTTTTCAATTGCACGGCATTTTAATTTTGATGAATTTCACTTTATTTTTCTTTTTGTCGTAATATTTGTTTCTGCTTTAGAAAATTTTCAATAATTTTTTCACAATTTTCCACATCTTTCACATTTTATTGCCCGAGCACAAAAATAAAAATCAAAAATTATCTACGTGTAATAAGAAAGGACGAAAACGGAATACATCAGGCAACGTATACTGAAAGACGCACCACCTCAACAACGATAACGGCGGCGACGGCAACAGCGACGACGACGACAACGATAGCAGACAGCAGCAGCAGTGGAAATTTTTGCTTTTCAATATTTTGCGAGCGGCGGCGCGCAATTTTACTCCCAAATCTAACGTTACATTAAGCAAGCAACATTTTAATACATGAGCAGCAGCAACAACAAAGTAGCAGAAAAATCCTAGCAACAACAACAAAAAATACATGGAAAAATCAAAAACACTAAAAAAGGGATTTCTCAGCAGCGCGCCGCTACTACAGCAAACTGGAGCAAAATTCACAGCATCCTAAATGTATGCTACGCTCTTTTTATTACATTTTACGCATGTACCGTGCCGTCGACGTCGAAAATTTTTGCTGCATGCAGCCTGACGCGTCGTCGACCCTATCTGTGTATGATGTCTGCAGCAGCGACAGCAACACAATTTCAAAATGTAAGCCAAAGCTCAGCTCTGTTTTAGGCGAAAAATATAACTCTTCTCTATCTGTTTATGTATGTGCGGTGGCGACAACGATGGCGGCACAGTGTAATGACATAAATAACAGCGGCAAATGACGATGATAGCGCGCAGTGATAGCAGCCAAAGCTGCAAGCGAACAGCAGCAGTAGCCGCAGAGCGCGCAAAGGAAGCGGATGTAGACAATAAAATAGCATTGGAAATGGCGTCCGGATGGTGCTGAGCGCGCTTAGGGAAAAATAACAGCAAATGAGAGTGAGAGCAGCTGTAAGAGCACGAAGACGCGAGAGGCACGCACACATATGTAAAAAATTGACACGCATAGTTTGCTAAAGTGATGATTTACACTGTGCAACATGAAAAAAGAAAACAATGCAAATCATTTATATAATGCAATTTCTAAAAAAAATCATATACACTAGACCGGTTTGATTATGTATGAAGCAAAAAAAAAAATCGTCCCGAAACTGATTCAAAAGTTAGAAGAACTAAAAATGATGCCAGCATTATTGTTTTTTCATTCCAAGAAAAATCAATGGAGCACCTTTGACTCTACTGAAGGCCCATTTTGGCTAAAAAAAACCATGTTTAGACTGAAATGTCATAAACGTGCATGAAGCGTACCCTACGTTGGCGTTGTGATAAAAACAAAAGGTTAGCCAACTGTATTTTAAAGTTTTTGATTATTCTTTTTGCATATTTACCAAAACTAGAATCACCCAATGGTCAAAATTTTACCACAAATGAATTACATATTTTTGGTACTTTTTGAACGGTTTAAGTACTTTTAAGTACTGTGGGGTACACAATATTTGTGATAGGTGAATCTTAAAAACTTAATTTAAGTAAAATATTTGACCGTCTCTAAATTCAAATTTTCACCGCCAAAGGCACTTCCGGTATATACTCCCAACGGATGTTTTTGATTTGAATTTTTGGGATATAATGTCCTTGGAGTGGTTATAAGAAAAAAATTGCATTAATTTTATCAGTTCACTCGATTTAAGTGACGTTAATAAGCGAGTTATGTACTTATTCAACATTTTTTTGGGATATTTTGTGCAAACCAGTTCGAAAGGGTTAATTAATCAAAGTAATAAAATAATTTTAGCTTTGTGCACATCAATACACAAATGCCTTTCTAGTGGTGTATAATTAAAACTCGTACTCTAATTCTAATATGGTACAAAAAGATGGACAAGTTTTTGTTTTGCATATTTATATATACATATGCCAATTTAGAAAGAAAAACTTGTTTTTTTCTTTATTTAAAGTCAATTCCGTGGTTCCTAGTTCTTTTAGTCCAGGCTGTATGTATTAAAACATAAAAAAAGTGGAGTCTCTGTAAGAAGCCAAACTATGGAAGCAGAACAATTTAGCACTAAGATTTATTCTAGTACCTACTATAAAAATAGCTCTTCAAACTAATAGAATGTTTGTTGACCAAAATGTATTGTATTATTCAATCAGAAATCAAAATCATTCTAATACAATGCTTTTGAATTAACTTCAACTGTAAATGTGAAAATTATTTAATTTGATACATTGCTTCGAGCATATAAAAATCGTGAGGCCACGAAAAGTGACATCCATGTTGGTGACAAAGCTGACAACGTCTTTAAGCTCAAATGAATATAAAGTGATAGAACGGAAAAAAATAATGTTTTTGTACATGGTAATGGCAAAGTATTCAGACGTAAACTAAGTCAGCTGAAAAAGATCCCAACCAGTGGCGGATTCAGAGAGTCGGCTATGGGGGCTAAAGCCTTCCCTCATAAGCTCTATATTGTGACTGGATATAAAAGGAAAATGATCAATTGTGTCGTTAAATATCATAACTGTCATAATCCCTCTACGATATGCAGGCAAAATAAAATAAATTAAAATCATTTCAATGAATCTCGAATGTATTTCAGCTTCAGCAATAATCTAATTTCTGAGGTTAGAGTCAGTGTCGGATCCAGGATTCGATTATGGGAGAGGGGGGGCTAAAATTGGTCGATAGGACAATTTTGAGATCTAATTGTGTCGTTAAATATCAAAACTGCCAAAATGGCAAAATAAAATTAATTTCATTGAAATGATTTTAATTTATTTTATTTTGCCCACAGCCAATTTTCTAGTTGGTTGCTTTCGAAAGTGAGATATCTTCAATACATATACAGAGAACAATATCATCTTTAACCCTTAGGACAGGGATTTGCGACAACCTGGGTAACATGATAATATGCTCAATTTGCTTTTCCTACTCCTAAAATACAGCATAATGAATCAAAGGTCTCTGAATGTTTTTGATATTTAACAATTAATCAGCCATTTCATCCAAAAACCTAACTTAAGCATACGTTTTCATGAAGCCGAAAAGTTTTTCTTTGTAAGACAGTGTACAAAGAGAGCATCAACGGTACACTCAGCGGTGCAAATGATTTGCGTGAGCACAAGAGATTTAATTTTTGTTGCTGTTTTTGTTTTTTCTTTGGTTTATCAAGGCTTCTGCAATTAAATTTAATCACAAATGTTGACAGCATTGCCAGTTGTGAATAAAATAAAAAATAAGTGCTTTTCTCATAATAATGAGTGTAGACTTCTACCAAAGATAAAAACAAAAATTTTTTTGTTGTTGCAAATTTTTGCAGCCTAACTGTCAAATTGTTAGTTGACAGTGGATATAAATATTTGTAGTGCTATAAAAATTATTGATGCTGCTGCTGTGGTTGTTTTTGCTATGCAGAATTAACATTTGACAAGCAATTCCTTAATGACAACAACAACAAAACTGAGATCAAAATCAAAAAAAAAAAAAATAGTGTTTTTTTGTAACAAAATTTTGCAAGGAATTTTATATGGACAGTGAAAAAAAAAATAAATTTTAGTTTCAGAAAATTTTCAAATGTCTTATCACCACTTTCAGTAAGCAATTTAATGTAATTTATTCTTTCGAGTCATTTTATACACTGTTTCTTGAGCAGCAGCCTTATCGGTGTTTCTTTTTTTCTTTTCTCCCTTATCACACCCAACTTATGCGAATTTTTTCACCTGGTATAACACTTACACTTAAGTTGTATGTAAATTTAAAGTAAGCTCGTAATTTGTTTTTATCAAAGTTTCACTACACAATTTCTGCGTTTCCATAAATTCTTCACTTTTTGAAGAAAATCATACAGCTACACACTATTTTTTTTTTTTTTTATTTTTGTTCTTGCACAAAAGTTTTCGCCAACAATGGAAAATTTCCAAAGTTTTTTTTTTTCCCAATGTCCAGCGTAAAAAATTTGCGCGTTACAACGACAACGTTTGTGTAGCGTTCGCGTACATCTGACATACGTCTATCAATTGCTGGGAAATTTTCCTTGCTCAGATGCACAGATGCTCTATGAACAGAATTTTTGTGGATTCCAATTGCGATTCGGCATTTAAGAGCATTTACAGCATCCAGCATGCAGAATCTTTACCGTAAATGATAAGCTATGGGAATGTACCAACATTATGGCAGCAAAATAAAATTTGACAGCTCTTCACAATACTCAACAATTTCTATGTTCTCTCTCACAAACGCTCTCTCATTCAACATGGCATCCTTGGCTGTATCCTGTTTTTCAGTTGTTGTTGCTCGGCTACGTGCTCCTTTTGTATAACACGTGTCGCGCCCAAAATGTGTACATGAATTCTATAAAATGCCCTGCCACACTCTGTGAAAAATCTGTCATTTGGCGTATTATGTATTGGATCAAGAAAATACAAAAACAAAAAAAAAAATCTGAACTTATAAAATAGGGAAATTCTATTTGTGTCGGGGATATTTAGCTGCTGCTGCCATTAAATGACACCATTAATGTGTCTTGCCGCCTTATGGCTGCAGCAACAACAACAACAATATACGTAGCATAGTAAAAGTCTCTGCTTTCAGGGGCAACACCATTTGCTGCGACTGATAACGTTTTATGTCTGTAGTTGTTTTTCATAGCGGCAACTAGCGGCTCCACCTGACTTATTATCAGTTTTGAATGGTTTGCAAAAAATCTAAAAATTCTCAAAAACAATGTTAAATTTTTGCTTTGTTTTAAATTATTTTGAAATCTTAATGGATAAATCGTACCTTCTATCTGATCTCTCGAAATTCATATGCTAAGAGTTGTTTTTTCAGCAAAATTTTTCTAATACTTAAATACCCTAGTCCAATGACCCTACCATATTGACTTCCGATCAGCTTTGAAGTTTTTAACTGTAGATCGTTTATACAGTGTTCCAAAGCCATGTGTCCTTGAATTCGTAACATCCACATAATTTATCTCCACTATGGCACCGAGTGCATAAGGGGCTGCAATTGTGCATCACCTTTCTCAGCAGCTCTTGGCTAGCACTTCGTGAGCCCCATTCACAGCTGGAAGTTCGAAGTTCATAGAACACTATCCCAAATTCTCAAACTTTTTGGCCGTGTCGGGAGAGAGGGAAAGCAAGCTCAGCATTCTTTGTACCATATTCAGAACTTCCAATTCTTCTAGGTGAATGAATAAGTTTCAAGTACCTAAACCTGGGAGATAGCCAACGATGACACTGGGCTTTGTTTCTGCTGCTTAATCCACGTTTTTTAATTCTATGTCTTCCGAGGGTTTAAGTGCTGGTGATTTAATTGGGTTAGCGGTAGAGGCAAACTGTTTTCTCAAATGCTTTTTAGAGCAAAAAAAGTCAAAAAACTTGATCGATTTTGATACCTTTTTCTTGCTAAAATTACCAATAGATCTGCAAACTTTTAAGCATATTAGGTCAGTTCGACTATCCCAAAGTACGTAGTGTACTATTTATGTTTCGGGAACTGACAACACTAATGTCAATAGCTAAAATCTGGCAACATCATAATGAAGTTTGAAATTTTTTAGCATAAGCGTACTCACAACGTTTTGATGTACAAGTGCTATTTGTTTTGCTTGCAGTGAGTTAAGAAAATCAATTTAGCGAGCAAAATAAAATGTATTGAAGTGGGACTAATGAACAAGGATGCCTCTATCTCACAATATGTCCACTGAATTTGTCGGCGACCGAACTACGACCACGATTGAATTCACTGTACCAGCGATATACTGTAGTTTTTGATGGTGTTTTATCGCCATAAAAAGAACTGAGTTATTCGACACATTCTTGTTGAGATAATCCACGTCGAAAGTTGTGAAATACTCAACTCAACTCACTGTAAACAAAACATATAACATCTAGGTATACTAGAGGAAAAACTTCTATATCGAATTAAAAACTAGCCTTTACTGATAGTTTTCTTGGATCCAAAAATTCCCGACGATTACCCAAAAGCTTCATAAACAAAACGAAGAATATTACGTGCGAGCCCGGGATTTTTCTCAAGTGCTTGTTTCGTGTTCGTGCTGTGCCGGGCCCGTAAAGTTACGGCCGTGCCCAGCTTTAGTACAGAATTGCACGCGTATTCTTTTTTAGTTGTTCCTCAAAATTAAATCGGAATCGTCTTTAATTCATGCCAAACAATTTATCAAAAATGTCGTCAAAAACGATATCCTGCAGGACCGTGAACTATTCCAAAACTAGTTTGTAAACTACATCATGGGAGAAACCGACTAGTCCAAATTCTGGACCCATCACATATAAACTACTATTTACGTTTTACATTGTTTTCATTAGGCGTAACCAATTGTATCCTTATGCATTACAATCGGACCAGAAAAAGGCCAATTGTCTCCTTATGCATTACATTCGGACCAGAAAGAGGCCAATTTTTTTTTATTCTATTTATAAGTTTCAAAAAATTTAACTCCTAGTTCAAATTTTTCACAAAAATATCAAAAGGTTTCATAGCCAAATGTGTTGAAGAGTTCAAGAAGAGATAGTTAAGATTAGCCGTCCGCCTTTGTGAAATCTACCGATAAGATGTTCATGAAATGTAAGTGATTGGACAAAACAATGCTTGATAAGTCATTTAATCTTAGTAAATTCAGATGATTTTAATGATCTTCAACACATGTCTACAACTTTAATCCGCTTAAGTTTTTCAGCAAAAAAAAAAAAAAGTCCATATTAATGTTGCTTTGTTATTTGACAATTTTTTTTTTAATTTTTTTCTATTTTTGCAAAGGACTCACACATTTTCCTTCAAAACATATTTGCTTCAGAGTACAGAAATAGAAGAACAATTTGAAAAACTCTACACAATTTGATTTCTTCTCTATATGTATCAATTTATGGGCTTCAGTACCATTCTCTGGCAAAGAAATATAAACAAAATGTGTAAGAAGACTCAAATACTGCAATAAATTCCAAAGAAAATTCAAATTAATGTCATTTTAATCCACTTGAAAATCATAATTAATTGTTGCCATTTTGTACAAAAAACACAACAACAAAACCAACAAAATGTAAAATAAAAGTTAGATACCTGCTGTGGCAAAGCAAGCCCAACCATTTTAGTTACTTTCTATAAAATTTTAAGGAAAAATCAACCTAATGCCACTTGACAAATTGCAAAAAAATTATTGCACCTCCTTGGCTGCCGAAAAATGAAAAATACAACAACAACAACAACTGTGCAAGACTGAACAATTTCACTGATTGATGAGTGTGACCCAATTCGGTGTTAGTTTGTGCGTCTGTCTGTATGTATGTATGAATGTCTTTGTTTTTGCCCCAAAGGAAGAAATGACGACGACGACGACATCAAGCCATATGCCAAGACAAAACATGAGGAGCAGTACACACAACCAAGAAACGACGACGACGACGACGACCAAAACAACCCAAAACAACCTACATCACATAGAACTTGAAATTACATTTAAAGTGTTTTACGACATGCAAGCAGTAACTCTTAAGACACAACAACCCCCTATGTCCCCCTCCCCGCACTGTCTGATTGTACTCATACGTATGTGTAGCAATGTGTCATTTAGCCAGACAGTAAATTCCGAAAGAAAAGAGCGTGGAGAGCATCAATGTATAGGGAAGAAATATTAAACTTTAGCATCCATGCGGAACAACTTCAATAAAATTCGATGCAAAAACAGAAAAAACTTCAATTCAACAAACCACCCCTAACTTTAATGCTAAAGCCAAAGGCCCATAGCTCATAGCACTCTGTTTAACTGAAGTGGATTGCGTACGGGGAGCGGGAATAATTTTAGGATCATTTACAATATTTTGGCAATGCTATTCAGAAATTTTTAACACGCAAGAAATGCAAAACTGAAGCTATAAGTCAAAAGAATTTCTCAAATTGAAATGTTGGAGTTTTTTGAAACCCAACACTCATTCTCGACTTGAATTCAAAATTCCCTGTTGTTTTAGTTTCCATGTTGAATAACAATGGGGCAGGCTGAAAGCCAAGAAAAACAATTGACACAGTGACACAAACAGCATAATGGAACATACCAAGAGAGCCAAAAAGAGTTAGTGGAATGCAATAAAATGTGACATACTTAAGAGAGATAGAGAGAGTGAGCAGTTATGAAACCTAAATCCTAGAGAGTTTTCTTACCTGTACTTGGAAATATTTTTATGGTAGTAGTTTTTGCATTTATGAGCGTAAAATCGGTCTCCTTTGCAGAAGATTCTGTGTAAACTGCTTTTTGCATGATGGCACTAAGTAAACACACACGCCTTATTTTATTGCGGAATATGTATGTGTGCTGACAAAAATAACGGTACATTTGCTGAATTAATATTCTCCCAATTTAGTTGAACTCTGCCTTTCATACTATCTCTCTCTCTCACTCTCTCTCGCATTTGAATAAAATGAGAAGCCATTTTCGAAATTTCGAACTTTTCTTATCAATTCACATTTTGTTCGCTAATGGCTGACGACAAGTGATAAGAAACGAAAGCTTAGTAAGCTTATCATCAAATGTGATGCTAAGATACCTCAAGTTATAAATCCCGACGATTCATAGAGAATGGCTTTAAACGGTGACAAGGTCCAAATAAACAATTGATTGCAATCACAATTAATTACGTTTACTTTCGGAATCATAAAATGAATAAGCCTATATTATATGATTAGAATGGTTTAAAGTTGTATAAAAAGTTATATTTTGATGCTAACTTTCACAACTCTCGCTTTTCTAGTTTGCGAGATATATTTTGAAACTTGTACACTTTAACCCCTCTTTCTCTTCTTTTCTAGGAGATATGAGAAATTTAACTAAATTAAACTCTCTTGTCTCTCAAAATAGAAGCGATAGAGGAGACAAAGTTGACAAGTTTCAAAATGCTATATCTCGCAAACTAGAAAATCTAGAGTAGACGTGCGTTCAATAGTTTCAAAGACATGATGATTTAATTTTTTGGCTCACGGTGGACCTTTCTATGAAAAGGTCCACATATATAAGGAACTCGAAAAAAATAGTCCTATCTAAGCCCCTAGATGTACGATGCACAATTGAGTGCTGTCATCATTTACGGCAGAACATTGAACAGCGTCATATTTTCATGTTATCCAATAGATAATATTGTACGCCGTCTTTTTCAATTAAGTTTTTTGAACTATGCGAAGGCATTGATTCCATATTTATTTACAAGATAAACATATTTAATAATTTTAATATTAATATTGAATAACATTTTTTTATGAAAAAATACAAAAAATCCAAAAATACATGCAAGCAAACAGAAAATTATATATAATTAAAAATATTTTTTTTTTCTCATATTCATTTGGTAATAGAAAAAACAACGCAGTTGTTGAACAGAAAAAACATTAAGGCTCCTGGAAATCAAAAATTAAAAAATTCTTATAACCAAAATCGTTCGGTTTTTGTGGTTTCACAAAAAACATGGGTTAATTTTGATATGTGTTATTATATATTAAGTACTTATATAAGTGTTGAATTTTAGCAATACTAGGGTTGCCATCTACACTTGAAGATACCTATTGGTACGAAATTTAAATTTTTGTCTCACTTTATAAAATGAGGTAAACTCTACTGTAATAACGAGGACTTTAAATTTATTGAACTGTTTGTAATGATAAGATCCTTCGAAAAATATATCCAATCTTCTTTATCTTTTGCTGTATGTGCGAACATTCTTAATGGCTTATAGCGAAAGGTACGTTGGATCTACTTTATAACTACTGAGATAAAACAAATGCTCTCATCGTTTTCACCTCATAGTAAATTCACCACACTCTGTCATGGTTGATGAATTTGCTATATTGTAATAAATTTCTTCGACCGATACATTCAACTTCACTTAGACCATTAAGACGTTCCAAAATGAAATGAAAAAAATAATTTATTAGAATATTTTTTTAAAATGGTTTTATTAAATCATCAAATTTGCAATAAAACGTTGTATTGTAACCAGATATGATTTTGGGTCTACTATTTGCGATGGTGATTCTGATGAAAGCTCATTCAAAAGCTTTAACTACCCATAGCGTTTTGCAAAATTGTTTCAACCATTGCGCCAATTCTTTTTTCTTATTTTTCTTCCCAACTATTGTACAAACCCCAAAAAATGGGGAAAATGGGAATTCATTGGTACTTGAGAATTAACATGATTATGGTTAGAGCCTTCGCAGACTTATTAAGACTCAGTTGCTGAAGGCGTTATCTTATGTAAGCATTGATAAAGATAATGCTCTGAGAGTGAGAAAACAAACTTATGGTGAAGAAATGGTTAACATTCTGTGAAAAAGTGCTGCATGAAACACATACATGCCGATAGCATTTGAATGTAGATGCGTACTTCAACAAATTTATCGATTTATTAATTCAATTCAATTTAATTTTATCCAACTGGCAACTCTTTATGCAGCAACATGTAAATGTTAATACATGTATGTATACTCGCACATTCACTCACCAACCCACTTAAATAAACTCACTCAAAACGCACTATTAAACGACCTACTTTTGTATTGGCAACAAAATTTTAGTTGGGGTGTTAACTTTGGCATTGCCAAAAAATAAATACCCTATACTTTATTTCGCAATGGTAATTCGAAAAAGTGGTCGTAGATTAGTTTGAAATAATCAAGTAACAAGTGTAAATGCCATGAAAACCTTCTTAGCTCGTAATGGTTGTGAAAACCCAAACGAATTTTGACAGTTTTACGAGTTATTCGAGGCACGTTCTAAGGAATACCCTTATTATAACCCATTATATACATACAAACCGAGAAACACATTTTTAGAGTTCAGAGTCCATTAGGAATAGTTCTGGAGTTCCTTCACTAAACTCGAAATATTTCTTTCTTTTCAAGTAAAGGAGAAACTACTAATAATTTGTTTAAGTAGTACAGAACTTTAGTCAGTATTTTTTTTAAAAAAAATCTTTTTACAAAAAAAAAAAAAAAAATTTGAAGAACTCAAGAACTCCTTATTTTTCAATCTCCGATTCTTGGCTCAATTTCTCAGAAATTTTTCGAATTTTGAGAAAAGTCTCCATAGCTGCTCCTAAATGACTCAGAAGTCTTTATTTTCATATGAGTTGTTTCCCGCCTATCACAAAAATTTTCCCACTTCAGTTGGGTTGGAATTTGTGATATACTATACGTAGACTTTTTTAAAAATACTCGTTTCTACTCACAACTGCATAAATAGATGTACCTTTTCTGTGTAGGGTAAACAAAGTAGGAGTATTAGCGGTATTCGCTTAACCGGACAGCAGTATTTGGTATAAAAAGAAGTTCAATTTTAAAATCTGCTCTCAATAAATGCATCAACAACACAAAAAGGACGAGTGTTGTACAAGTGGCAGCCGCAGCACCAACAACAGCAATAACAGCAACAACCACTCGTAATCGTACGCGCAGTCATGCATTGTGGCATTAATTTGCATATGTACACACAATTCGCACAAAAACACACATACACATGAACACAACATGCATACATGCAATATACTTGTCTGTATCCTACACTCTGCAGCGTTTTTGTGAAGACAAAAATCACATGTGTCATTCTTTGAACTATTGACCACCGTATATCTCGATAAATCATTCCAGAATATCACAATTTTACATTTTTACGTGATTAATTTTCGGCTACGTTTTTGAAAACTTTATGGAAACTCTGAATACATCACTCCAGAATTAGTGTTAAGTGAAATCTCACCTGTATCAATGAATTCGAAAAATTCTAAGCCGAACACAAGAAAATAAACGGCAAGAACTCAAGCGTCTTATGATAATGTGGTTCATCAGAAAAATAAATACTTGAAGCGGGAAACATAACTAATGCAATGTATGATGGTTCCAAAGAAGAGGACTTACGTATAAACGAAAGATGGCTTCTGGTTATGCTTTTTCCGATGAATTTGAAGAAAATATTAACATCCAAGATGAATTCGGTGGGTGCGTTGGATGTGTAAAAGACTATGCACAAACCACTTTACCGAATAATTGGATCCAATGCGTAATGTGCCGCATGTGGTCACATAAAATATGTACATCTTATATGAAAACATGCAACAGTTCTAGTAATAAAAACTTAAAAAGCCACTTGGGGTGCCAAATCATCCATATTCTCGGATGATTCGGCACTTTATAGCATTTTATTAAATTGAACAAAAAAAAAAAAATATTTTCAATTAATATAAATAGTCAAACAAAACTGATTCAAACCTTGTTTGAATAGTTCTTTTTAAAGTGGGCGGTGCCACGCGCCAAAATGGAAAAAACGGTCTAACGGTAAAACCGCTCTGATTCGATTTTTATGTAATTTGGTATATAGATAGGCTGTACTATATTCACTTTAAAAATTTTAGTTTAATTTTAAAACCAAAAAATATTTATATAGAACAATTCCAAAAAAAAAGTATTTCTTTTTAAATTATTTTAGAATAAATTTGATACTTTTCTGGAATAAATGTTAAAAGAATTATAAAAAGTAAATGATCAGTTTTTAGTGTGTACCTACTAAGAAACGGCAATATGAACTTTATATTTTAAAATGAGTGGTGCCACGCTCCTTATGGAAAATTCTACTTTCACATTTAAAGAGAGATATTCTTTATACTAAGGAACGATAATACGCATTTGTATGCATGTACGGATGTATTCTCCTTTAACTTCTAGGAGGAGCATAGGGCCTTTCAGTTTTCATAAAAATAATTTTTCATTCTAGTTTTATAGCAGTTCAACAAAAAGGTTGCCATATTTTCCGGTCTTACACTAGCTTTGAGGGCAGCAGTTCTCAGAAGTTTGAGAATTCCTGAATTCCGGTATAAGTGTGTGAGACGATAATGGAGTTGGACTTTTCGGTTCTGATATTCTGTCGGTTTTGATAATGATAATGTCGTTTTATGCTCATTGGTTTTCAAGAAGACAAGAGCAAGAAATAGAAGATACTTACATTTCGATTTGCCATTGGTACTGTTGTATCATTTTCTATTTTCGGTTAGATAGCGCGATTGGGTCTATGCAACAAAGAATGACCCATTGGTATAAGTGTGTGTGTGCTTATTAATGTGTTCGCCAATGTTTGTAGTTTTATCCACAAAGTAGACAAATTTTCACCTACTTCATAGAATTGTTGTTGTTTTTGTGCTGTGTTCTTGCACTTGATAATGTTGTTAATATATATGCAAAACATACGCACTTAAAATAACTTGAAACCAACAACAACAAGATATCCAACAAATGTTGTAAAATGTATGGTATATAAAATATTCATTTAATTTAATTCGAATTTAATTTATTAAAATCTTAAAAAAATCAATTACATAAAGTAGAGTGATGTTGCATAGACAGAAAATGATCTACTGTAATGAAAACTTTACCAATATGACTACTGTCATCATAATTCAGGGCGCAGTTTGACTCATAATGCTAATTTATAGAGTAACGTCCAGTTAAAATTCTAATGAATTTGGCCAGATTAAGCTGCAAATCCAACTCATATTAAATAACATTTGTTTTTCATGCAAAAACATCTTTGTTTTTCAATTGTCTGCTACATTATTGTTCGATTTGAGGCCAAAGGATCCCATTTCAGCAAAGTAGCGAATAACCTTCACACAAGTTCACATCGAAAAAACAAGAAAAATATTTTACCTACTTGAGAAACCTACCGGCCAATTTGGAACAACAATTTATTGAATTGCAGACAACTGATATGCTACTACTTTTATTTATTCTGTTAATCAAACAAATCTTTGTCCAATAGACAGAAGACAATCATTCATACAACATGCACACATGCATATGCACATATACATACGTATACGAAATTAAAAACCCAAATTGAAATCTAAATCGAATTTCAAGGCTTCTTCTCCAATACCAAGAAAAATGTGACATTTTTGCGTGGCATTTGGTATGTGAAATGATTTCTCCAAAGGCAACTAACACACGATAGGCAAATAAACAGACACAAGCATACATAGATACATACCCAATGGGGAATGAAGCGCATCAATAGCGCTTTTGAAGCGCTCTAAAGCAGCAGTGAAGCGCATCTCTCTCATTTCCAAAAGCGCTGAAATTAACATTGGCATGTCATTGGAAGGAAGCGCTTCGTTCTCGCTAGCAGAAATGCTCTTTCGAAGCGCATCACTCTCGCATTTAGAAATGCTCTTTGGATGCTTTTTGGATGACAATAAAAATATTTAAAAAATTAATTTTTAATTGAAATTTTACGTCTTTTGCCACAAAGACTCATCAGACTATTATTTTTTATTTTTTTTTGATGTAATTATAATTATTTTACTAAATTAATTATAATTGAAAGAATTGCAAGTTGAAAAACTTGTGTGTTAAGTCTGGGCCGGAGTTGAACCGAGGACCTCACGGTTGCTACAACTCTCAATCGCAGTGCCAGTCGCTAGACCACTGCTCCATCCTCGCGCTCTTACGAAGCTGACTTATTGACTTATTTTGTTTTGTGCGTAAAAACGTGACCGAAAGCGCTTCGTTCTCGCTACCAGCAATGCTCTTTGGATGTGCATCGCTCTCGCATTCAGAAATGCTCTATGGATGCGCTTCGCTCTCGCTACCTATAGCGCAGAAAATATGCGCATACAAATCAGCTCTTTAGATGCAAAAGGACGCGCATCGAAATTTTCTGTTGGGTATGTAGGTCTGAATGGTAGTGTATGTGTGTTTGCATGTTTGTATGCCTTTCAGACTGACCTTAATTCGATAGTACATAAATAAAATATTTTATTTGTTCTTCATTAAATTTCATCAATATTAATCTGATTTACATGAAAATTTTGTAATTCAAATCAGCAGGAGAAAGCACTTCAAGATCTGGGGTTGAATTGCCGCATCAGTGAACGTACAACTCGTGACGTAAAATCATGCACTTTAATAAACTGTTTTTATATAAAAGTTGCAGCCTTTATTTTACAAATTAATATTAACATTTACTATTACATTTACATCACGAATTTTACGTTCAAGGATGCGTCAATTCGACCCATGCTTTCCTTTTAGAAAGTTATACGTAGTCTATTAAAAGCAAAAAATAATTTAGCTAAATTTCATCTCAATATCCTCAAAAGCTTTGATAATTTTAAGTGCCTCTATTTTATTTTATAATAATATAGTTTACAATGACTCACTGTCATTAACCAACACTTTCAGCAGAGCGGCTGAGTATCCGGGTACCTCTCAACAAATTGTGTGAAAATTTCAAATTTTTTGGCTTGTACTGTACAAATTAACGACATTAAATTAAAAATGTATTTTAGCATGTTTCACAAGATAAGGCTAATAGAAACGGTCGATGGTGATATTCAGGAAATATTTAGGGTATTCACATATTCTTTTTGAAGTTAAGAGATGGCAACTATAACAAAATATTATTATAGAATTGTTAGCACCCTGTTTTCGCATTTTAAAATTACCACAATCGCGTTCGTTAAAATAGTGCTTTTTCCGACTAAATTAAAATTTTTGGCTTAGGACCGCTCAGATAAACTTGTTCAAAATTGTACAAAAACTTTCAGGGTTGCCATCTGGTTTTATTTTGTAAGTTTTCCTTAACTATATCTCTAAAAAAAATAAAAAATTTAATTTTAGTCTTAATCTTTTTGAAAATCCAACACGACATAGTTCTCCCGGTTCAAATCTCACACAATGCTAAATAAAAAAAAAAATATTTTTTTTTTAAATTACTAGTTTTTTTTTAATTGTTTCTCTTTTATTTTAATATAAAATGTTTATAAAAGAAATAAAGAATTTTTTAAAAATTTTATGCATTTCTGTTTAATAAGTTTTACTATCTAAATTTTACTATGCTTATTTTGAAATATTGCTAAGGAGAAAATTTTCAGGGATTTTTCAATAAATATGTAAAATGAACAAAGATACAAGAATTTAAAATGTTTTTTCATATAAACTTATTTGGTACAAAAAAAAAAACATCCAAACAAATAAAGGTAACAACAGGAGTCAACACTTTGGAATTAACACCTTTAAAACAATAAAGAATCACAAGCCAATAACAAATCTCCCTGCTTTATTAGCACACGCATTCGCATACATAATCAAAGAGGAAGTAATGAAGCAACAGAGAAACAAAAAACAGAAACAGTAAAAACTGTAAATAAAACCAAAGTCCTAAGAAGAAAACACTTCACTTTTGACTCCTCACATGTGATGAACGAAACGCAATGTAAGTAAAACAATTGAACACTGGGTCATATCACTGGGGATATATCACACAAGGCATAGCAGCAATGCATGTATGTATGATATGGTATTTGGAAAATGACAATCAAAATGTGAATGAAGCTAAAAATAAAAATAAAAACAAAAACAAACAAAACAGAGAACAATGAGCAGCGTAATTGAAAATCGGATTTTATGATATACTTCCCCTGATGCTACAATTCAAATGTTATGACAAGTGATGTCATAAACAAAAATCCAGTGATTGATGCATCCACCAGCATTGCTTAGCGGAATTTCAATAAGAGAATTGTGCTGCTTGCTGCCACACCCACTTTTGATGCAATGCCCCCTTAGGGGTGCGTGCGTACACAAACTGAATAAATTGGAAGGCGTTTTAGTAAAAGAATTAAAAAGAAAACAAAATAAGTGGGGCAATCTAGAATTTAATGTAACACACAATACAACAATATTAAAGTGAAGAGTGTTTCTTCATTACACAGGCATACTAAAAGGTTTCTGAAGTATTAAATTGAATACCAGAAATTTATTAAGAGCTAAAACTGTATAATATGTAGATGTATAAATTGGAAATAGTAGGTAAACTCAACTGTTCCTTCTGGACTAATGAAGTAACTAGAATCTTATCTGTATATTAAAACGCAAGACAAAAATTTGTCCCCCTTTTTTACTATGGAAGAAATGGAGTACGACTTTGAATTATACACCATGAGAAAGGAATTTGTGCGAAGATGTGCACAAAATTAAAATTATTTTAATATGTTGCGCTTAAAACTGTCAAAATTAAAAAAAAAAATTTTCAATATTAATAACAACAAACTACGTGGTCACACAGAGCTGAAAATAGAATAAAGCACAAAGAGAAAAACAAAAAGTATAGCACTGTTCGTGTTTTTTGTTTTGTACCAGAGATGATAAATAAGCTTTTCTATTTTGTACCAAATAGCAGAAAAAGTACTTTTTGTGCAAAAAGTACCAAAATTATTTAATACATTTGTGGTCGAATTTTGACCATTGGGCGATTCTAGTAGCAATTAAAGCAAGACCCTACTACACAAGTCCTTATCACAGAGTCGGCTATTGCCGTAAAACAAAAAAACTGTCAGTTAAACTTACATGCAAGTTCTTTCTGTACACGGAGAACACTCAGGGTCATAATTTTTACTCCACTTGTGTAGCCAAAACATTTAAGTACCTAATTAACACTAAATTTCCAACATAAATTATCTTACATATGAACTAATCAAATATTTTGAAATAATAAACTAATACTTACTCTTAATTGCTATAAGTTCCTATACGTAGAATAAATTATGCTTTAGTAGTGATTTTCACTTTATTATTCTTGTAAAAATTAATTTAATTTTTTTCAATTAGGTACTTGCTTGCGGAGAAAAATTAGTTCCATAATTTTTACTCCACTCGAGTAGTTAAAAAATTAAAGTAAATAACATTAAACTCAAACATAAGTTATCTTACCTTATGCAGCCATTTTTACTTTATAGTTCTAGTAAAAACATTTTTGTCTGAACAGACATTTGCTTGATATACAAATTCTATACTTATTCATCATATAGGTCAGTGGTGTAGAGGTCTAACAAGTTTGTAATTGTCATTAAAAATAATATTTTTCTATCTATCACTCGGACGGAGCACGGTTCGAATCTTAGTGCGGTCAGTTCATTTGCTTCTTTTTTTATTTGTTCTTGTTTGAACTTTACAGCAAGGTGAATATCACTTCAATAACTATACTGTAATGTTATTCAAAAATTCTGAATTTACTAAAACAGCAAGGTAAATTTTATTAAATTCTAGGAAAATTTACTAGAAATAAACAAGTACGAGCTATTTTTTTTTTTCTCCTTATATAATATAAAATATGCCTTCTACTTAGATATGGAAGAATTAAGACAAACTTTTATCGGTATTGGTAGCAATTTTTCAAATTTAATTTTAAACTACAATAAATACCAGTTGCCTAACTTTAATTTATCGATAAAAAATGTTCCCTTTTGCCCAAGATTTTGGTGAAAAATTTCAACTACGTTAATAAATAAAGGTTTTTGCCGAACGAAGGCTTTCATAATATATGGTTTGCTAGAAATAACAGAAATGAAAATACCAGAAATATTTCATTTTGAAAAAAAAAATAAAAAAATTGTGCTATGTATTAAAATATAAATATTTTTTCTGCTATTGTTCATTTGGTAAAGACGACGTTAAAGTCTCTGTCTTATGTCATAAATTTGACTTTGGTTTTTGCCTTTGTTCGTTGCACCCAAGGAGTTAGAAGTTTTGTGCTCTCTCTATTTTCTACTTGCTGTTGTATGTTCTTATTGTTTTTGTCTCTTTCTCAACGAGCGTAATCGAGATATCGATGTTTTGAATTTATGACCTTTCCGCACATTAATGACAATTGCGAGTGATATACAACAGTGCCGCCGCCTATAAATAGACAACGAAATATGCGTATTTTTATAATAAAAAGAATATTTCAAATACTTAATAAATTTGAATTTGGATTTTCTCGTATTTCCTGCAGTTTAATATTTAGAATGATACTTAAATCTCAATAAATTTATATTAAACTCAATCATGTGTCAAAAAGCAAGTTTATACTATATGATTTATGGAGGAATACTTAGTGTGGAGTTCTTTTGTTGAATATTTTTTCTAAACTTCAAACTTGCTCACATTATGTAGATTAACTGACTACGTAATAATGTATGGTTATGCTTCTATATTACTAAATCCCAGCTATGTAAGCGTACTTAAGTTGACCAATGAACCCAAGTTTGTAAAATAGTAATGTCATTATGTGTCTGAAAATCAGTTTTTTCCCCATAACACCTCAGGGGTGGTGGGTCAATCTTTGTGTAGTCGATTAAGATTCGGGTTGACATCTCCAATTTTTAAGAAAATTGGTGAAAAGTTAGTATTTGACATACTGTGGTAAAATGATTTTTGGATATTCCAAAAAAATCTAAGATGCCATCCATAGGAAGTTCGATGCAAGTTCGATTTAAAAATTCATAGCTCCTCAGTTTTTGGTCCGATTTTAATAAAATTTTTGAAAAAAAAAAAAAAAAAAAATTACACTGAAAAAAAAAATTTATTTTAAGTGTAAAAAGTTTTTTTTTTTTCTTTTTTAAAGACAATTTTCAAAAACTTGGTATAATGAAATATTCTAAAAAAATTTTTTACTAGGGGCCGAATAAAAAAATACCGTCCGGGCGATGGCAACCCTATATGGTATCGCAACGATACATGATAAACCCAATTCTAAGCAACTTCAAAAACTCATAACTTGAAAACTGTAAAAGATAACGCAATATTGAAGGTTGCAAAATTATTATAATAAAATTTACTTTTATATATAAATTAAAAAATTAAAAATGGTTCTCCAAGCCCCAAATTGGTTTTAACTACTTATAACAAGATGCATTTTTAAAAAAAAAAATAAGAGGTTGTTTTTTAAAAAAAAAGCACTATAACATTAGACTGCATTTGCAAAAATTATGGAACATTATGTTGACTTGGACATCTGATTTTGACAGTGATTTTTTTGCACGTTCTGGCCAATAATAAAGTTTGCACTTAATTAAGTGTAGAAAATTATATAATTTTTGAAAAAAAAAAAAAAAAAATTTAGTTTCATATGCCATCTACCGGAGATTTGCTTGCAGCATTTGATGATGCTATTAAATTTGTTGCTGCTGTGTGCTGTTGCTGCTGCTGCAATGACCTGGAATAAATTGCGCAACATTATTGGCCTGAAGGTGAAAAGCATCCGCAACAACGTATTGAACGAAGAACGCGTTGTCGCCCAATTCAGTTACAGCTGACTAACTGTGCGTTCGCTTAACAATAATCGTATTAATGTTGACTGCTGCATGGCTCAGTGGCAACATAATGAATGATGCAATGGAATCATCAACAAAATACAAGAAGCGACAAGTTGCAAAGTTAAGTTTTACAATATATTTATGTATGTATACTTTAAGCAAGTTTAATTTTTAAAGGAAAAAGTTGATAAAAACGAAGCAAGTAATTTTTTATCACATTTCAGTTACCACAAGCTAAAATAATACTATCAATCAAATAGTAGGCATTACAACCTTTATGCACTGCAATCAAAATAATATCAAACTGTAGTCAAGCCAACAGCAAATCGCCTTACAATGCTTGGCAGCTTGTTATCTAGCTGGTTGTGATATTGAAATAATCAAGTAAAAATCTCGATGTTTCTTATCGTTGTTTTCAACCACTCGCTTAATTCAACTTCTCGTTACTTTAAGTTGAGGCTAGTTGACATAAGAGTAGCAGGTTTCTCGTTGTTTCATTCCACCTCAGAGTGTACTGTTGTCTTATTTGCAGTGGTTTTTGTTACCTAAAATGCTTTGCATGCTTTTAGGCTGTGATAGTTTCGTGTTTGCGTATCTTTTTACAAATATTCTAGCATCTGTTACTATTGCTATTTATTTTTAAAAATTTGACATTGCAGAAAAAATGTCAAGTCATTTTCACTCATCACTTTAAGTCAACCGAAAGAGCTCAGCGGAAAGGAGGCATTCTCAATAATCATTTTGAAATCATCATATACATACTGCTAATCCGCCACTTTATACTTTAGGGAAAAACTAAAGTCATAAGCCCCATTGAAGAGACTTAAAAAGTCAAAACGATGAGAAATTGTATGTCACTCGCTATGAAGCTGAAAAGTACAACTTTCATAAGGATAACCGTTTCAAAAAAAAAAAAAACTAGGTACTGGGTAAAGTTTGCTTTTCTAACAGCTTCTGAGCAGTTCTATCCGCTTTGCGTCAATTTCTGTCCCTTATGTACTACGTTTTCCTTCAAATCGTTTTTCTAAACACATTAAAATCAATAACCGACAAGCCAACAATTGAACTTCACCCAATTTTCAATTAAGCAGCCACAATATAAACACGATATTCAAACATGTGATCCAAAAAAATTGTTTCTTAATACAAACAACAAAGCGGCAATAGAAAAAAAAAAAACAGAAAAAGTATGTAAAAAACCTACGCTTTTCACATAAAACGAAAATATTAAGAACAACAGCAAACACCAATAAAACTGAACGTCCTCCGATGAGAAGCACCCAAACGATTCAAACAAAAAATGTTTTGCTATTTTTTTCCTCTAATGAAAAACCAAACCAAACCCAGACCCAGACTAAGCTTCAATTGCGCAAATCGCTTAAATGTAGAAGATGATTACATAAAATCCTTTACTTAAACTGCGAGCAAACCAAAATAAAACACAACAACATAACCTTTAAGGACTTTTTTTTAAATATTTTTTTGCGAATGCACAGTGGAATTCAAATATGTAGTGAAATTCAAAAATGTATTTTCGAAATTTCACCCTATTTGTATAAAACTTGCTGTTCCAAAGTTGTCATGAAACAAACATTAATAAATTTTCTAAAAAAACTTTTCCCACTAGGGTCTTTTGAGCCGTATTTTCAAAAAAAAACTGGGTTACATTGGGTTAAACTCTTTTGTAAAATATGAATACTTAATACTGTTCCAAGGGCACTTAATGGTTCTACTTATGGTATTTCCAGAAAAATACTTCAGTCCGTTAATTATATGAATTTACTTCACTTTTACCCTTAACACTTTTTTGGTCATCAAAGGGTTAAAAGATTTAAAAGCTTAAAGCCAGACCGTATTAAAAAAATCTCAATTTCATGGTCTAGCTACATGTATTTTTTAAAGAAAGTCAGTTTTTTTTGGAATTTTAAACTTTGTGCTTAACCAAACTGGAAAGCACTGCTTTGTTCTGTTACTCTTAATTTCGAAAAAAAATTTCAAAATAACTTTAGTCCTTCCTTCCCACTGTGCAGGCAACGCAATGCAAAGGAGTGTAGGTACGCATTACATGCGTTGATTGCGCCTTTTAAGCCCACCCTTTATTAGCACAAATAATAAAATATACAACAAGCTAGGCAAAATATCAGACCATATCCCTTCGAATTTCACCCCCACCACACCGACCTCCTTAATTCACACTAAGTCCTACAGCACACATACACCCACCGATAGGTGGCCGCCCACTTTCTTAGCAATAAAAAAACAATAACAACGCAAAGGCACGGGCACAGACCCCACCACCAAGAAGGAGACTGTGCGAAAAAAATCCCAAGAAAAAACAAAACGAGCGTTGTACGACGTACGAACGCAATGCAAACTTTGGCAATAATCATCTTAAAGTTCGTTACATTTTTTTTTTCTAGTTGTTTTTCGCAACCGTTTTTAGGCAACAACCCTTGACTTTTTTCTTCAACTTTTGCTTGTTATTTCCTTTTTTTTTATAATCTGGTACATGTACACATACTTGCAAATAGACCCGTATATGTATATGTTAGTAAATGTTTAAGGTTGGTCTACCTTTTTTTTTTCTTTCCGGGAGGTTTATTCCTTAAGAGTTTCAAGTCTTTTATATTTGTTATAAAATATTTTTCTTGGTGTTAAACATTAAGTTTGCATTAGGCGTAGGTTGTGCAAACGATTGTTTGCGGAAATAAGTAGATTGGATTAAATAGCAGTGAGGAAGGGCAAAAAAAGTAGTAAAATAGTAAGGAATTGAAAGCACAAAATGGTCATTGACCATACCTCGCAAATGAAGCTTGGTAACTTTCAGACATTTGAACATCATCATAATGAAAAGGTCTGTTAGTCCTCAGCAATGCAAAAAGAAAAAGTCACATTTAAAGTTAAATAAGTTCAAATTATGCTGGAGGCATTATAATTCCGTTCGTATTTGAATGAACTAATAGTGTATTGGATGAAGAAAGTATGTACATGTGTGAGAACATTTTTTGGATTGTGTTGAAAAAATATTCGATCGAAAAAATTTACTTGCCAACTTAGGCTTCGAAGCAGCAAAGCAGAAAAATCAGTTATATGATGAAGAAAATTCACAGCTTAGGGCAAACACTGAAGAGCAAATAAACGAATAACTTGAGAGTACCAATTCAAAAGAAGGAACAATACTTTAGACAACCTTGTGCAGGAAATTCCAGTTGCCTGGAAAGGCCCGTGTAAAAAATATTGTACGGTTTTGCGAACATAAAAACCCTCGATTTCTGAACAAAATTCAAAAAAGTTATAGCTAATGGATCAGAATATAGGAAGTTTTACGTTCAAAGTTTAAAACAGACACGCTCATTCGGGCTTTCCATGTGGCCCAAAAACTATAATGAACTTTCTCGGGCCAATGCAAAAAAAAATTTTTTTTTTTAACTACAACAAACAAAAATCACGTTCGATGTGTTTTGCAATGATGAATCTGAATCTTAGCTCAGAAATGCTTTATCGTGTATAGTTTTTGAAATATTCTAACTTAAAAACCAAAACAAAAAAAGTCGTTTTTTGCCATTTTTTTTAATGTTTTATAACTATTTAACGTATCATTTATTCGTTAAATCTGGTAAAGTACTTGAAAGCCCTTATCTTTTTCATTAAAACCTTATTTATATCTTTTTTTCTCAGAGATATCCTAACCTAAAGATACAAAAAAGTGCAAAAACACGTTGCTAGGAGATTGCATTGATTGGTGCGATAAAATTTTTTTTTCAAAAATGGGCTCAAAACGGTCACTTAGAGGGTCGGGGACTCCTCTGATCATGTCCAAAATATATTTTCGACCTTTCCTCATCGATTGGTGCAATAAAGTTTTTTTACAAAAATGGAACCAAAACGATCACTTAGAGGGTCGGGGAATCCTCTGGTCGCATACAAAATATATTTTCGACCTATCCCCAACGACTGGTGCAATAATTTTTTTTACAAAAATGGGTCCAAAACGGTCACTTAGAGGGGTCAGGGAATCCTGTGGTCATATCTAAAATGTATTTTCGACCTTTCCCCATCGTTTGGTGCAACAAAATTTCGATAAATGGGCGTAATCAAATATGTGCCACGCCCAGTTTTAAGCACGCTAGGTATATCTCGAAAGCTATACAAGCTATTTTAAGAAATTTGGTAGGTAGATGCTGAACATATGTAAATACCACACACCGGTCGAAAGGTGAGCGTATCAAGATGAATGCCGCTCCTACTTTTCAAATATAAGTCTCACTTGCTGCATGTGCACTGAGTTTTTCAAAAAAGTTCTATTTCCCGACCAAACGTTTGGAAAACATCAGAGATGAATTTCAAAAGTCACTAATCCCCCTTGCGGGATGTTTCAGTCGATTAAAATTTAATTTTATTACAACACACACAAGCACACGAGCCTAAGATCTTCTTAAATTGTTTCTTCTTTAGCGCATGTAGCGCCATCTTGATGAATTATATGGTGCTTCCATTATTTTGTTTTTGTCATTTTCACCTCAGCTGCTGTTCCCTTTTTGGAATTTCGCCATTTTTTTTTTTTTTTTTTTTGATTTTTTCTTCTGCACATTGTTGTTTTTATGTAAAAGAAAAACAGCAAAAAAGAAATTGCGTTAGTCATTGTTTTTGTTGTGATTGTTGATTGTTATCTTGACACCGCCGCAATGGTCTGCCACCTGACGCTATCACTTGACCTGATTCTGCAGTTGGGTTTGTTTATGTGTGTGTGTGTGTTTATCACAAAAAACACAAATTTCATACATGCTTACAATATACACACATACATACATATGTGCACATAATGACTTGCATGTCATTTTCGTAATGAAAATGAAGAGTTGGCAAAAGAAGCAGAAGTAGCGGTAACAACAGCAGCAGCAGCAGCAATATAAGAAAAGCGCGAACTTGACGCGCTGAAAAGGAAACTTAAGCGCACAACTTATGTTGAATTTAAGTCAAATTATTTTTTTTTTCTTATCTTTGTAAAGCGTTACCATCTGGCTTAAAAATAAAATTCTGTTAGGAGTACCAAAAGAATCGAATAGAATTTCTCAACCTGCAAAGAAAACAAAAAAAAAAAATTTGCAAAAAATGTATTAATTTCTTAAACTGCTCCACTTTTAGCTCAATAGGAACCTCCAAATTACTTTTGGTCAAAAGAAGATCACGGGATAAGACACTCAACTTGCCATTAGATTGTGCACTCTACTACACATTACATATTTTGAAGATGCTCTGGATGCATCCTCACCCCTAGAAGAACCTTGCTCATCAACGTTGATCAGTTGAACCAAAAATTTTAACTTTCGAAAAATATCGAACTGTCCTTACTCCACTAAATCCATAATATCTTTCTAAAACCTCATCTAATTTTGCTTCAAAATGGACTTTGTTTGTTATTGAATCTGCTTTTGAATAAAATTATACGCAAAAAAATACATTATTGGCAAAAACTACGTAAAAGTTTTATTTGAATTTGATATATAGGTATGAGAAAAATTGTCCAATGTTTTAATTCTGATGAAAAGGATAAGCATAAAGTCAAAGTTTACTCAACGATAATAGTAAATTTTTTCTTTTTAAGTAATTGAAAAAATTTGGTTTTTTGAATATGTATTTTTGTCATATTTTCTTGAAAATAACAAAACCAGAAAGAGCTTTATCACCAAATTTACAAAAAAATTTAGATGATTCACTTTTTAAAATTTTTTAAAATATCATTTGTTTAGATATACATACATACGTAGGTTTTAAAACTGATGTTGATGTTGAAAATATGACCTTTTTCTATGAAGATGAAACAATTATTTTCTTCTTTCAAAAGCTCACACAATTGCTTTTGATACAAGACTTCTTCTTCTATATACAAAATACTTACAAAGTTATAACATTTTAAAATTAATCACTTTAGGAGTTTTTTTTTAAACTTTTCGAAATTTATGGACCTGTTTAATGGAATCCACTTTGGATTGAAGACCAAAGTTTTGCTCAAGTCTTAGTTTGATACTGGATATATATCTCTTAAATTTTAATTAAACTCAGAGAATGCAAAGGTTGACCACTTGGTTGATTTATGATGGTTTATTCCAACAAAATTTTCGGTTACCTCGAGACGGCCTCAAGGAAAAATGTAAATGGGATTTTTATTTTCACCGATAAAAATTATTATGCTACCAAGCTTTCCAGTAACGTAGCAAGCTGTTTAAAATGTTTATAAGTTAACACCTTTCATATTACTTTATTTCAATTCGTTTTATTAGACACTCAATTCAACATTTACATTATGATTCTCAACGTGTTTGTACAAAAACTTGTCCTCCGTTTTTTACTATGTTAGAAATGTAATACGATATTGAATTATGTACCATTAGAACGGTATTTGTGTGTAGATGTGTACAAAGTTAAAATTATTTTATTACGTTACCCTTAAGTCTGCCAAAATTAAATCAAAATTTTTCAATATTAACAACAAACAGAGCACGTGGTCACTCAGAACTAAAAAGAGGATAAAGCACAAAGAGAAACACAAAAAGCACTTTTGGTGTTTTTTGTTTTGTTTACGTTTCACATTTGTTATTGCACCATTGATGATAAATGAGCTTCTCTATTTAGTAAGGTAAGGGAGGGCAATATGGACCACCCAAAATACATAAAACAAAACAATTAATTTTATGTCATTCAGTAAAGGAAACAATTAAACTTTATTCTGATTCACTTTTAGATAAATATCTCATCAGGATAAAGAAAAAAAAATTTAAAAACTGAAAATACTCAAAATGAAGATAAAAAAAGTGCAGTGTAATATGGACCATATAGTCCACTCGGTACAGAAGTTGCATAAAAAAATGTCACTTCCGCATTCGGCACATTTTTCATGGCTCCAAGAACGTCAGATTACACATTCAACCCAAAATTCGCCACGTCGATCTTCTGAGTAAAGGGTATTACATTATATGTATTTTTTATAATTTTTTTCCTTTGTAGTTAACGAATTACATATAATGACTATCAGACTCGTCATGAAAACTGCAACTAGATTCCCCATCTGAAAAAGATGATGAATACATTTGTTTTTGAGGCTTTTTTCTTTGGTGGTCCATATTACCCACAGCACGTGGGTAATTTGGTTAATGAACTTATTTGTGCTAATAAATTATAAATGGTATTTACTGACTTTATATAAATAACCATTTAATTAAAAACGCGATGTCTTTAAAGTGAAATATTGATATATACTCACTAGAAAAAAATTATCAATGATCTTTTTTTTTAGAAAAATCCACTTTACAGAAACATGAATAACGGTAATTCCTATGTATGCAGTGGGAAATAACCGTGTGGTCCATATTACCCACATAGTCCATATTTCCCTCCCTTACCCTACCAAATAGCAAAAAATGTACTAAGTGTCCAAAAAGTACAATATCAAAATTATTTACCACATTTGTGGGCGAATTTTGACCATTGGGTGATTCTAGTATTATGTATATAAATAAGGAATAAATCGCGTTTTTATTGTTAAACCGGAAAATGATCAAAGCATTTCTGAATTGCTGGCACAGTAGCTTTACTTCTGCATTATAAGGTTAGCCTGAGGAACTGGTGAAAAATCTACTATGGTTTTCTGCATACCTAACTTCAAAGCCAACGTTTAAATTTTAATGTCGATGGTAGTGCTTAAATTTTTTCACACCTTTAGAGGCTTTTTCTCTTTGCATAATTTAAGGTGTTTTTAGACGAATATTTTAATTTACATTTTTTTTTGCACCCTATGCTCAGCATATAATATATTATACACCTTAACACTATAGCTAAAACAAGTAATAAGTGGTTGGCGAAAATGTTGGATGGAGTTATAAGCAGTTAGAGGAGTTTTTTTTTGCAGGTCCTTCCAGAGCGACGCAAGAGGAAGAGATGACACAGTATGGAACTGCATTTAAAAGAGAGTGAAACAGAAGCAGATGTCTTATATTTTACTCTCTTCTTACCTGCAGGAATGTTCATTTTCACTCGTACGTATATGACTTAGAAATGTTGCAAAAAAAAAGACCATATTGAATCATTCGATTCACAATTTATTCTGTAAAACAGTGATTATGCGAAATTGATGTCAAAATACTTATTGCACGACAAAGTTCGTTATTTGCTTGTAATCTAATCAGCGGAAAAAGAATACAAGCGGTAAACGGCAAAGTATTTGGTATGTATAAAGGTGTAAATATGGTTTTTCTTTTGTGGATCATTTTCGCACCGTTATTTGACAGTTCTAAGCAAAGCAACGAAAGATACTCACGAATCGATTTTGACAAAATAATTATTTGCATTTTACTTGAATTTGCATTGCTTACAGGTCTACGCGAAGAGCATTGTGAAATGTCTCAATAATTCTATGTGGTGTAGGGTCTACAATTCTTAGCAGGACCAATGATAACACCTTCCCAGAATTTTTTTTTTTTTTGTTTCTTTTCAAAATGTAAATTAAAATTAAGATTACAAAGCGAGTGGGATAAGAAAAAAACTCAAAGCCAAGTGCTTTCTTACGGCATTTTAAATATTGTAATTTGTTGGAGGTTTCCTGCCGCTGCTGCATTTTGGTGCTCCACATGAAGTTTTATTTTTATTGTGGTTTTTATTGATGTTGTGCTGCCTGTGTTTTTGTTGTTGTTGTTGCCATTAAATGAATTAAAATGCCATTTTAAAAAGAATGAAGAAAAAGTAAGGTCAGCATGAGAAATGATAGAGGGAACACGCTGCTCGTAACCCAAAACCATTTTAAAATATGCAAAACCGAAACAAAACTTCAATTTAATTTAATTTGTTTGGATTCATTGCTGCTGCTAGGCAACATCCTTTCTCTAATGCACATTTTGCATAGCAACTGAGCAGCATTAATGATAGCAACAAAAACGATATACATAAGTAATAACTATAAAACTATAAAAACAACAAACAATTGTGAAATACTTCAAAAAGTTGTTAATATTACAAATTACAGCAGTTTTAAGCAATAAGCAGAGCAGAACAACACTTTACACAGCCAGCAACAGCATCAACAGCAACAGCAGCAACATCATCAGCAATGGCAAAAAACTTTTCATTAAAACTGACAACAAATGAAAATGTGATTTTTCCCTTTTTCTTGTTTTTTCTGGAATTATGAATATTCGAATAAAAAAAAAATTTTGAATTTTGAGAATTGTCAAAGTTTTGTATTTTAGTGTTGTTAGAAGTGTTGTTTTTGCTATTGTTGCCCAAAACTGCTGTTGTTATTTTGCTTGACATTTACATTTGCTACACAGTACTATATCGTCATAGCAACTGTTGCTACTAAACAGGCAGGTGTAGGTAGACAAAATGATGAAGAAAAACGTACCGAGTTGATGTTGCCAAAAAACTTTGATGCTTAAAATTAATTGGTGGCAGAAACAAAAGCCAGCAACAAAATTAAAATGAATGAAGAAAAAAAAAAACACAAGAAAAATATAGCAACTTTTCCTAAATGCTGCTGTTAATTGCGAGCGTCGTTGTCAGGCAGCTGTCGATGCGTGAAGCCCCCCGCCCCCTTGTTGTGTTTCGTACATGTGGCATTGTTGATGTTGCAAGTTTTTCAGCAGCGATGACAAATAATGTATGGGACACACCCACAAAATTTGACTTCATTTTCACATTTTCATTGAGAGTTTTTGCAATAAAAATTTTTAATTTTTCCAACTCGTTGGCGTTCAATATCCTTTGAACCAACGTATTGCGATTAGAAAAAATGTGGACGAACATGGATAGGAAAATAAAAAAATGTTGGATTTTCAGTTAGCTTTTGAACCAAGCGTGGCCATATATGAAAATTCAATTGTTGGTACAGTAGTTTTAGAACCAGAACATTTTTGTTTCGATTTTGAAATAACCTTTAAATCTAGGGCGGACAGTTCAAAATAAAATTGGACAAACATGAACAATCGAGTACAATACAAATTTAAAATTTTTCTGACTTTTAGGCGCCAGGTTCATGATCCCACGTGAACTTATTTACTGAATATCCTTAGCACCGAAAGAGGACAAATGAAATAAATCTGGGACGAACATGGCTTTTAATGTATAATCAAATGCAATATGATTTTGAAAAAGCCAACAAAGTATTTTTCAACATATTGTTGGGTTAAAACTACAAGTAGACATCTTAATTTTTGATGTTTTGAGTCAAGTATTACAAAACATGATGAAAAAGCAGCTCTATGATCCTATTTAGTCGGTTTTTAAAAAGTAGTCCTTAAACGATTTTATGATAAAATGCAAAATTTGAAAACTTTAAAATCCCATAACAAATTTGAATTTCAAAAAACTTAAAAACAGTTTTTCTCCAAACATCAAATATATAGATTTCAATTTGAAGCTTTAACCCGACGAAATGCAATTTTGATTTTAAGCAAACTATTGAAGAAAGTTTGGACAAACGGAAGTAAATGGTGGACAAACGTAGCTTTTGGATGTTGGGCAAACAAAAAAAAAGGTGGACAAACATTGGCATTCGTTGAACAATCAATTGCAGTATGATCTACAAGAAATTGAAACGCAAAATTTTGATTGAAAATAACTAAGCTTGAACAAAGGAAAAGAGGCTGTACAAACATGGACATACCTTGAACTATACTTTTAAATAGATTTTAGATTTTTCACAAATTTTTTTTCGATTCCGAATAAGATAAGAAAAATGGTGGACGAACAAAAATAAATGTTGGATGAACAATAGAATAGTTTGAATGATGTATCTATTGAAAGAAGATTGGACAATTATAGCTATTCGATGGGCAACGAAATCAAAAATTTTTTTTTTCGATTTTTTTGAATGCCTATTGAACTAATATTGGATAAAGAATGTAAAGAATGGTGGCCAAAATTTTGATTTTGGACAAAGAAAAATAGGGTGGACAAACTTGGCCATCCCCTGAACTATAATTTTAGAAAGGTTTTAGATTATTCTCAAATTTTTGGGGTTTCCGAATAAGGTTTGAAAAATGGTGGACAAACAAAAATAAATGTTGGACAAACGATAGAATGGTTTGAATGATGTAAATATTGAAACAATATTGGACAAACATAGCTATTCGATGGAAAATGAAATCAGAATTTTTTTTTTTTTTTGATTTTTTGTTGCCAATTTCAAGGTTCCTCAACAATTTATGGCTATTGAACCAACATTGGACGAATAAAAAAAAGGTGGTCATACACGAACATTTGTTGGACAATCAATTACAGTACGATTTAAAAAAAAATTTTCGGAAAATTTTGATTTAAAAAAACTTTTGACACAAGTTTGGACAAAAATAAAAAAGGCTGGACAAACATTGGTATTATTTGGGCAATTAATAAAAATAGCTTTTAAATTTTTCTTAAATGTTTGTCGTTTCTGAATAAGCCTTGAAACATGTTCAGCAAACAAAAAAAGATATAAGATCGATACTCGATTTGCAATAAAATGATTTTGATTTTGAAGTAACCATTGAACCAAGGTTGGACAAACATAGCTAAATGGTTAAACAATGATATCAAAATTTTTACATTTTTTGAATATCTTTTGAGCCAAATTGGATGAACAAAAAGAACATGGACAAGCAAATAGAAAGTTGGCATTCAATTGAAAATTTAAAGCAGTGCAATTTTTTTATAGAAACTATTTTATGAACTTAGAAAACCTTGATTTGAACTGTCTTTTAAGCTTAATGTGGATAAACAAAACAAACGTGATGGACAAACATGGACATTGATTGAATGGTGCTAAGTTCATGATACCTACCGAAAGAATATTATTGAAGATTCAATTTACAAACACACGGCCCACAAAAATTTGACAATTTTTTTAAGCCAAACTGTACAAACATGACCATTTCGTCGAAAAACCATTGAAACAGGTTCTTTAATTTTCGCCAAACATTTTGGCACTTTGATAAAACCAAATATTTGTTAGAAATTAATTTTTAAATTTTGTCTGGACAAACCAAAAATGAAAAGGACAAAAATGAACATTCATTAGCAAGTTTTCCATATAAGTATGAGCCGTTCAAAATGATAATGGTACAACTCCAAAACGAGACAAAAGTAATGTCATAATATTAATTGGCTTACATTTTGTGAGGGATAAATAAAACTGATTTCTGTTTTCACGAGAAATTTAGTTGATGATATGAAATTGTTGAAATTAAGTTGAAAAAATTATATCGACCAAATGTCTGATCATTATGGCAAATAATTTATATGACAATACTTTTGCCTAGTTTTGGAGATGCACCATTGTCATTTAAACGGCTCATATAGATATAAATTTTCAAGAAATTTCATAGAAATTCTCAAATTCCAGCAAATTAACATCTATCTGATATTTGATATCGATTTCGATATCAGACTAAAAGTTTATATAAAAATTTGCCACTTTTCTGCAAAACAACCATCAGCATCAACAACAATTTGGAAGACATTGTTTGAGGATTTCGTTAAAAGCAGGCAAGATATTTCTTCCGAAAGCTGTAAAATAAATAAAGAAAATACCAAATACAAAATTTTAACATCCTTGGGCAACAACAGCGTTATCATCGAACACCATCACAAGCACCTGCGAGCATTTACCTTTTAAATTGTACCTACAAAATGATAAGTCATCATAAATCCAGTTGCGTTGCGAAAATCAAATTGAAAATTATTTGCAGAACACGCGTATCTATCATGTTGTTACAACAACAACGACAACAACAAAATTGTCTTGTCAGACACAATACGATGTTGGTGCCTTCAATCAATTTGACATTTGATTTCATTTTCGTGCAACAGCAACAACACAACCAACAACATGATAAACATGATACAGCAACATATTTTCCTTAATTTTCTTCTCTTATCTGGTGCGTTGCAATAAAAACACCTTTTTCTTGGAATTGACAAACTTTGCTAAGCAACAATGGCAACAACAACAGCTACAACAACTACATAAACATTTTCCTTTGAATTGTATCGGTGTTTTCTCATTTTTTTTTTTTTCTTGTACTTTTTCTTGTATTTTTTTTTATTTTTCATTGTCAATTCAATTGAATTGATTTTGATTTGTTATCACTTAAAATTTATGGCTGCTGCTGCAGGGCAACAGAAATGTTGTTGCTTCTATTGTTGCTGTCGTCTTGTATTCTTAAATAGTTGGCAGTTGGGGGACCGCACGTTGCGTTAATGAAGAGGTCAATGATTTTGCTGATATCCATAATTGGTGGAGTTTTATAAGAACATTTTTTGGGGGAGGGGAGAAGTGCTAAATAAAAGGAAATTGGAAAATTTTACTTTCAGTGCCACACGTCCGTTTTGTATACGTTAAAGTGTGATAACTAAGGGTCCATGTTCCTTAGCTGTGTTCATTTTGCAAAAAGGAAGTTCTTTTTAAAAAGCACTTAAAGTTTTTGAATAATGGAGGAAAATAATGAAAGATAATGTGATGTGGTTTTCGTACAATGATGACCATCTCTGTTTGGTTTTGCTGCGTTTCTTATTTTTGGACACTTGCTTTACCGTTGCTTTACTTGGTAAAAGATATGTTTGACATGTTTTCTACATCTAAGTATTTGTTTTGTAATATATTCTTTTAGACAGAAATAAATTGCGCCAGAAATATCTCCTACAGAAAAAAGTATTTCATTTTCAGCAATTTTTCTTTACTTCTGTGTAATTGATATCAATGATGCATTTTGATACATGTAATTAATATTTTATTAACATCGGAAATTGGGGAACTGATGCTATTGTGGTAAAGCTAATGTTTGGGTGGGATTTGAAAAAGAACCGTTAGATCAAATTCAGCCAAATTGTTTTATGCTGATCATTCAAGTATTGGCTACAGAATTTATTTCAATAAAATGTGTGCAATTTCATTAAAAAAGTTTTTGAGCAAAATCTGAAAAAAGTCAAAAAAGCTGTTTTCAAAAAGTTGGCAGGTAATGTGGTATATATGGTGGCGCAATGTGGTATATACACTGATCAGTACTTGTAAAGTAATGAAAAACTATAGTTTTATTATAAAAGAAAAAAACGTTTATTCCAGAGAAGAATTAAAAATTGAATAAAAATTTTCTATATGACAAAAAACAATAAAACAATAAAAGTTGAATACATACAATACTATGCAAGTAGAAATCAGCAGCAGGTTATAATTTTAACTAAGCTGGTAATGTGGTACATATAAGTAGGGTAATGTGGTATACTTAACCATACAACCAAATATAAAGTTTGAAAGGTAAGAAATAAGTTCATAATAACATTTACGTTGGTTCTCAAACTCATAGTTTTTATTAAAAAATAAACAGCCATCAAATAACGTTAAGAATATCAAGAAATGTTCATATACCACATTAGCGAAGACCGACTTTACCACACTGGCCAACTTTTAGAAATTACAAAGTTGTACAAATTAAATTGGAAACTTTGTAAATAGTTAAACACTTACTACGCAATATTTGAACTTCACCAAATAGCAACTTTTTCTTAACAAAATTTTTTTGCAAAAAATCCGGAAAAAAAAATCAACCACACGCGACTTACATTTCATTCAACAGACATCGGAAAAATTTTGTTTGGTGCATGACAGCAACACATCCCTGGTTTTTCATGTTTAATGGCAGGATAAAAGCAGTGACGTTCGCTGGTTCTTTCCCAAATCGGAGATATGCGGCCATACCACATTGAAAAACTATACCACAATAGCATCAGTTCCCTTAAAGGAATGCATCTGATTGAAGTTTTTTTATAGAATTTTCATTGGATATCGGCTTTTGTCAATATTTTCGCTAATTTTCCATGTATTGAAATTAAGAGAAAAAAAATATACTGTGCTATCGGAGATACATATACATTATTTTTGCTAAAATATGTTTTATTTAACATTTTATCATTTCACTTTTCTATTTTCCTTTCTCTTATTTACTTTCTTTTGTTTAATTGAATTGAAACTCGTATGAGGCAAAGGTGTAGCGGTCTTTTGCTTAATTTAAGTAAAAATAATGGGGGTTATCGTGAATCAATATTCCCTGGGAATTTCTCTCAGATTGGCTTGCAATCTCTATTGCAGTTTGAGAAAAATTCCACAGTAATATTGACTCACGATTACCCCCAATATGTTTCTATCTATCAGTTACTATCTATAGTTTTGTGACATGTACCTCAGGTCAATAGCACCGGCTTGAAGCAAAATAAAAAAATACGTGTTTACTGAAATTAATTAAACTATCAATCCAAAAAGCTTCTACGCTATCGTTTGTTCCCACTAGGGATGGTATTTCCCTGGGTCCCGGCCTTTCTTTAGTCCTGATAATAACGAGATTGGTCGCAATGGATCGCGGAATTTTTTAAAAGTATAAATTTAGTCAATTTAGTGCTTTTTTAAAAGACTCAAATTATATTTACAAAAAATTTATCTATTTTGTTGGAAATCATTTTGTCCAGATTTTTAGAAGAAGAGCCTTATTCTGAAAGAAGGTGAAAGTAAGTGCGAACAGACAAACTTTTATGTACCTTGTCTGAGGTTTTAATAACGGAACTTGACTTATTTTCTGATGAAAAAGATCAAGATTTTCGTTTCCAAAAAAGAAGAACAAGAAAGCACCATCTGTGTTGTTTTAGCCTTATTAATTGTATCACGGTGATATACTTTTTCGTTTTAGTTGAATTGAGATTTTGTTTTTTTTTTTTTTTTTTTTTGTTGCAAATTTTAAATCTCTATGTTGATCACGGGACTGAGTTTCAAAATCCCGAAGAGTCTGAGAATTGGCATCCCTTATTCCCACGTAGAATTTGTTCTTTGTGAGTGCTGTTTGTAGAAAATATGTTTCTTCACAGAAAATGTTCTGGTAGTTTTTATCATGGGACGCCTTGGATGATAAGACTATAAGACTAAACACAGTTTTGATGATACTGTACTTTTGTTTATTGCAATATTTTTAGAAGAGTTACACATTTTTGGTACTGATATATCGATCTTGGATGTAATAGTAACTTATCTTACTAACTATGGACGGTTATTGTTCGTCGTTTCGACAACTATTGTGCTTTGCTTTGTTCAATAATTTTTACTTTTTCAGTTGACCATTCTCTGCTTTCACATCCCAGAAGCTATATTGCTTGCTTAATTGTTGTGATAAAATTCAGCTGTATATGAGGCTTGAATTGTATGATGTGTGCATTTATATGACAGAAGTGTTCGTCTAAACGACAAACATTAACTGTTGCGTGGCTTAAGTTCTGTATGGAAAATCCGTAAGCATCCAGGGCTATACGTGAATTTAACAAATTGATTGAATTCAGATATATTTTTTCTGAACTAAGAATTGAAAATTCCAGGTAAATTTAAGGTATGGCAAAATTTCTGCCAAAAAATTAATATGGGAGCCCAATTCAAATTCTACTAAAAACATACTGAAATTCACACGACCTTTTTTTATATTTTTTTTTTGGTTTTTTACTTTAATTCCTCATTAACTTATAGGTACATAATGATGGTTTATGCACCAGTAGCAAATACTGAGAATTTCCTTTTTTCATAAGCCCAAGTATTTTGTTGAAGTTTTTCTATTTGCATCTATAGCATAGATTTTGTAATACACGTATGAGATTTGTCGTTATTGTTGCTGGTGTACAAGTACAACTCAAAAATTAAACAGATATTTATTTTTTATTATATTTGCTAAGAAACACTGTATGCTGTGCACCCACCACTTACGACAACGTATTTGCAAGAAAAATATGAGTTTAAGTTAAAAAAAAAAAAACAATACAATGCAGAATTTTTGAATTTTCGTAAGAAATGTTATTATAGATGTAATGTTGTCCTTTAAATTTAAAACTCTACACTGTCTTCCCATGTTACAGTCAAACTGATGTGCGAATATATAGAAACCCACAGATTGGCACAACAGACAACATACCTACCGTTGTGTGTTGAATTTTCATTTTTTTCCCATACTTTGCACCCTAGTAACCAATGTTTCCATACAACTCCCTCTCCCTATGCTACTCCTCAAATGTGCTACTAACAATTTAGTGTCTCCTTCAATTTTTATAACGCGCGTCCTTGTAGGACTTGTTGTTGTTGTTGGTCGCTGTCACTGTTTTTGTCAACCATCAATAGAGACATAAAAAAAAATCTATTTTTCAATTTAAGGCAATCACGATTTTATTTCTTCTGTTCGTTTGTACATTTGTTCGCTAACTCTACTTCGAAAATTTGCTTCAGCAGCAGGCAGGCAGGCATACAGCCAGTCAACCTCATTCAACGCATCATCATCGTCGACGTCAAATCATTTTACAGAAGCATCATCACCAGCAACATCATCGTCTTCGTCATATTCTTCAAGCGGCAGCAATTGCTCCAGGTCTCTCTGCTACGTAGGAAGCCAAGAATTTCTATTGCTGATTTGTTGGCATTTGTCGCGCGTATTTACCGTTGTTTTGTCAACCTTCCTTCATATATTTATTTAATTTTTTTGTTTTTGTTTTTTTGATTTGCTTAGTGAAAGAAATGAAATAAAATAAATTCAATACAAATAAATGTCGCAAATTTTCAACACCCACTGTTGCACAGTGTAATGAATTTATAAAAAATTACATTTTCAATAACAAATTTAAGTTATCATCAGTTTACGTGGGTACTTTAGCAAATCAATGGGCCCTTTCTCGAGGCCTAAGTTAATGATGACAACATGTTCATCTCCCGGATCTAACCTAACCTAACTTAGCAAATCCACCGATAAAATACTCGTCTCTACAATTTAATTCTTATTACATAGTCCAGTTCAATAGATGGATATATTGAAAAAGTTGAAAAATGGTGAAGTAGTGGAAAATTTTTTTGTAAAATTTATTAAATGTCAAAAACAATGGAAAATGTCGAAAAATATTCGAGAACGCGTAAATTGTAGAAATTTTAAATAAATCATAGAATAATGTAGCAAATTAAGAATAAATTGTAAATTGTAATAATGTCAAAAAATATTGAAAAGTCATAATTTGTAAAAAATGTCAAATGTAGAAAAATTATGAAGGAGTCGTAATACGTAAAACATTTCGTACAATTTGTAAAATGTCACAAAATATTGGGTTACTTTAAAAGAAAAAATGTAGAAAAATTTTAAAACTTAAAAAAATTTTGAATTATGCAAAACTAATTCCCCCGGGAGCAACTTCACCCACCCGTTTCCGATAGCCTTTACACCTGTACATACCTATATGTAGATTATAGTCTCATCTACCTCTGTCTACAGTTTCAGAGATCTGAAGAACTTGTTTTCTAATATTAATAACGGATGTTATTTGTCTTGATGCCCTTCACATAAGTAGCTAATCTTATCCATCTGCGTCAAACAGTTTCAAAGATATGAAGAATTTTATGTTTTTGGATGTTACCTAAATATAAGTATGTCCCGTTGCCTTCACAAAATACCATGTACTAAAACAAAGACGTACAAAAAGACACTTGGTGATACATTGGACGAGATCGAAGAAATTTTAAAATAAAATTAAGTTTTATCTGATATAATATCCATGACTGAAAAAAATTACGCTAATTGGTTCAATGGTTCTCGAATTATGGTCTTTTTTCATATTCCAGACGAAGCCTAACAAATTTCGATCAGATAAAAAGTCTTTCAAAGAAAAAAAATCATATACTTAAATTGGATAACTATTTTTGAGTTACAAGGTTTTCCAAAAACTCGAGTGAAGCCGAGTGTATTTCGAAACAAAATGTTTCCTAGAACTTTACAAGACTAAATATTTATGAACGAAAAAAAAATCCAATCGGATCGGACAAATTATTCTCAAGTTCTGGAGGCACAGCCAGAAAGACGTTGTGTTCTATACAGAAGTATGAAGGTGCAGCAAATATCAAAAAATATTGAATAAAATGTAAAATTCATATAAAGAACATTGAAAAAGTTGTAAATTGTAGAATAGGTAATATGTTTGAATAGAAAATGGCTAAGATTCTCAAAAACCTTTGGAGAAATTAAATAAAAATACAACATAAGAGAAGACATCACATTTATACTTTTGGATTCGAGGTGCCAAAAATTAAGAAGATGAATGTTTGGTCGGGGACCAGAATTTATAGTTTTCACTATATAAAAAATTTCATGGGTATACCTTTAATAAGATTCCGCTTTGGTTGCAGCCACTACGATGATTGTAGAGACGCCCTTAGCCTGCTGGTCATACATATGATGGCAATGAAAAGCCTCTGGCAATTATCGTGAGTCACCTCTTCTGACCAAGAGTCGCTTGCAAGACCTTGAGTTACCTTTGATGGCATGGAGTTGCCTTTTATGAGCTGGAATCGTTGCTGTCGGTGACGTTGACACTTTGAAGGAAAGTGATGAATTGCATTTGCTTATACGTGAGCAATTAGGAATTTTCCATAAAAAAAGATAACCCAAAACACTTTGGTTTAAGTTAATTTTACTTTTATTGAAATAATTGAGAGAAAAATTTTGAGATTATCTCCAATAATTACATATACTCTAAAGCATTTGTAAATCCTTTGTGTAAATATGCTCTATCTTTATTGAAAAAATTCATAGGCAAACTACCTTTCCATGATAATTTGCTTATAAAAGAAATTTAAAATTCACATAATACTTCAAATTGGTCCACAAATTACTATTTGTCACCAATTGGTTTTATAAATGAAAACATAAACGTTGATATCGACTTCACTGCACCACTTTTACCAGAATTTTATAGGCTTGCAAGTCCCAACACCCATAGAGGGTAGTTTTATAAGATTTAAGTTCTTATTTTTAAGTTAGTTGTAAGTTTAAAAAAAAAATCGAGATAACGCCATCTCATGAAAATTTCATTGTGTTGGGAGCAAACACTTTTTATCTTCTCTTCTTATACGAGATAAAATTGTATGTTTCTTTGTACTTATTTCTGTGCCAAAATTTTTTCTCGAAAACGGCTACAGCGATTTTAATGAAACTTGGAGTAGTGTTAGATATTAGCATACAATGAAGAATGAGCTAAGTTTGAACTTTGTAAATGCTCACCAGAGGGCGTGGCACAGCCTTAAATTTTAAATTTGATTAAGTAATAACTCGTAAACCACACAAGGTATTTGGATGAAATTTGGTGAGCGCGTACGGATTAATAATACCTCATAACGGACAAAAAATGGGCGGGATCGAAGAAGTGCCACGCCCACTTTTTAGCCTTTGAAAATTTTGATCCAATATTACTCGAAAACGACTCCAACAATTTTAATGAAAATTTAGGAGAAGTTACCCCTGCAAACAAGTATTAATATGTTATATGCCGTTATATTGGGAAAACTCGGTGAAGGGCGTGGCACCGCCCACAAAAATATAAAACGGTATAAAAAGAAAACTAATGAAGCAAACATTCTGAAATTAACTGTGAGGAGCCTAATTGCAATAGGGCATCTCTGATTTGAAAGTGGGCGAAATGTCGCCATTGCGCGTGGAACCTCCCATACAAGCAAAATACGTTAAATGCTATTTCTCGCAAATGTTACAAGATATTTTTATGAAATTTGGTATGTAGGTACTACATATCAATGCCTTGTAATAACCGAAAAGTGGGCGGGATCGAAGAAGTGCCACGCCCCTTTTTTAACCATTGAAAATTTTGATTCAATATTACTCGAAAACGACTTCAACAATTTTAATGAAAATTTCAAAGATTTTACCCCTGAAAAGAAGTATCAATATGTGATGTGCTGTTATATTAGGAAAACTCGTTGGAGGGCGTGGCACCGCACACAAAAATATAATACGCTATAAAAAGAAAACTACTAAAGCAATCTTTCTGAATTTAACTATAGGGAATCTACTTTTTATTAGGCACCTACGACCTGAAAGTGGGCAAAATATCACCGGTGCGCGTGGAACCTCCCATACAAGTAAAACAAATTAAATGCTATTTCTCGCAAATGGTACAACATATTTTGATGAAATTTGGTATGCGGACCTGGATTACAAGTATCTAAAGCATAACGAAAAGTGGGCTTTGTTCAATAATGGTAAGGCCCACTTTTTACCAAAATAAAAATTTTAGTTAATAACTCATGCACAAAAAAAAATTTAATGAACTTTCCGAGGCATGATGGTAAGATATTTCAGCCCCCATACAAGAGGCGAAATATTTTGGGTGCGTGGCATATCCCATTTATTTATTTTAGGTCATTCTAATTCTCTTAAAAAATTTGGAGTTCTTGATATTTTTCTATACCATTCGATATTTTCCGAGTTTTTTCTTATTATTTTTCTCATCGGTTAATTTATCATTTTGAAAGCTTTGGAGGTGAAAAGGTACGAATTTCATTGAAAAAAATAGCTATGAATAAAAACATCGACTAAAATGATAAGATAAGATTGTTGACCGAGCAGGGATCGGTCTCCAGGTACTTACTTATTATATGTTCAATAAGAAATTAAACATAATTTATAACATAGCAAGTAGCTAACGCCTTTTATTGTATAATTAGAACAATACATAAAATAGATCTAAGAAGTCTCAAGTAACTTTTTAAAAAATGTTAAAATTTGTAACTGATCTGGAAAAGACTCAATAAATATTACTTTATAAAATTAAAAAGAAAATTTACAACTGAAAATAGCTGCAGTTGCTTGTTGCGTGGTGACATTTTTTACTTGAAGCCTAGAATTTCTAAAGTGTAAAATTAAAAATTTACATTCACCAATTGTCAGCCGTTTATTCTGCATAAGAGTAAGCGCGACGGCAACACTCGTTAGGGTTTAAAAGTATATACATTAGGGCTGTTCAAAAAAAAAAAAATTTCGAATTTCTTACATATACTTTGGCATCACGTTCTACATCATGACAGAATATCCCATAAATTTTTTCAGATTTTTAAATGCATTTTTAAAGGTGGCTCAAAGCAAAAATATATTTCTAATATTTTTTTTTTAGCATTAATTATAAAATGTTGCCAAACAATTTGAAAAATTTGTTTTAGAGTAACTTAAAAACATTCATTTTGTTTGTTTTTTAATGAACTTTAAAACCTACGTTGTAATTTTGACAAAAAAGAATTTTCCACCTCTTAAAAAACGAAAAACTGCCTTAAAAAGGCGAAATTTAACGGTTTTTCAAAGAAAAAAGTCATCGTAGAAGTCATGATGTAGAACGTGATGCCAAAGTATATCTAAGAAATTCGAAAAAAACTTTTTTTTTGAACAGCCCTAATATACATACTTATTCAAAGCTTTGACAGCAGACTGCAGCGAGTAGTAACAGATCGCGCTGGTGGGGAGTGTTGCCGTTCATCAAAGAATTACGCTGAAGTTTGGGAGTTAAAAGCTTAAGCTTTTCGCTGCGTAAACAATGACTTTCTGCTAGTTGTATTTAAGTACTTTAGTCACATACTGGTAAAGCCAGTAAATCCTCTGGAAAGAAAGATGTATTGACCGTATTGCTTCTCATTGACAAAGATTCCCACAGCTTCTATGTAGATTTGTAAATATTCTGAATTTCTTGATCTTGAGAACTCGTGTAAGACAGATCAACAGGAATAATACTAATAACAATCATTAAAGAGTTAATTTTGTAATAAAATTTACTTTTTTGAATTCTTACATTATTTTGTCACCTTATTTATTTCACTTTTTTGTGGTCAAAATATGACATGTCAAAAAGTTGTTCGAATTCTGGATAAAACTCGAGGAAAAACGTAATATTTCCAGATGTACTTATATTATAAGTAATTAAGTAATACAAACAAAGTACAAATATTTGTTTAAGCAAATTTGCATTAGATGACTCCTTTATTTCTAATTTTTTTCCAACAATTTGAAAAAATCGTAAATTGTGGAAAATGGGAAATAGAGTAGAAAGTATCGAAAAAACCTGAAAAAGTCAAAAAGTCGCAAAACATAGAAAATGCTGAGACATTACATTTACATACACTACATACATAAGTAGTACACTTTTTAATGCAATATTCACCCACTGTATTAATCTGTTACACTGTGCAACGCAGCCACTGTCTTCATTTTGATATTTCGTCCTTTCTAAACGGTGTATCTATGCCGCCCACTAATACTTGACGTTTTTTTTTTTTCAATTTCATATTACATTTATATTGTGTGTGTGTGTTTTTTTTTTTATTTCTATGACATGTTCTTTTCATGTTTTGAAATAAATTTTATTTTTTTTTTCGCAACGCTATTTGGCATCAAAAATGTGCCACGTTTTTCGGTTAAACGCCCCTGCTATTTTGTATACAGGATATCTACTCGCACTCCTGCCGCCATATCTCATAAAAGTGCTATTTTTCTTTATATTTGTGCAAATGCCTTGTACGATTTTGTAAATTACATGCTTAACTCTTGCTGAAAGTAAACAACTCCTCCCTGCTTAGCTACTGGTGTTGCAGGCACTGATATTGGTTGGTGGAAGAAGAAGTTTTTTTCAGTGTTTTTTTTTTTTTTTTTCTCTTGGCAACAGCGTAATTTGATTGCTTTCAACTTTACAAAGATGCTGCTACACTGCTTGTCGTTTTTGACCAATTAACTGGCAATTGACAAACAGTTTTTCTTTGGCATTATCCACTTACCTGCTCCTGTTTTCTGTCTCTATTGCCGTGGCGCTAAATCAACCTCACTCAGCCTCTCAGATTTAGCTTAGCTTTATTGTGCGCATTTTATTTGTATGTTTGATCCTTTTGATTCGGTTCAGTTAACTGAAAAATGCGAAATGCGTTTGAAAAGGCATAAAAATTGTAGCAAATAAATAAATGTTCGATATGGAAAAAGATAGATAGAGGGACAGCAACAACAATAACAGCCACTACAACTACAAAAAAATAAAAAAATATTTATATCAACTTCAATACTAAATGAACCTGAATTGCTGCTATTCATTTTATTTGCAGAAATTCTCATATTTTCCTTCTTCTCAATATTTTTATCCTCAAGCTACTTTCGAAATTGCATATTATTCTGCATGAGACAGATAGTACATTTTGTATAGAGAATATTAAAAATTTTTGTTTTTCCTTTTACAATTTTCTGTCAGTAGTTTCTCAAGTGAGGCTTCTTATAAACGTTAGCGTTGAGCTTAAGAGAATCTACGGAAAGCTGCGTTTGGAACAAGACAGCAAATCGTTGTATTACGCATGCTTTGTCAGATTAAATTAAAGTTGATTTTCACAAAATGTCCCGAAAAATATTGCTCAATAAAAAGGTAATTATTTTTACTTTTGATTATTAAAAAGAAAGCTTATGGATGATTGCGGAGGCATTTGTGCATTCAAAAAATCCAAACCTTATTTTTTCAAAACAGTTTAGTTTTTGTGAAGCCAAACTCCAAATTGGGAGAAGATTTTATGTTTAAAGAAGCGTGACACACCGATTAATAATAAATTACCAAGACCGAATAGCAGTCTTGATAATCTTTGCGACGAGAACCAAGAACATAGCAGTCTGGGTTATGAAATTAAATCAGCGTCTTTGCTCATCACTACATACTTAGCATGTCTATACAGGGCTTATTGCATAAGGATACGAAGCTTCTGGGAGGTGATAGAGAAGGCGTAGACTAACAAAAAATTGCGTTTAGAGGGGAGGTCTAAAATGTACCAATGAGGAGTTATAGCATTATAATCGGTATTCTGACTTGTTTCGGAAAAAAAATTTTCTTGGATAATCCTAATGTTTTAGAGAAAGTTCTTGTTCTTAGGTCATAACAAAATCAAATAAGAAACAGTCCTTAAAACACATTAACCCATTATATCCTGTTTTTGTGAGTCTGTTTGACCCCTTTTCCAAAAAAAATATTTTGGAGCAATACTTCTCAAATTACATCCTGATATTATACGATTTTTTGACTAATCACCGTGTAAGTTAAACCTATCCATAGTTTTTCAGAAAATTTACCACCTGTAGTTACTCCAAAGTCATCAATCGACGATCAACCATTTGTATGACTTTTCAAGTCCTTCGCAGTGCAGCAACATTCTTTTATAACAATAATAATAATATTGTGTACTTTTGACATGCTCTATATAGTACGTTCATCACTCCTATAGCTATACCCAGTTGCAATGACAGCTGGCACAGAAATAAAAAAATAAAAAACAAAAAAAAAAATATCACAATTACAATTTTTATTTCTTTATAAAGCTTCGCTTGGCATAAGTTGTTATTGTTGATGATTTTGTTGTTATCATGGGTTTTGACCAACTTCATCATTATCATCAACGCTGTTGTTATTATATCGTCATGGTTATCGTACTTCTGGTCATACGCACTTGAATTCCAGCACAAACAAACATTTACACACACATGCACACTCATACACATACACAAAACCACATACACTTACAATGCCAAACACATGCACATACATATGTATATACTATACACTCGTGTATGAAACCGTGAAGTGCTGCCACTTGAACTCTTTTTCTACTTGAAATGTTCTATATGTATGTACTATATGTGTGCTGCTGCTTTTTTATTACTGTTGTTGCCATTGACATATGTATGTATGTATGATTTTTCTGTGGTTTCTTATAGTTTTTGCGCAGGGATATCATTGGTCAAAAATGTGGTTTTAATTATTTTTCTCAGAATAATTTCCATAATTTTTTAAAATCTGGCGATCCATCTTTCAAACTTTTTCAAAACCATGCTTCTGGTCTTCTCAATTTCGACTAAATCACAAATGGTTAGATGTGCCTAGTTCTAACATGGATGAAACAGACCGATCAAGAGGAGATAATCGAAGCATTTGGTTATTTCTATCGACACACCCAACAAATGAATTATCCAGATCAAATGAATATACCCTGGAATTCAAGATTCCTTGAACACATTATGTTTATGCCAGATTTGTTATAGAGCGTTTGGAGATAATCCATACCATATGTCTGTGAGACAACAAATAACATTGGCTCTTGCAATCAATGAACTCGACCCTTAAAACCCTTCCTTATTTTGAGATTGTTTTAAGATCATTTGTATACATTCGCTTGAAACCCTTCAGAGAAGCATACGGTCATTTTGATAGTTTGCGATAGCTCTTATCTTTCTGCACGACTTTCCCAATCCATGGATTTTCCTCTCGAATGACCTTTTCTTGGTGATTCTTGAACTACCGCGTACTCTACTGCCTTGTGAATTCCATTCAAGAGCTTGGCGACAGTCTTTATTTTGTAGCTTCTGGTGAGTTTGATCATTTGAGTGTACTTAGCTCATACACCGATTTTTTTTCTGAATCTCCACACAGTCCAAAAACTTTTTAAAACAATGTCGATGAGAAATGTTGCTGTCATCTGTGAAAGAATGTAGACCAAACTCGAATACAATTAGCTTTGATAGACTCGATCAAATACTTTAAAAATATACGAAGCAACAACCATAATTTCACCAAGAAGGTGATTACATTAATTTCAACTCTCAGTGATGAAGTCCATTATTAATGCTAATAGCTAGGCAGAACTAATGGAACCTATAGATCACCATAACCGAAGACTTCCTTTCGAAGACGTCGGGTATTGACTAATTGCTATCAGGGTTTGTAGCGTTATTAGAAAAGGAGGTAGCTACTTAATTTTATCAATGGGATTGGCAAAGATTTGGCCATTCATTCAAAATTTTGAGCTTCAATGGTTTGATTGGCAAATTCCTTAGTAGATCAGCCTTAGCGGAGTGAAGGAAGTATGGAATTCAGAACATTGCAAGATTTTTAAGGGCTCTTAATAGCTATGAACTACAACTTAGTGATCAAAGCTTTTTTGCTCTTCACCACGCACTTTTTGAATATTATCAGGTGAGCAGTGATGGACATTTGCTGTGGTAACCCTGATCAATGGCTCAACTCATTCACTTAAGCTTTTCTGCTGCTTTCTCTCTTCTCCTCGCTCGCTCTCTTTCTCTCTTCCTCAGTGTTGCTCTGTTACTTTTACTATTTTCGTTTGTTTTTTTTTATTTTGTTTTCTTTTTATTGCTTCGTCTTCTTCTGCTCTAATTGCCACTTCGTTCACTTGCCGTTTTGATTCGCTTTCGTTTCGTTTGCTTTCACTCATAAATGTGTCCTTACTCCCATTTAGACTTTTGAAGGTTCAGTGCTTATTGTTGATGTTGTAATTGTTATTGTTGTTGTTGTTGCTGCTGTTGCTGGTTATTATTGCTGCTACACTACCATTGTTGTCGTTATTTTTGCTATTGCTACTGCTGCTGGTGGCTGGCTCCTCGCTTGCTTTTGGGCTGAAATGTAGTAAACTTAACGTGGTCGTATTGTTGGGCTGTTTGTTGTTCTTGGAAGACTTTATTTTTATTGTATTGTTTTATTGTTGTAGTTGTAGTTGTTGCTGTTGTTGTTGCTTTTTTACCTTACTTTATACTTTATTTGTGTGGCCTTGTTTAACCAACCATTAAAATCTGTTGCGACCAGATTGAATCAATTCAGAATTTTCAGCGGTCATTGCATTTAATGATGACAGTGCGGGCAGCATCAGCGTTTTATTGCATTATCATCATCACAATTTCACCTGTGTCAATACTCTTGTAGTTTTAACTGAATTTGGTTTTTAAAGTTTCGCAGAATTTAATTTGCACTCATTACGCTGTAGCTAAATATTTATTGAAAAGGTGATGCTGCCCTTACGCATTACTGGAATAATGGGTGTTTTAAATAATGCCATTGAAAGTTTTTATTTATTAAAATTGGTTTTTTTTTTGAAATTAAATGAAAAATTGTGTCATAATGACTGCTTGTAAAAGTGGGCTAAATTGTCACAGAAGCATGACATTAACCAGCAACAATTTAAATATTTTTTCTTTTTTTAAACAGAAACAATGTGAAGACCATTTGGTAACTAAAATTCGACCATGGAAATCGATTAGCTTGATGACCGATCTAAAAGAAAAACTTTTTCTGTATTTGGACCCTAGTGAATAATTTTGCGTAAAACAACCGATTCGGAAGTCATTTCTATTCGAATACCAAGTTCAAATCATACTCCCTAGTTTGGTTGGATTGGTTTTCGTAAATATTTTTGAGAAGCTGAAGTACCTACTGTTTGTCAAATTTCAAAAAACAAAACCGAAAAGGCAAAAATTAAATATATAGGGGAATGTCGTCAGGGTTGGGCCACCTTTTAACTTTCCTCTGTATCTTTTTTATATATTTGAATATTGCCAATTTTTTTGTCTTATTTAAAGTTTGGACCCTTAACTGTAACATACCTTTAGGACAACTCGCTTCGATTTCGGAAAAAAAAGTTATTGACGAAACTAAAAAAAAAAGAAGTAGTCAGGGTTGGGCCATTGTAGTCAGGGTTGGGCCACCACCAAATATCGATGAAATATGTACTAAATAGTGTGTAATGAATATGTATGAAACTTTTTATTGTTTTTCATTTGACTATACAAAATTTTGATAAGAAATCTACATAATAACATTAATCTGAATCAAAATTTGGGCATCATAGTATTTTTTTGTGTGATTGACGCACTTTAAGTGCACGTCTCGCATGCGATTGAATTGTTTCGATTCAGTTTCGCGTGCATAGATTCCAAGCATATAATGCAGAAGTCTTGATCCACATCTTTGTCGGAAGAGGATTTTTTTGTGCTTTTTTCGATTGGCGACCTCGTTTAGCAGCTGTTGTGAGTTCGATTTTTTCGCGTCCGATTTTGAACGTTTTTAAGGCGTTTTCTTGCTTTTTACATAACTCTTCGGGGTTCTCTGGGGAGGTTAAGACCGTGATTTTTATCGGGCGGCACCCCCGATCAGATTTCACTGTGGGCGCGTCCGCTTGCAGAGGCTCGACCAATGACAAAATCGTAGAAAGGGTGGACTTATGTTCTTTGTTCCGAAAAACCGATTGGGTAATGTTATTTTACTGATTCGAAATAAAAATTGCTGTGACCCAACCTTGACTACACGAGTGGTCCAACCCTGACGACAAGCGTTTTTTTCGATCGCTCAATACTACATGCGAACATGTAAAGGAATCGAACTTTCCCTTTGGGAATTTGTTAATGGTTCACCCCTTAATGGATATACATATTGTACTTTCTTTGGCGGTGGCATTGTTCTTTTCCAAGTTTTGAGTCGTTTTTCACTGCTTTTACAAAATTTTTGAACTATCGAAAACAACATGAAGGCATAAAAATTTTTAATGACAATCCCGGTAACAAGCAATGCATAAAAAAGTTTTCTGGCATCGAGAACAATAATTCGACGCTATGTATAACACAGATCGCAGCTCGTGTCATATACGAGAAATAACAGTGGAGCAACCCTGACAGCGGCCCAACCCTGGCGACATTCCCCTACTAAAAAAGAATTTTAGAGTAAAAATTTTTCGAGTGACTCTCTGGAGTAAGACATCATCGAGGTAAAACTGAGCTCAAACGGGCCGTGGTAAATAAGCCAAAATTTTATTTCCTAGTCAATTTTTGGGCAAAAACTTATTTCCTAGGTAATTTTTTGCTTAATTTCCAAAAACTTATGCCAGAAACTTTCTTTTTATATTTCCTATGACAACATTTTTTTTTTGTAAGCCAAATAACTTTTTAAAAAAGTCATTATTTTTGGAAAAAATTTTGACTTTATTCCCAAACGAAGTAGGAAATAACCCCAAAATATTGCTTAGATTTTTATGGCTTTATTTTCAAAAATTATTTCCAATTTCGGGAACTTTAAAAAATGAGCGGAAATCAAAATAACGTTGAATTTTTTGAAGTTTTGTTGTTTAAGTTAAGTAGTTTAGGTTCAGATCCGATTCGGATTAGGCTTGCCTGAAGTGTGATCAGGAACGAGCCAGACTTTTTGATCCAGCAGTGACATACAAACGATCCGATCCGATCCTGATCATGAATTCTTTTCAGGAACAGATTATCTTATCGGATCTTCTGCGGCCAAGTCCTGTTCAGAAAAGTAGAATATTAAATGTTGAGAGAGAATCAGATCATTCTTATCAGAGTTTTATAAATGTTATTCTAATTAGAGTATCATTCTTTGTTGCCCATATAAACTTATTATAGTTTCATCAATCAGAATGTGTTTTAGAATCTTTTATAGGTGGAATGAATCTAAAATTATTTTATGGACGCAAAATGACATTCCTCAATATTTGCCAAATTTTTTCATTTAAACTAATGAATAAGTAGTCCAGCGCATACTGGTCCCAATGAAGTTAGTTCCTTATTACGATTAAATTCAGGATATTGGACACGATACTGATTCAACTGACGTACTAGGACCATATTAAGAGTATCAGATACTGATAAAGAATTTGCTGTAATAAGGAATATCTGTTTTGGATATGATCATAATCCGGAATACTTGAACTAGTTTCTAGTTGAGTTCCTTAGGGACTTTCCACTCAACTGATCAATTCTTTCACAAGTGGAAATGCCAAAAGCACTTTATCCCCATGAGGAGGATCCAAGCAAACAAGGATAGCCAATAATTGGCATTCTTAGCGTTTTTCTTTTTTGGCTCGGCATGGGGGGCTTAAATTAAAAAGACATCATAAACAAAGACAAAGTGGATTTATTTTTCATCAAGGAATTTGCATGTTTTTTGTCAAAATTTTAAGATCTCTTATGTAGGCGTAATGAGCGATTAAGACTTTTTAACACACTCGGTCGACATGTCCCACATACGATCTTTCTAAATTCTACTCCAGAATATTTGTTAGATATCCAGCTATCTTGCCTTATGTGTTGCTACACGGAGAAAAAAAATAGTACCTGCTACTTTATTTCTCATAAATTTTACCAGATTTTCAAGTCAGAATAGTGACAACTTTACACCGAAGTAAGATTCACCGTACTGTTTTAGTCTATTCAGATTGTTTGAATGACTTCACAGTCTAGTAATTTTAATGAAAAAATTGGCGTGATATTTACCTTACTGTATAGTTCAAACAACAAAAAAAAAAACAAAAAAAAAAATGAACCGGCACCGGGATACGAACCTTGGCCCTTCCGAATGGTAGTCAGATACATATCCACTGGGCTGCTTCCGCACATGATGTAGAAGCAAACAAATTTGTATATCAAGAAAATGTCTGTCCAAAAATAGAAATTGTTACTAAAATTATAAAAGTCAAAATGATTCTATATTTTTATGATATTTACCTTACTCGAGTGGGGCGACAATTATGACACTCATTTTTGTGCGTGAAAAAAATTTAACTTATTTTGACTAGAATTATAAATTCAAACTGGCCACACATTTTTTTTCTGAAAGTGCAAATTACCTTACATATAGTCAAATGTAGGAAATTTGTAGTAAATGTTCCTTTATTATTTAACTACATTTTATTTGTAGATATGACTTTACGGACCCATCAAATAGTTCATACGTAAGGTAATTTATACTTGAAATTTAGTATTGATTACTTTTCGACTAGCCAATATAGTAAAAATTATTACATGTATTTTTCTCCGTGTAGATCGCATATCGCCAAAAATCGCGTATTTTACACAAAATTTTGTGTTTTTCGTTTTTTACTCGGCAGAGGGCGCTTAAATTAAAAAACTTAAAGACGAAGTCGAGATATTTTTTATCAAAAAATTTGCTTAAATTTTTTCAGAATTTTAGGACTCCTTCTGTGGCCGTGATGAGCGATTTAGACTTCTGAATTTTACTTAAAAATATTCGGAAAGGTGCCCTGTAACAGATCTACTACTTCTAAAATGTGTGCTCTGGCGAATATTGTCGGAAATCTCGATTTTTCACAAATTTTCAGGTAAAATGACCTACGGACACCCATTCATGTCGAAACATTCTTGTACACCTATTGTGAATTTCATTTTACACGCTTATATTCCATCACATTTGGTTATAGAATATATAAAAAAAAAAGTTTTCTTAAAACCTGGGTCACATAAGAGAAGATTATTTTCGGATATGTCCATTTACGTACATATATTCATGGCGTCGTCTCCGAAACTAGGATCGACTGAATTTTTTAGTTGTAGATTTAATATGCTTAAAAGCCCTTTTAGGAAACAAAAAAATGTTTGCAAATTTATCCATAAACGGGATTTGCTCCAAAAAATATTTTTTTTCAAGAAGTATTACTTCCTCACTTTTAAATATAACTGATAGTTAGAAAAACTTCCTCAAATACACAAATTTATAAGAAACTGGAATTGAAAAATCTTTGCATCAAAATAGGGCAAAGGAGTCAATTACTGCTTAGCTTAACCTTAATTGAAATACTAGCTGTCACTTTGACATTAGGTTTTATATAATATTTTAAGTAAACTGGAAATTGAATTATATTCAAACCGTAAGGAATCGACTCTAAAAAAAAACAAATTTTACAGGACTGCAATCAACTCAAAAAAAAAAAAAAAAATATAGTACAATACATTTTCCCACTTAACTTCAAGTAGGAAATTACGACTGAACTTAACTCAAAATCTGGGTTGCATTTAAGCAAAAGAATTATTGTTGCTTTTTGAACACAAAATAATGGGACTTCTTTGTAAAGGTGTGTCCTGTTGATTAACTAAAAATACTGGGTAATTATAAATAAGCGACAGGCAGCAACATGTTGCAGCGATAGCAAAATAATAAAAACAATTTATGAAATTGTTAAGAATAAAACAAGCTAAAAATAGAATATACACCTATAATACAAAACAATTAGTATTGAAATTTAATAATAAAATTGTGAATTTCCCCACAGCGAACTATTTTATCAGCCACTATTTAACAAAAACAAATATATAGAAAAAAAGAAAATATAGTAAACAACAACAATACAGTCTATATGTATGTATATCTACACGTCAAAATAGAAATTAAATCGCCGGTATAATAAATTATTCCTTGCGCTGCTAAGGACATGCGCACTGCAAACAAACCAAGACACACTGCAAGCGAACTTAATTCTGCAACCAAATACATAAAGCTCTCATAGAGCAATACAAGAGCGAGAGAGAGAGAAAGAGAGCGCAGAAGAAATAGAGCACTTAATGTACTGAAGAACTTGGCAATCTCTCGTCTGTCAAAGTATTTTAATGACGTCAAGATGCTGTGCTGCAACAAAGTATTATCACTTTTCAAAGTTGCAAGAAATGCAGAAAAAAGGGAAAAATGCAGCAGCAGCTGCCGAAAACAGCAACAACAACAACAACAACAACAACAAATAAAAAAAAAAACATGAATGCACAAAAATTTTCTTGTTAAGTGAATTTTCGGTGCCAAGCGCAAGAGCAACATAAAAATTGCAGCAGCAATAGCTGCAACATGGTTTGCACACCGGCTTAGCAGCAGCAGCGGCATCATGTACAGTAACAACAACAACAACAATAAATGACTGCTGCTACAGCTACTGTTTTTACTGGTGTTGTTAACACTTCAATGACGTCATACTTGGCATTGCATGCTGTTTAACAGTAACAACAACAACAGCATGGCAATACACGTAGTCGCAGCAGCAATATGGCTAAAATGTGGCATGTGGCAATAAGTAAGTATATGTAAATGTGTTTGTATGCATTTTTGCAAATTAGTGTGAAAGTTGTGTTAAGCAGCAAGGATAAATGAATTTGAACGTTTTTCTTTTTTTTTTTTTTTGCGAGCAACTTGCATATCCTTACTGAATAAAGTTAAGTTACACGGGAAGAAACTTTGTTTTTAAACTTATTATTTGGGATAGTCCATAAAGGAAGCCCGCTTCAGCCAAGATAGTTCGGAGTCACAAAATCTAACAAAAGTGGCTGTGTAGAAGGTGGTTGAGATCATTCATTTCATAAAAGCTGCCAGGATGTAGGAATGGTATATATGCGACGAAAAAGTCTGATCTTTGTTGAGGATATAAGCAAGCCGAGTGCTGATTTCTAATAGCGGCAAGAGCGATCTGAGAAAAAGTTAAGCCGATCGATGGAAGGTCTGAACTTTAACGAGTGGACAGGCGAGTTGAGCAGAAGAATATTAGACAATCGACAAAAAGGTCTGATTTCTGATTGAGGCAAGGGTGATCTGGAACAGGAGAAAACTAGAATGAGGAAAAGTTAAGCGATCGACGGATGGTCTGAATCTTAACGAGAGGACTTCTAATATGAGGTTTGATTTCTAATACATAAAAGCAATGACGATCTGGAACAGGAGGAACGTAAAATGGGAAATAAATTAAGCGATTTGGAAGTGATCTGAACTTTAACGAGAGGAGAAGCGAGATGGGATAAAGGAATATTAGACAATCGACGATAAAGCAAAATTTCTAATGGAATCAATAGCGATCTGGGACAGGGGAAAACTATCATGAGAAAAGTTAAGCGATCAATAGATGGTCTGAACCTTAACAAAAGGACAGGTGAGTTGGGAGAGAGAGTTATTAGATAATCGACTAAAAGGCCAGATTTCTTAAAGTGGCAAGGGCAATCTGAGACAAGGGAAAACTGGGATAAGGAAAAGATAAGCTATTGACAAATTTTCTAAACTTTAACGAGCTGTCTAGCTAGTTGGGACAGAGGAATATTAGATATTTGACAAAAATGTTTGGTTTCTAATAAAGGCTAGGCAGGGAGAAACTAGAACGAGGAAAAGTAAAGCCATCGACGGATGTTCTTAACCCTAACAAGAGGACGGGCGAGTTGGAATAGATGAATTAAGGACAATCGTCAAAAAAGTCTGATTTTTAATAGAAGAAAGGCGGGGAAACAAGAAAAAACTAGTTCAAGGAAAAGCTAAACGAGAAAGCTTAACGAGAAGATATGCGAGTTGGGACAGTAAAATATTAGAGAATCAACTTAAAGGTCTAATTTCTAGTAGAATCAAGGGTAATCTGGGGCAGAAGGAAACTAGAGTGAGCAAAAGTTAAACGACCGACGGATGGTCTGAACATTAACGAGAGGACAAGCGAGTTAGAATAGAGGATTTACAGATAATCGACGAAAAAGTTTGATTTCTTATAGAGGCAAAGGTGATCTGGGACAAAAGGGAACTAGGTAAGGAAAAATTATGATGAAATTGATATGAACCTTAATTTAAGCGAAATTGTTTGCGAGATACAACATATAACATACATAGTGTCTAAGCACTTATCATACGAGTATTACGCCAACCTTACGACATTTCTGTCAGTGTAATTTTATTTTAAATTAATAAAAATTGTTTGTAGTTCCAACGTTGCACATGAATTGGGCGGGCCAGCATAAATACATACGCACATACAATACAATAAAAATAAAATTAATTTTTTTTTTTTGCACATTGTTGTTATAATTATAACTGCATACAGTTGTTACTTGTCACTGTGCTTAGTTGTAAGAATGGGTGTGTGTGTGTGTGACGTTTTGTATTTGTTTTGCTTGTATGTGTATGCATAAAAGTTGCCAAAAGTTTTTGTTTTTCAACGTCTTTTCGAGTGCAATACTCGTAATTTTGCACAATATATGTAAGTATTTTTGGCTTTGTTTTATTGGTGCTTCTACTTGAGTGTGATTGTGTATCTGTGTGTGTGTCACTCTGTTTGTCTGTTGACATAATTGTATTTATGCAATGTGCTTAAAGGGATTTTCAGCTCAGGTAAATTAGATTAGAATTTATGAATTTGTGCACGTGTTGAGTGTGCGCCTTCTTGCGGTAAAATTTTGCAACGCCAAACACAACAACAATAAAAATAGCAACAAAATATTATTTTAAAGTTTTTACTTAGTATCTATAGTGTGGATGAAGTTGTGTCGTTGGAAAATTTTGTGGTTGGACAAATTGCCCGGGTAAGATTGCCGTAAAATAAATAATTATTGTATTTTGGACCAGCTAAACAAATATAAACTTTCTTTTGGGACAACTTGTATGATTTCACTCGTTTCCATTGTTCTAAATTACAAACAGACTTACATGGGTGTATCGACTCAGGAGTTGAAGCTGAAAAAATTCAAGCAGATTTTTTTGACAGTGCCAAGTATTTTTTGCCTTAGACACTTTTTTCGTAAGTTCCCTTGCTTTTGAGTAAAAAATCGTTTTTCCGACCTCGTTATTAAAAATCGTATAAAAATCGATTTTTGGAACCGAATATTATCTATATCAAAAAAAAAAAAAAAAAAAAAAATTAAAAGCCAAAGTTTTTTTAAAAACATAGGTGCATTATCATAGTCCCTCATAACGGCCGGCTTCTTTTAGCAAAATACTAAAAAGATAGAGTATACTGTAATTCTGCAACTACCATAGTCAGTTAAGAGCATGCTTCTACGAAGATGCGACTATGTTGAGCAGAAAACAATATGGTAACTCTTTGCAAAAATAGAGAGAAAAAAATCAACTGAGCGAGTTTTTTGTATTTTCATGTCAAATTAAAAAAAAAAAAAAAATTATTGAAATTTAAAAAATTCAAATTTCTTTTGTTTTGCAGCCATTCCATGCCAAGCGTAACAAGATCTGCCACACCCCTACCGATTTCGCTGGTACATGGTTTCGTTTTATGCCTTATCTTTGGGAAATGGCAAAAAAAAATTGCTATTTTTTTGTGGCATGTTGAGGGGTGCAAAAAGTGGAAAAATCTGTAAAATGTGACAAACTCTCCTCAAATAGTTGTCAATTACTATGCCATTTCTGAACCGATTTTCATGTTTAGACCTGTTTTGGAAAGGTATTGAATTTTACGTAGTTGATAAAAAGTACTAAATTTACTACTATTTTAGTAATAAACTACAAAAAACGTGCCCAGGTACACATTTTATACCTTCTAAAATATATTTTTGGAAAAAAAAAAGAAAATTTGAAAAAAGGTCTGACCACAAAATGGCCCATAACTGGAACATTTCTTAACCCATTTTCATGTTTAGACCGTTTTTAGAAAGGTATTGAATCACGCTATGCGCACAAAGTTTTTTGTGTATGATAAAAAGTACCTAATTTACTACTATTTTAGTACTAAACGACAAAAAACACTATAGCACTTATTTTCGACATTCCAAAATATTTTTCTGGAATAGAAGACAAAACCACCTTTCACATGCTGCTTTCTTTGTGCTCATAGCGTGATTTAATACCTTTCTAAAAATGGTCCAAACATGAAAATGGGTTAAGAAATGTTCCAGTTATGGGCCATTTTGTGGTCAGACCTTTTTTTCAAATTTTCAAAAAATCATAACTTCTAGGCCTTGAGACATACCAAATTTCCCTCTTTTTCATATGAAAGATTATTTTCTTTTCATTCCAAAAAATATATTTTGGAAGGAAAAAAATGTGTACCTGGGCACGTTTTTTGGAGTTTATTACTAAAATAGTAGTAAATTTAGTACTTTTTATCAACTACGAAAAATTTTATTTTGAAATTATAGCCTGATATAATACCAAAAAATCCAAAAAAGGTCTAAACATGAAAATCGGTTGAGAAATGGTCTAGTAACCGATTTTTACACTTTTTGCTCATTTCTCTTCATTTTCATGCAGTTTTATTTAATATTTCTCTTGAAAAGTTCTTTGTTACAAAATTCATATTTTTCAATTTTGATGTCCGGGTGCCTAATGTTTCCACTAGGAACCAAGCAGATATTTTTTACCTAATTCTGGTAAATGTCAACTATGCTCAAAGTCGTAGAACAAAAGTTGTTCAGAATCGCAGTTTACTGTTTTTTAGTCTACGGACAAGCAGTGTAGGTTTAGGTCTTAAGTTTAATACCCGTTTTCTCTTTTTGGCACTGAAGCTTTAGATTCGCTGTAGATTGTTCAATTTTAACAATTTAAGAAAACTTTTTAGAAATGGATTTGATTACTTTCGACCAGATGTATCAGATGACATTGTTGGTTTAACGTTACTCCTTAGTGTGTTTTAGTAAAAACACAAACAAAATTACAACCACATAGGAATAGGTTTTCACTACGTTTCAATGATTACTACAATCATATCGTCAGACGAATTTGCCAACATCCAGAACATGAATACTATATATTTAAGCTTAAGCATAGATTTGTTGAGAATCACAGAAAAACGAAAACAAAGCACATGCGAAAGTTCTGTTATCCTTGCATAGCGCCTTGGCTTGCAAACTTATTTAGCGAGACAAAACGAAACAGCAAGAGCAATTTGCTGTAATTCTCAAGAAATCTATGCAAAAGGTTAAGCAAGTTAGATATTGTTAGTTCGTCTGGATGTCAGCAAATGCGACCGATGATATGATTGTGGTGATCATTGAAACCACACTGAACAAACAAACAATGCCATGATTGTTCGTTAAAAATCATTTCAGATAAGCTTTCAAATGGTCGGTGTTAACCACACTTTATTGTGTGTGGGTCGATATGGAAGGTCTAATTTTAACATTGATGCTGCATAAAATTTTCCTTATTTCCAAATTATTGCTATTCTCAAATCACTTAAAAACTTTTTTCAATAATTTTACCAAATGAAAAAGCATTCCTTAAATACGACTATCATCAAAAGTTTCACTCATTCAACAGCCTAAGTGAGTGTTTATGTTTCCAGCAGCATTTCCGTAACATTTGATTGATGAAATACTCCATCGACTGCTACATTATTTTTCTACAATATATAAATTGATAATTGACGTGAAATTCGGTATGGCAATCAAATACGGTTACAAATGCAAACAGAGGCCTATTCAAAAAAAAGAAAACCCAGCTTTCATTCATTTTAACACCACTTACTTGCAGCATAGAAACAAAAACGTATCAACAAAAATAGCATCAATAATTCCATAAATGTTCAAAAGCATACATCAACCAGATTTGCTACTTAAAGTACACAAATAATAAATACACACACATACAAGTCTATACATACTTATAAAAGAGTGTTCCCTAAAAGTTTATTTTACATTTAATACATTTTTAGAGAAAATTCAAATAAATCAAAATTTATCAGGGCAAGCTTAAAAATTGTATTTCAAATTGGCAGACTATTTTGTACTTTGGTCTTTTCCTATCTTTGTCCAATTTAACTTTTTATGTGAACCACCTTAGTAAAATATAATAATTCTTTTTGCAATATTTTCGCACCACTAGAGCTCATCATCGATTTATCATTTTTGCTTTAACAACAACCAACGTTCATCACCACACTACAATTTGTATTCATCCATCTCCAACAGTAAAAGCATCAACCCCTCCCCCGCTGTAATACAAACAAGACTTTAGCATAAACGTGGCATATGGAACGTGACATTTGTACCAATATGTACATCCGTTTGGACATTAATACATAATATGTTCTTGTTTTTACCGAAAATGCAACAAAAAATAGAAATGACAACTTCAGGCAAATAGGCCTTTAATGGTACTTTCATTTACTCATCTAATATGATGTTGAAAAATCAAAAACAGACCCTCATTGTTAAGATGTACCTTGAACTTAATGAATTTAAAAAATATGAATTAAACAATTTTAGGAGTTTATTGAAGAAACGATTCAGATACTACGCACAAAAAATGTGATCTTACGTTCCAACTTGTTTTCAGATCAGAAACTGTGTAAAAATTTATCTTTACAGAACATAGGTTAGGTTTAAGCGGCAGTTTAATAGCCACGCATTGACCAAAAAGGTCCATAGTGATACCATAACATCTCTCAGAAATTGAGTTGATTTTTACTTTGAAATGAGAAAGTTATCAATGTGTTTAAGTAAAATTTTACAGTACAAAGAAATAATCACTAATTTCTGAAAGATTTTTAAGTATTGCTAAGTGAAAGTGTTCTTAGATAACAGTTCGGCTGAAAAGTTCGTACCGTTACTTAAACTTTTCTTATATGATTTTTAGCCAACCTTCAAACGACGCAAGTCACAAACCGACAGTGGTCGGACAATTGGTTAGTGAGTTATAGCATTTTGTGTAAATAAACTTTTAGACCAGTCAAATTACTTGGATGTGATAATATTTCCAAAGATACATAAGACCTATTTTTCTGGGAAATTATGTAAATTAGTGTTTTCCACGTGAAGCAGCAGGTACCAGACTTGGGCTCATTCTCGAAGTAGAGCTTACCTTAGCATGTCGTAATTCGGTACACTAACCTTACTTACGCGTTACTTCGAATATTTTTCCTTTTGTTTGCCTACTTTTTTTCTATTTGTTTCCTATGTTTTACTTTTTTTTCTATTTCTTATCTTTTTTTATCTATGTATTTTTTCCTATTTTTGTCCTATTTCTTACACAGTTTTTTCCTATTTTTTTTATATTTTACCATTTTTTTCCCCCTATTACCTATTCCCCTATTTTTTTCCCCTATTTTTTCACTATTATTCTATAACCGATTTTAAAAAGTAGCCATTTTCGATGTATTATGTAGTGCTGAATTCGAACCTCTCTTTTAATACTTTAAAATCGAAAGTACTGCCAATTGCCAAAAGTGAACTTAATCTAGTTGGGATCCCTCACTTATTCGTTGGCGCAGGTCAGCTTGAATTGGTATCGAAAGTTAAAAACCTTGGTTTTATTCTGAATTCGAAGCTTACGTGTACTGACCACATTAACAGCATAGTAGGAAAGATTTACGGTACGTTAAGATACTTGCGCATCTCTTCGGACTTTACTCCATTAACTACTCGACGTAGACTGATTATTCAACTGATTATCCCTCACATTACTTACTTTTCAGTGGTTTATAGCAAGCTGGACTCCTTCTCCATGCACAAGCTTCTTATAGCTTTCAATAATGCGGTACGATATGTTTATGGAATCCGCCCCTTTGATCATATCTCTGAACAGAGCCAAAGCATATGTGGTTATCGAGTGGTCAGGAAAATGATGATAAGTGTGATTGTTTCGCTTTCCTAACCTCTTTATAAACACTCCTCATTGATCCAATATATGTACTTCCAGACTCCAAATTTAGAAACGGGACGATGATAAAAACTAAAACACCTCAGAAAAGAAATAGAAACGATATTTGGGAATAGGGGTGATTACTTTTGCAAAATCTGTAAAATCTTATACTGAAAGAGTTGTTTACAAAATATAGTAACAAACAAAAAAAACATGTTCATGGTAAAGTGAACAAAGCACATTCCATACAGGGAAAGTTTTCTAAGTGCTGTGGCGTAGGGTATTTAATAATTTGACTAGGACAAGGATTGCACGCTTACCCTCTTGTATCTAGATAATTTAATGTTTTTAGTAAAATGCCGCAGACTGTACCACATATGTACGTCATAACAATTCCAATGTCATAGTCCATCAAAGTCAATAGAACTTTGTGTTATAGACATTCATAGTTTTGTTACATTTTATACTGTGATTCAATGATGTGCTACAATTTGTTTCGTTCCGTTTCACTTTTATTGACATTGCTTATGCATATTTTTGAAGTTTATTTCATTTTATTGTACCTATATGTGTGTGTGTTCTGCAATATTTGTTTACTTTCCTTTTGAAAATTGTGGACAGATTTTATTGTTGAATGCAAATAAATGGCAAATGTCAGACAAGTTACCTACTATTTATTGGATTTCAATATGAAATCGAAATTTCATAAAAACAGTAGGTAAAAAATCGTATTTTCTTTTTTTATTTGCTATTTTGGGAGTTTAGTGTATACAATGTACATACCCGTACATTTGAGTAGAACAATATTTTCTAAAAAAAAAAAATTATATTTTGCTAAAAGTTTTTATTTAGAGCTTTAGGATTTTATAATGATGTAAAATAAATATAAAAAAATTACAAAAATAATACTAAAATGAAAATAAACAAAGATTTCATTTGATTTTGTTATTTTTTGTGGCAATAAAAACAAACAAGCAAAAATATGTATTTTTCTAGGACAATCAGAGTATTATGTTACAAGTTAAACTTCTATTAAATTTATTTGTATTTGTATTTGTGATTTTTGTTTACATATACGAACATACTACAACATATTCTTTACAGTTAAATTTAAAATTTTTCAATGTTTTTAATCAGATGCTGATCAGTTTGTTGCAGAAATGTTAAAAATTTTCCTGAAATTCAGACCTTGAAATTTTGATACATTTATTGAAAAAGTTTTACAAATAATAGTTTTCAAAGTTAACCAAAGTTTGGTAAGCAATTTATTTGCTACATCTTAAGAAGTTTTGCTTTGAAAATTGGGAACAGAGTTTTTTCTTGTCTTGCTACGATCGATATCCATAAATTTTCCACTATTAGTTTTTGTCACATTAAATCTTGACAGTAGATTTTAGAAACCTACATGCTTATGATCAGTAAAACATGGATCGCTCCTAGCGATAAATTTAAAGATTTGTGTGTAGAAGACATTAGAGTTATATGATGCGAGCTCTTTGATCTTCTCGTCCGAAGCCGAACACAATCTCATATTGATGATCTTTGGGTATCTTCAGAATCTTTCTTTATTTGAATGGTATAGGTAGGGTCTTTATTTTTTATTTTCGGCACAATCAGCTCCAATACTATGCAGTCATCTATGGTTATATCCGAATTTTGCCTAAGCGTTTGTTTCAGCGGTGCGCTACTTGGAAACTCAACCTTAGCTTTTAGTTTAGTTTAGTTTAAATTTACGATATAAGTATTTGGCTAGATTCGCCTTCAATATTTTCCGCTTGTCCCATGTAAGCTGTCCTAGTAGATAACTATGGTAGACAAGTGCTACCGTCAGACGAGTTTTGGTTTTTACACTCATAGTCGCTTTCTCTATTTTTGGATACACCACTTGTTAATTTTAACACTTTAAGGCTGATGAAATTCAGAGGAGGCATTATCTGACCTTTGCTTTTTCGTGGTATCACATGACAACAGCTTCTCATCAGAACCAGTTAGCGTTCTCAAAGCTTAACTGTCATGGAGTTTCTTGAAATGGTGGTGTTGATTCTCAGTGGTAGTTTTGGTACAAGTTGGACTGTGAATCTCAGTCAATCAGGTACTTCTTTGCGTCCAATCTCTTTTTGAGGAAAACTGCAATTTTACATTTATAAATCTCGTTGTTTATTCCTAAGCGTTTCCACCTGGCATTCGAATGATGCCAATTGTCAAAGTTAAAGGGTGCCCAATAGCTTTGTTTAGACTGATACAAAGATTTAAAATAAATTTCGTCAGAAGTAGATTTATTTTTGCAAATCACATATAAATGTCAAAGCAGATGTATTTCTCGGTATAAAGTTTTGAATGTTAGGCCAATGACCAATGACATTAGATCTATTTGGCCATCATATAGTATAAATCGTTTTTAAAGGCAATGGAGATCTTAATCGGTGCTATTACTGGACATTGTGTCATGGGAATCCATGCATCTCGTTTAGGTTTCTGAAACATTGGCGACCTTTGTAGAAGTTGTAAAACCCTGATATGGAAGAAACAGTCTTTCATTTTTTTGTGAATGTCCAGCGCTTGCGCTTAGACGTAGAAAGAATTTTGGTCATTTCAATTTGGAATCGCTTGACTCACTGTCTGAGGTTTGTCTTAAATCCATATGGAAGTAAATATGTACATCCTAGTGGTTCTCTTAGACTTTCTCTGCTAAAGCTCTTAGTATCGGGTACACAATGGGCCCTTTCTCGAGGCCTAAGTTAATGATGACAACATGTCAATCTCCCGGATCTAACCTAACCTAACCTAGGCCAATGACCCTGTGGAATTATATTGACCTTAAAGTGCAACTTTGAAATGAAAATCCATGATGGATATATGTGTTTGTATGCTATTGAATCACAATTTTCATACAGTTTTTTCTTTTGCATAGAGAAGAACTGAAAATCCCATCTAAAAAGGTTTTCAAGTAGAAATTTTATTTTATTTATATTTCTTTTCTTATTTCTTTCTTTTGAGTTATTGCTCGTGTTCAAGTGTCTGTTTATTTTGTGCATGTGTACAAACTAATAATTGTGTTCAAATTCATATGCGTAAGTATTGGCAATGACAACCCAATAGGAATTAGGAAACTGGTTATTTTAATATGCAAGAAAATAGATATAACTTTGCTATTGGCAAGAAAAAAAACAAAATTTTTCGACAAGAGGCAGTAGTGTAACTACACTATGATTGATATAACCAGATTGTCAAAGCAATTCGAGACAAAATATAGGATACGGACAATAAAAAACCATTGGTAGTCTACATTTAATCCATACGCAATTGGGTGCCTTCTTTTACTGATAAACTAAATTTGAAAAATGAAGTGAATGGATGCCACATTCTAAGGAGAAAGTTCGTTATGAAGGCAGGGTATGGAACTCAGAAAAGTTTATTTCAGGTAGAGAAGAACAACTTTCTCCTGAAAGTGGGCAGTGATCATCTTAATGTAATGCACTGCATTTCCAATCGGGCTTACAGTAGAAGGGAATATCTACTATTATATAGAAAAATCTACATAAACACATACATTTGAAGTTATCGCAATATTTATTTCTTCACATAAATATAAATACATACACTCGTATGTATGTATGCATGAATGTACATATTTGAAACGAAATATGCACATGTTTGTGTATATCCTTGCGGTTGCCAATTTGCATCAGTTGACTAAATTACCAAGGCAACAAGTTGCTATGCAATCTGTTGGCATTAAATGGTCCAAAAATTTGCTTTATGTTGTTTTAATGAATACGATTGACGACGCACATAGATGGAAATACAACATCTTGCATTGTAACCTTGTCATATTTGTATTTGTATTCGTTGTATCTGCTAGACAATTCGTATACATGTTTATTACCTCAGATATATTTCATATATTTGATATTAAATGTTCATGCGTTATATGATAGCAATATAAGTATTATATTTATATGATATGGCAACATTGAAAACTAATAACTGACATAATAAAAACCGTCTCTTATGTCAAAAAAATGTCAGTTCTTACATTTAGCAGATATTGAATTTAAGTTCCTAATTACTCTGAAGCAGAGAAATAAGATTTGAAATTGATAAGAAAAAGTGTTACAAGAAAGTGCCATAAACAAGTGCATTAAGAAATTTCACAAGAAAGTGTCACAAAAAAGTTCTTCTGAAAAGTGTCACTAAAATGTATCACAAAAATTTATCTCAAAAAAGTGTCTCTGTAAAAACAAGTGTCATAAATAAATCAACAAAAGTCTCAAACAAGTGTCACAAGAAAGCGTCTCCAAAAAGAGTTTCGCAAAATTTTCACGAACAAGTGTCTCAAAAAAGTGTCGTAAAAAGTGTCATAAACAGTGTTTAAGAAATTGTCTGCAAAACGTGTCTCAAAAAAGTTTCACAAAAAAGTATATAAAAAAGTGTCTCAAAAAGTGTCACAATCATGTGTCTCAAAAAAGTGTCACAAGAAAGTGTCTCAAAAAAGTGTCATAAGTGTCTTTGAAAGGTATCGCTAAAAAGTGTCGCTAAAAAGTGTCACAAACAAGTGTTTCAAAAGATTGACTCAAAAAAGTGCCTGAAAAAGGTGTCACAAGAAAGCGACTTTAAAAAGAGTATCACAAATAAGTGTCTCAAAAAATTGTCTCAAAAAATTGTCTCAAAAAATTTTCTGAAAAAGTGCCACAAATAAGTGCCCCAAAAAAGTGTCACAAGAATGCGTTTCGAAAAAGTTTCTCAAAAAAGTGTCAAAACATGTGTCTCAAAAAACTGTCACAAAAAAGTGTCCCAAAAATTTGTCAAATGAAAGTTTCATAAAAAAGTGTCACAAGAGAGCGTCTCCAAAAAGAGTTTCACATAAAAAATGACACAAAAAAGTGCCACAAGAAAAAGTCGAAAAAACTGTTGCAAGAAGATGTCGCAACCTTGAAAGTAGGGCTACCTCTCAAAGAAGTATCACTTCAAAAATTTCAATCATTCAATGCAGCCGCATTTAATTTCAAACTGATTTCATTTTTGTTTGTTATCGCCCATTCTGCCTCCAACTTTTCCCAAAAATAGAAAAAAATGAAATAAATTCACTAATACCAAACAACTGCCACATGTAATCGACGTAAGCGTCATTCAGCAGATAATCGAATCGTGATGAAATGAATTAAATTGAAACGGCCACAAAGTTGGCAAATACACACAGACTCCACAGTTGGGAAAGAGTATAGTCAACATTGGGTATTGCAGGGAAAATCTCATTGTAAATATGTAGTAGTGGTAGAAATGTGTAATAGAAATAAATAAATGAAGAAAAAAAGCGCAAGCAAAAAACGTTAAAATGAGAAGCAGCAGCAGCAGAAGAAGCTAAAAATAAAGCACCCAGATATCAAATAATGAAAATTGTTCAAGTCTGCCCGAGCGATATCTAATCGAATTCATATCAAATCATTGAAGAACGTGGCAGGAAAAAGAAATTGCATCGCATTTAACGCTAAAGGCGTAGCAGAGAGCAGCATAATCGAAGGAAAAAATTATTTCGATTTCAAAATACGATGAGCCAGAACGGAGAGTGTCCACATTGAATGAATGAATGAAAGAAAACCACATAGATAGGATCTATGTGATGACATTGGGTTGAGTTGGAGTGGGTATAATATTTTTGGGGTGGCAAAGAAATTAAGCAAATGAAAAAGTAAAAGATAGTCGCAATTTTAAGGTGGAAAAGTGTTACACATTTCTACATTTCACATACATTTTGTCTGAACGTTTTTAGCCGGATTCATCAGCCAATTCCTCAAAAACCCTTTCCCTCATAGGACGTAAATGAAACTTGTAAGGTCCTGGGCATCTATCAGACATTACATTACGTCAATAAAGTATTCCTTCATCAATGCCCATTTAATTTCAAGAGCGGCATTATTCTCGTAGGGAGCGATATCGAATATGGGATCAGTGTTGCCAGGTAGGTTCTCCTATTTTCTCCCAGATTGCACGAGATTTTCCCTTAATTTTGGTTTTCTGACGAAATTTCCCCTTAATGGAAAATGTTACATTTTGCGACCAAAAAAAAAAAAGAAAGTTCCAAATTTCAAAACGAAATTAATATTTTTCATAACGAAATTTGCCCAAAATTCTGGACTTTTTACAAAATTTCCCCTAAATATGGAACATTTATATTTTGGTTACAAAAAAAAAAAAAAAAAAAAAAATATTTCAAATTTCAAAATGAAGAATGTTGTTTCAATATATTTTTTTAATATAGAAATTTTTGTTAACATGTACTATAATGTAATTTTATATATTTTAAAATAAGGTTTTCTTAACATTTACATAAAAGAATCCGCTAGATTTCCCTAGACCTTTTTAAAATCCCCTGGACAAATCCCCTAAATAATGTATCCTCTAGATTGCTCCATAGACCTTTTAAAATCCCCTAAATCTAGGGGGAAATCCCGTAAACTGGCAACACTGTATGGGATGTTGAACAATTCGTAGTGTTCATCAATCTCATTCACCGTTAGAACTGGATGATGTTCTCGATGTTAATGCCTCTACCTAACGTGATATCCAATGAGAAATCAGCAGCGACCATTCTTGAAATCTCGTGTACAAAGATGACTCGCCAGAAAGCTGAAATTCTGGGGAAATGTTAGATAGAAGTAAAACATTAGCCTGGCAAGTTACAGGGAAGAAGTGTTTTGTGGGAAAAAATTCCCAAATTTAGGAATTACCGCAACATATTGATCAAACTTGAGTATTATATGGTTGAAGTTCCGATGATTTTAAATTTTTAGAAAAAACACAAGTTACGAATTCGTGGTTCTTTACCCATTAAATACATTTCAGAAATAAATAAACCTTAATATCTTCAACAAAAAATGTCCTTGAAAGTTGTTTTTTCTGGATCTTCGTTTTTCTGTGTCTACTGCTGCCACTTAAGTTGCTTATTCCACGCTGATACGACTTCAAAAGTTTTTCTCTCTCTCCAAATGCGTGTAGTTTAAGAAAATTTTCACATGAATCATTGACAATTGCTGCTGCAATTGAAACCATAGCAGCACAAATCTTTGTGTCCTTTTTTCTATAAAGGGTGGGCAAATGTTTGTTTCTTTTTAAAAGTATTTATTATTTTGTTAGTGTCGCAGACGATGACTCAAAACATCATAGCACTAAATGGTAGAAAAAGATATGTCAATTATTGGAACGAATAACACGAAATAATGGACAAGGAACAAAATGGTTATAGAACTTTTATTCAGGCCATAAGCAAATAAAGAGCTATTGGAAATTGGTGGCTTCGTTAACAAGTAAAACTACCAAAAGGTCCACTATTCATGAAATAGAATTTCAAGTTATCGGTAATAAACAAAAAATAATATTGAAAGCTTTTCAATGAAAAAATAAAGAGTATTGGGATCTTTTTTTAAGGAGAATTGGAGAATCTGCAAATAATACTTGCTTATGTATCCGGCAAAATAACCATTTGGAAAATATTCTTAAAACTTTGAGAAATATCATAAATTTCGTTATCTTGTTTATCGAATATCTCTTAAACGTTTACTTTTTCGTAAACATAAATGATTATTTTAGTTTCTAGCATTAAGCATGGATCAGATGACATTCTCGATTTGGCTTCCTGTTTAGTGTGTTATGTCAGCAAAAATTTAAACGCAATGAAAACTAATAAGGGCGTTAACTTTGTTCTGGCCGAAAATTGAAAACCTTACATTGACGTATTTTGATAATTTTCCTTAAGCGGCAGGTTCCACTCCCTCTTCCTTGTGGTGGCCAAAGTACTTAGTACTTAGTGTATGAGTGAATGATTATCTAAAAAACTTCTGAAATTTTTGCAAATATGGGAGGTTCCACGCCCTCTTGTCCGAGTTTGCCTTATTTTTGCTGAGAGCTTGCATTTACTGTCTTTAGTATGTGAGTGAAATTTAGTTGGACTATGCCAAAAAAAAGCTTTCACTATAGCATTTTGAAATTTTTGCTTATAAGGGAGGTACCACGATCTCTTGTCCTACATCAACAAGTTTTGCTCAGAGCTTTTACTTACTATTCCTAATATGTATGTTTATTTTGATTACTTTATCGCAAATAATACTCTTAATATTGCGTTTTGAATGTTTTTTTGTATGTGCGGTAGGCGTGTTCGTGGACCGATTTCGCTAATTTTCAACTCCACGAATTATTTTTGCTGACGAAGGCTGTGTGCCAAATTTCACCGATTTATCACCTTTCCAAAAAGAACTGAAATGATTGCAACAGACAGACAAAAGGATATGGGTTTATGGATTTCAGAGGTAACGCTGTTCTAGTATATATACATGTGGGAACGGAGCTAAACGGACGACCTGGAAGCGCTGATAAAACGAACGAGACTTTAACAAAACAAACATGACGAAAAGGTTTAGAATAAACGAACAAACGACAGTTGAAGTTAGTTGTTGTTGAAGACTCGATATAGTAAGACGATTGTCTGCGGACATGTAAGAAGCGAAGTCAGAAGACAATGAAAAGAACAGAATTAGAAGTTAAATTGTAATTTTGAAGAAAGTTATAAGAAGAACTAAAAATAATATAAAATAACTTATAAATGTAAATAGAAACTGTAAAGTGTTGTGTTATGTTGTTTTCCATTAAAAGAAGATAAGAAAGCCTTCAATTCCTACATACACTTTTCAATACCTGCTATGCTTCCCTTTCTCCATTACAAACGGAAGAACGAACTTAATATACCCTGTGTGTAGGGTATAAAAATTATAGACGAGCTTGCAAATCAGTCTCTGAATTTCAAAAATTTCCTTTATTTTCAGCTTGGGACACAAATGTATGTCCTCGTGGTCGTCAAATGTCTCAAAACTTGAAAAACTGACTTAGCGTCTTTCATTTATATAGTGACGATATACGTATTAGGGAATACGAATTTTTTGACGAAAATTGTTTACAGATTAGTAAAAGATCACATTAACTATATACTCCTTAAAACGTGTAAAAGCCTCGAAAACCTCGTATACTCGGAAAACTGTCAAAGTTCGAATTGATTTGTACAATAATTACGAGTTTACGGGTATTTCGAGGGATTTTAAGGAATAGCTTCATTATCTTAATTTTTTTCTTAAATGGAAATGCCCCTTTAAAAATAAACGGCTAAATTATTCAAAAAGTATTCTCTACACAATTTAACAACAGTTTTTGAAAAGTATTGAAACGCATTTATTTCTTAATCAGCCCACCCTTTATTTTTTTGTCATTGTAGCTATTTTGGTTTTTGTACTTTCTATTGCTGTAGTCGCGTGATACGAAAGCAGTTTTTCTTCAAATCACATAAATCTAGAAAGTTCACACTTTAAATGTCGCCGGATAAAATAAGAGAAGTATAGTTTTTTAGTTAAACTGTTTGAAAATGTTAACGTAAGTTGTGCGGCTGTCTGGCGATGAGTATTGCATTTAAACTCTTAAGAGTACTAAGAAACTCAGCCGTTCGAAATCAGACTGAAAATGATCGCAAAGGCAAAAAAAAACTATAAGTCAAAGATATGATGCAGAGAATTGGAATTTTAGGGGCATATGTTCCTTAAAAGTTTGTTAGTACTAGTAGAAGCATGGGCCCGTCTAATGTGATCTCTTGTGTTGGACTTAACTTCTTTCCTTAACTTTCACAATTTTTGGATTTTCCATTCCAACGACATTTTCCAGGTGATTTTCAGTCTATCACTTCCCATACTGCCTCAAAAGATTAGCAGCATACTTTGTTGTTTGGTTTCTGTAGAGTAAGACCCAGTATGGTCTCGTGTGCTATTTCCCACTTTGAGTGCCACTAATACATAACTTATTACTCGAAATATTTAAATTAATTTATGGTAACAATATTTTGATTCGATGTTTAATCTGACATCGCATAAGTTTTGTATAATCAACAGTTAATTTATGCCGCAAACAAATATTTCGCAATAGAGTCTCATGAACATCTGGTGTTTCGCTGAATTCTCATTATCTACTTCAAATGCAAAGCACTAAAAATTAAGACACCAAATGTTGTATTTTTTTTATTTTTAAAACCGATTACATCAGGCATTCTTTGATTTTCCAAGAAACTTGGTATCATATTTGATTTTCCGTACAACAAATTATCTTAATAAATATATACGTCAAAAGTGTTGGTTAATTACTAAGATTCTTATGCAAAAGAGCAAAAGTTATCGTTTTCCGTTCAATAATTGTAAGTAATTAACATTGGAGCCTATAACACTAATAAAAACAGACCTAATAAGACTTTTTTAAAGTCAGTCCTATGGCATATGTTCCTCCTCAAGGCTATTACAATGAAAATATATTTCATATTGGAAATCTGTGATACAACAAAATCTAACAATTAATTCCACAATATTTCAATGTTGGGCTCAAAAATGTTCAGCTATAAAAAAACCGACTACTTGTTGAAAAGCTGCATAAATCTGATAATTCAAGTTGATGATGGCTGTGACTTATTAGAAGAAAAGCAAGCCAATTCCAGAATATGTACTTATGTACTTGCAATATGATGATAATGAAAAAAATCTGAGAAAAGAGCAACAGATGGAGGCGACTCAGCGCACAAACGTTAAAGTTTTGATGCAAACTACAAAGTAACTGCTACGATGGTTCAGTCGGTCGTCATTTCTTTGACTGGAAGCATTTGTATCGATTATATTGACAAAGCGAGCGTAACAGCTGAAACAACATCGGAAACGGAAGCTGCGTCGGATGCTGTGTTGGTCGGTCGATTGGTTGTTGAATTTTGCCTCAACACTCTTACCGGCTGGCTGACTAACTGACTGACTTGATACGAAATGCATCATCATCATCATCATCAACATCCTCGACAACGAAATTATCGCACAATCGAGAAAAAGCAAATGACAGACAGCTGCTGCTGTTGTTGCTAATGTTTGTTGGTTGCGAAACAATTTACTTCCTGGTTTCACACTCGTTTCATAAGCACTATAGCAGAGGGCAGATATATATAAAAAAAAGTTATGGCATTCGCATGCAAAAGACAATTTCGTCAAGCAAACGCTTTAGAGCTATTGGCAACAGTGTTACCAGACTCTTAATTTTTGCTATTGCAAACTTTCAATCTGATAACTGGAATATCAATCTTCAAATTACTATTCACTGGACGCATCATCACAATAACCACCAGCTTATTATTACCGTCAATGTAACAGTCATCACCATTACAATCATCATCGTAGTTGTCGTTGTCGTCGGTCGCCGTCATTGCCATCACTGCTGTCATCGTCAACAGCACTGACATTAACATTAAGTTCAGTAGACAACGAACGTTTCGTTCTTGTTATTGGCTTTCACCACCACCACCGCCATTATTGATGTGCGCAAATTTGAATGTTAGTTGGGAATGGCTGGCGGAAATCGAATCGAAATTCACAGATGTCAATTAGTTGCGGTTGCAAATTGGTTGAAAATGATTGAAAGTTGTTGAAATTGTTTTAGAAATTGATTTGTGTGTTGGAAATTCAACAACATTTTTGAAACGTTGCTTTTGAAATGAAATGAAAAGCTCAAGAGTTATGACCTGCTGCTGAAAAATGGGGTTTATTGATTAAGTTTTTATTTTAAGTCCCTTGGAAGTCTCCATGAAATGCCAAAATGTATAACAGCTTGAAATTTACTGAAAACACGGGATAGAAGATTATTTTAGAAATGTGATTCAAAGTTAATTGTCCATAATATATTATCTATGATCTGTCCTTTATGGTACCTAATCTATGGTTTATAATCTGTCCTTTATGGTCTACGCTCCAAAGGTAATAAATAAAAATCACACAATGTAATATGCATTCATTGTAAATCCGGGGCATTTCCTAGACGTTTTTGAATCTGTGACGTGACGGTGATATGAATTCTTATTTCAGAAAATGTTAATTGTCTGCAGTGATAGATTGTTCCCCATTCGCTAGAAACCTAAGCAACAAATGATTAAAATTTTAAACTTCTGATGTGCTTTTCATTTCGTTTTTAAATCAACATATCAGAACTCGACTGAGTAAAAATTTTCCAATACAAAAAAAAAAAATTTAAAAAATAAAAAAAAATAAAAATAATTATAAAAATTTTTCAGATTCGGATTGTCAATTTTTGTTTTTCTTTTTGATTTAATTGAAAAACACGCAACAGTTCTTTATTTTTACAAAGATGGCATCCGATGATGAAATCAATTCCCTCAAAAATAACAACAACTACAACAGCAACAGCCCGAACAATAATCCATTGTTGTTTAACAACAACAATGAGCAAAATTACTACAACGACAGTGATGTTGTCAGCCTATTCGACAGTCCTACATCGGATCGTGGCGCCATACCTGAGGATTTGCGTAAGGTTCTGATTGATTTTTCAGTCGCATGTATCGTTAATCAGCCGAGGGATTATATTGATTATGGCGTCAAATACTTTCGTGCAATCCAGGATAATCGTCTTATTGGTAAGAGAAGTTTAAGAAAATTACCAATACCATCAACGATGTCTTTAGTGAAAGTCAGTTCCAAGCATTTTGGTAAACGTGAGCGAAGAGATATATCACAAGCCAGCTTAAATAGGGGTGATGCTGACGGAATGAGTGTTAGTGAGACGGAAATGCGTAATGCACCAGCAGGTGCAGAACGTCGAAAATCTGTGTATGCCACAAGCTACGATCCTTGCGATGATGATGAAACCGCTGAATCTGAGGAAGAGGTCGAATTGTTTCCGAAAATGACAGAACAGCGTCAGCGTATTAGGAATGCATTCGAAAGAGTATTCCAATTTCATCCAATCGAAGCGGAACAAATAGAACAAGCGATAAATGCCATGTACAGCCGACGAGTTGAATATGGAGAAAATATTATCGAACGTGGCGATGATAGCGAACAAAATTTCTATGTCATTGAGAGTGGTAAATTCCATGCTTATGTTGATGACAAAGTGGTATTTGGCTATGATAATGAAGGCTCTTTTGGTGAAATGGCACTTTTGTATAGAACGGAACCGGATGCGACTATTAGAGCCGAAACAGATGGTCTACTTTGGGTTATGGATGGACCAACATTTCAGCGTATTCTATTGAAGAGTTCGGCTAGGAAACGAAAAATGTATGAGGCCTTACTTAACAACGTACCACTGCTGAAGGTACTCAAGCCAAAGGAACTGTTAAACTTAGCTGATGCTCTGATACCGCAAACTTATAAAAAGGGTGAAAGAATCATTAAACAGGGCGAAGTGGGAAATGGTATGTATTTTATTGAGGAAGGTCAAGTTGCGGTGAAAATTGAATGGGAAGTGGGGCAAGGTGAACAATATATTACTTCGTTGCAACGGGGTGCATATTTCGGTGAGATAGCACTTTTAACGAATGGACCACGCATGGCATCAATTTATGCAGAAATTGATGATACGAAACTTGCATTTTTGGAGAAAAACGCTTTCGAACGTTTGCTGGGTAAATGTGTTGATTTACTGAAACGTGGCTTGAGAGAGTATAATAACGTCAATCTTCTGCCATATCTGAATCAATTAGATATGGATGCAATATTCGCTGATTGAGCTTTATAATTGATATTGTTCACTTGCAGAAAAAAAAAAGCAACACATATTTAAAAATCATCTATTAGAAATGCATATTATATTTTATTAAGAATTATACAAATTTTAGTTCAAATTTAGTTTCAATAAAGTTCTGTTCAATCCAATAGAACAAGAAATAATATGGCATTTTGATTAGACGGTTGCAAATTTTCCTGAAAACTCTTAAAACTTTTATATAATGTATTCAGCTCTTCGAGACTTGATTTTGTTGCAAGTAATTCAGATTACTACTCATTATCTGTTTCAGTTATTGCTACTTTCAATACCTCATCCGAATCCACTATCTTTCTTCTTGGGCTTTTCCCAGTCGATGATATCGTCTTAACTGCGCCATCTCGTGGTTTCTGGTTTTCATCTTATTTTCATATCTTGATCATTAGATTTCTCAATAGCCTCTTCAATATTTTTCGGCTATTTTAAAAGCTTTTCATCTTGCATCTTTACAGAAATTAACTTTGTAATTTTCATGAAAATATCGGAAATGGTTTCGAAATAATTCAGCTCGATATAACTATTCGAGGTTATTTCTGCAAGTGTTTTGTCTCATAAGAGAATGCAACATATAATACGATTTAAAATATAATTTACAAAAAGTTTCCTTTAAACATAAATCAAATTTATTAACATTTACTGTCTGGTACACTTATTCGCATACAAATCAACTTTAAAATGGGGGTGAAACGTTTGCTACTTGGATTGTCCAAGCGAGAGAATGTTCAAATATAAAACACTTGGAAATTTAATAAAGATTTATGTGTCGTTTCTTTTTATTTTTATTTATTTCATATTTTTGTCTCAAAAATTTTACAAAAGAAATCAAGAATTGAATTGAATTGAATTTATTGAGTCTTTTTTTTTCATCTTAACAAAATTTAAATACAGAAGAACTCTGTTCGGTGTAAGACTTATCAGAGTATCATCATGGCACAAGTGTTCAAGTATTTAAGAAATTCTTTCCGAAACGTAAATAAAACTCATTGTTCCAATTCAAAAGTTGTACATTGTAGCACTTCTATTTAGTAGATATTGTTATTGTGTATATTATTACTTATGTTGTTGTATTTTGTTCTTATTATTATTCGATATACGAGCAGCAGAACTTCTTTATATTTTGGTGCGAAAAGTTTTCTACTTAAACTTTTTTTCACTTTTTTTTTTTTGGAAATTTTTAAGTGAACTTTATTGAAGCGTATAAGAATGTAACATTGTATTTTATATACAATATTAGGTAGGAGCACAAAAGCTCCTTTTATTACACTGAAAGTTCAAGATTTAGCAAAATTTCTCAGATAGTATTATAAACACAACATATTGTTTTACATGCTAAAAGCGTCAATTCAACATGCTTCAACTGTTAAATTAACATATAAAGCACGTTAAATTTTGTACATAACTTTTATTTCAAGCACTAGATTGGATAAAAAGTTTGTAGTTTAATTAACAAAATAAAGGAGTAGGAAAATATGATTAAGATAAAATATAATCCAATATCAATGGTATCCTAGTTATAGTTAGAAAGTTGTGTGCGATTTCGGTATCTATCTCACAGCTAAAGATCTTAATTGATTTTTATCAGATTTTGTATAGAGACAGGGTCAACACTAAAGAGTGATAATATGGCCTTTATATTTTTAAGTGGGCATTGTCACGCCTTTTATTGAAAAATACGCTATCATGGCTAAACCGCTGCATCGATTTTTACGAAATCAGGAATAGATATGGGCTTAATCCTAATTTAAATTCATAAGTTTTTGATGAAGAGTCCAAATGGGCATATCGATTTATTTGATAAACAATCACATATGAGGAGTAGTTGAACAAAAGGTAACATTTCCAGTTTTTGTCTTTGCTTTTTTTTAAAGAATCGTATGTAAATCTATGAACTACACATTCCAGTTGAATTTGACGGTTCAAAGAATAACAGTTTCTAAGAAACCCGCGTTTTTCGTCGATTTCCCAACAAAAGGTAACATTTCCACTCCACTAAAAATTTTTTTGTAGTTCTGACGAAAAATTACATTTACCTATTTAATACTAATCACTAATCATAGTCGTTGTCGAACATTTTCAGTTGCTTTTGTTGCTCCCACAAGGTATAATTTCGGTTAAATGATTATCAAAAAGTAAAATTTCCAACATTTCTTGACAAAAGGTAACATTTCCAAATTTCTAACTCAGTTATCTTCATTAATATGAAAGATTTTAACTGTGTAAAAACGCGATTGTACGAAAGCTTTTTTAGTGTATATTTATGCATAAAGAAATTTTTTTTAAAAAATATCCTACCTTTTTTAAACACATTTTATTGATTTCTGAAAAAAAAAGAAACATGGAAATGTTACTTTTTGTTCGCTTACTCCTCATATAGTAAGTACTTGATATCAAGCGTATTATGGTTAAAGTGAGAATCGCACATAAAATTATTTGGCTTGAGATTGTTTTCAGCTCAAAATTCTCTGCTTGTATGAACAGGGAAATAGTGTCGGGTGTGGACACCTTTTTTATTTTGGATCATTTTGACTTATTTTAAATATCGATGGAAAGCTAGAGACCTAAGCTAACTACTGATGAAGAAAGTAGGTATATTGATTTCGTCAGTTGGAAAAATTATATCAAAAAAATATTTAAGTGATAATTTTTGACAAAAAAAAAAAAAATGTGGGTCGATTGTGGGCACCCTTAGAAAATCGGCTTAAAATGGAAAAAAAATAAAGTTAAATTTTCAAAAAAAAAAGCAAAATTAATTTATTTTGGAAACATTGACTTACACAAATTTAACAAATTCTGCTCAACGACTTCAACAAAATCAGCGTCACTTAAAACGTCTAGATTGAATGGCATTATGTCTGTCCTGAAACCAAACTTGTTTGTCTTCGGCGTTAACATCAGATCAATTATTTTGCAGGCAAAACCGGCTAGGTGACGTAATTTCTAGCCCTTGTTTGCCAAGTATGAATTTTTTGTACCAATCCATGCCCACCATCTACTCCTCGGTCCACTTGTCTGGAAACTTAATTCGGAGAATTTTTACAAATTGATATGCCACCTTAGGAGCCATTCACACATTACGTAATGCGCTAGTGGTGGGTCGGACGATTTGTTACGGAGTGTTACATGAGGGTAGGAGATGTCATCAACTACGTTACGTAACGTCGATTTTATAATTTTATGCGGGAAAAAATTCAAATTCAAATTACAAAAACTAAGATTTTTTACGTTACTGGGGGAGGGGATTGTACATTTTGCACCGTTGCGTTACGACCGGGGAGGGAAGGGGGGGTCAAAAATGGAAAAAATTGTGTAACGTAATGTGTGAACGGCCCCTTAACACCTACATTTAATGAAAAGAGCTTTTTCTACGATATATTTAAACGGACTATTGGTTCTTTCCTTTTCAATAAAAAGCGTAAAAAGTCATAAGACCACCATTTGAATTAGTTATGTTGGCATCCACGACGATATTTCAGTGAAATACACGCTTTAAATAAAAAAAAAGTGGGGTGCCCACAACTGACCCAATTGAGTGCCCACAACCGACTTTGACAGCAACTTTGAAAAGCAATAAGCAAATTGTTTTGTGTGAATATTTTCGTTGAATTCGGTTTTGAGTCACAATGTATAATAAATTTACTGCAAAAATATAGATTGCACTAAGCTTTCCAGTTGATTCACTACGATTTATCGCACTAAGAAAATGATTGAAAAAAACTTTTGTGTTCACTTTCACTTATTCAAAAAATTTTTTCTTCTCAGCACCAAGCAAATGCGTTTGCTTGCTCCGGTATATGCACAAAAACTTCGTGCTGTTATAACACGCGCTTAACATTTGTCAGAACAGCCGTATTTGTTTTCTGCCAAAAGTTACGGGAAGGTGCTCACACCCGACCGCGGCACTATTCCCCTACTAATACGGATGACGGAATAATTCCTCTTCTCTGGCAATGCAATAGAAATATAAATTTTTATTCTTTCTGTGTAAACCAACAGCTGCTTGTTTTGGGTAACTAACTAAAAAGCGATGACAATTTAAATTTATAAAGATTTAAAAGGTTTGCTTAGCATTGAAAAAAGTATAGAAAATCCTTTAGTGTTTACAAAGCAAAAGAAAACCGATAAAAATAAAAGAAAAAACAATTGAAAGTAGATAATGAAAGTAAGAAAATTGAATCGCATCACCACAATTCCAAGACTGGATCTTTTGGTTTTCTTCATAACTGAATGTTAACCATAACAGACAAATCTAGTCATTGCACAAAATATTTTCTAAAATTCCGTGGGACTCTTTTTTTTAGAACTTCCCCAAGTAGTACAACAATTTTTTTCAAAATTTTGTCAAATTTTTTAAAGGCATGAAAAATAGAACTAAAATAGTGAAACAAAAGCATTAAATGAGCACTAACTCTGGTGCATGAAACAAAACACAAATATTTCGTCTAAGCCGGTGTGCTCTAATTAGAAAGAATGGTAAAAAATTGAAGAGGAACACTGAAAAGTCGGTAAATTTTTGAATATGAAACTGATGTCCACATATGTGGACCAACAAGCCTAACGAAAATAAAGTTAGCATCGTTTATTGAAATACTAATAAATTTCATACTGAGAAAGATTTAAGTCCATCCTTAGCAAAAGCAATTTTCTTTTTGGGTCAATAGCTGCCATCTCCTGTTGCTGACATAATTTCCAAAACATTTTTGACTCTTGTAACTTTTGAGACTTATGAAACTAAAAGTAGTTTTTTTTTTTTTCTTTTTGGTGACAAGTATAACCCATTATATTTTACAACTTTGTAGACCAGCAAACAAAAAACGCATAACGTAGACTTTTCTCGCTGCAAAGCCACCAACACAAAAATGTCATTTGTTTCACACGAAACATTTGCGTCCCACCGCTTTGCCGGATAAATTGTGCCTGACGTAGTTTGACTTCGTCCCGTTGGTTATTTTCCACTTAAAGCTTCAGTCTCCTTTTTATTTGGGTTTTTTTGTTGTTGTTGTAACTAATTTGACTTTTGCACCCGTCAAACGTAACGCAACTGAACTGAACCATAACGAACGAGTGGTTGAACAAAACCGAAAAACGTAACGTGAGCGGCTTTCCATTTCGCCTTATTGTGGAATTCGAAATGCTGGTGGTATGATTTTTTCCTTCTTGGAACTTTCTTTTTTTGGGTTTCGTTAGTTTTTTTGTTTAAGTGACTTATCTGGTGAATAAATTCGCAACGTAAAGCGCGTGTATGTAGGTGCGGGGGATTGTCAATCGCACCCACGTATATTCGCACTCAAACCGCATGGCCGCTAAAAATAAAACCCATACTGAAGTAAAGTTAACGAGAAAATTAAATTTATCCATTTCAAAAGAAATAGGTACTGCGCACCACTACATATAAAAACGGCTTAATGAAAAAATGTCATATATTTGCGAAAGTGTAAAAAAAATTTTTTTTTTTTAATAAAATAGTACCCATTCTGATAAATGCATTTGAGAAAAAATCTCATTCAATTACAAAGCAAAAATTTCTGTCGAATTGCATATGGCATTTATTAAATTGCAATTTTTTTGTGGAAAAAGTAAATTTATTGAAAAACACCAGCGAGAAAAATGCAGTAATTCATAACCAACTTTCTGCCTCTGAAACAGTAGTATTTACATTTAATAACCTTTTAAATTTTTATTTTCTATACTCTACGTTAAGCCAACCGTTATTTGAGGGTTTGGCACCCTCCTCTAAAAACTATTAACTTTCAATAAGCCTTCCTTAGTACAAGCCTATCTCAGTACCGAAGTCCGTAACAATCGGTGCAGCATCTTATCACTGATAGCGTAATATACCATTTAGGAGCGTGGAACCGCTTACTGAAAAACATAATGGTCGTGTTATCGTTCCTTAGTGCTAGTGTTAGTATTTGGCACACATATTACTGTAGTAAAATAATTTTCCGAAAATTTTCAAGATGGCGGCCATAGGAAGTTCGATCTAGCCTTTGGATACTCCCATATTTGAAAATGTATAGCTTCTCGGCTTTTTAACCGATCTTAATGAAATTTTCAGGGTTTTTGTAGAAAAGTATAAGCTTTTGAAAAAAAAAATATTTATACTGAAAAAATAATTTATTTTTGGTCGAAAAATATTTGTTTTCTTTTTCAAAGCCAATTTGGGGCTTGGAGCACCCTTTTTATTTTTTTTAAATATTTTTATTTAAGGGAGTAGTCAGGTAGAATTTTCTAAAAAAAAAATTTTTTTTTTCCCCGTTTCGGATACTTTAAACCCTCAAAAATAATGTAGAAACCTTCTTTTCTCTCAGATGTTATCGGAAAGTAATTAAAAACTAGTGTCACCGCACGGCGTCGAGCGCTCGAGTTACACACCTGACGCGTTCAGTTGATTATTTTGTTAATATAATTTAATTATAATTTTATTAATTTTATAAATTTGATGGCAAATTCGTGATCAGCGACCCAAAAAACATAAAGTACAATACTCAGGTTTTGAAGAAATAATGATAATATGTATTATTGTGTCGATAATATTGATAATTTGTTGCGAAATCTTTAAACGCGTTTTTCTCAGAACAGTGTTTTTTGAACTGGTACCCACGATTTCGGCTGATCTACTGTACCGATTTACTTCAATTATTTTTTTTAGATGTTTGTAATAGATTTGGCTATCTTGGGTACTAGAATCAATACTGTCAATAAATATTTAACGATATTATTAACAAAAGACGAGGTTGAAAAAGACCAAAAAATTTAAAATTGCACTACTCGTTTATTTATCAATATTTTTTTCCAGTTCTAGTACCCAAGATAGCCATTCATATTTACTTTAAAATGCAATTTGTTTTTTGTGTTTCAGATGATCTGAAATCGAGAAATCGTGGGTACCACATCAAAACCGGCCTACTTCCGGTCGCCCATATCTTCACCGGGAGTCAACGAAAATTGAAAAGTTTTTTTTTTTTTTGCTACTTAAAAATATGTACAATAACATATAAAAACATCAAAAATGTTGAATTAAAATTTATATGAAAAAAAAAATTGTTTCGCAAAAACGCTACTTCTACCTGACTACTCCCTTAAAAGTAAATTTTATTACAATTATTTTTCAGCCCTCAAAATTGTGGTATGTTTTATGGTTATCATGTTATGAGTTTTTGAAGTTGTATATTGTTGTGTTTATCATGAGTCGTTGGTGCGGGTGCGCTACCATACAGGGCTGCCACCGTCCGGATGGTATTTTTTCTTCAGTGAACCTTAGTGAAATTTTTAATAAAATTTTTTTGTGGAATATTTTAACCCATTTCAACCAAGTTTTTGGATAAAGGGGTCAAAAAGATCCATGACAACGGGATATAATGGGTTAAGATGTTCTAAAAATTGTTCCTTCCTTGATTTCATGTTAACCTTTCAACACTTATTAACCCATTACATCCCGTTTTTAAGGGTCTTTTTGACCATTTTATCCAAAAACTTGGTTATAATGGGTTAAAATATTCCAAAATAAAATTTTATGAAAAATTTCACTAAGGTTCACTGAAGAAAAAAAACCGTCCGGACGGTGGCAGCCCTGTATGGTAGCGCACGCACATAAAAGCGTCAATAAAACACATAGAAACGCGATACAATGGGTTAATGATTTCCAGAAAGTTAACATGAAATCAAGCAAGTAACAATTTTTTGAACATCTTAACCCATTATATCCCGTTTTTATGGGTCTTTTTGACCCCTTTATCGAAAAACTTGGGTAAAATGGGTTAAAATGTTCCACAAAAAAATTTTATGAAAAATTTCACTAAGGTTCACTGCAATAAAAATACCATCCGGACGGTGGCAGCCCTGTATGGTGTCATAAAGCGGTGTGTATTAAGGCGATGGAGCGGTGTGTGCATGCTGGCTCTACCTGGCTGTAACTCGTGGAATTGGGCGTAGTCCTTGCTCCCACCATTTACCCAACACACTTATGAACATAATTTAATTCATGCACAATTTATCCTAAAAACCAAACCAAACTATAAAAAAAACACCCGCTGCAAAATATCCCAAAACAAGCAAAAGCTTAGATTTCAAAAACAAATGACAGACGGACTGCAATATTTACAAAATGTAAACCAAATCAAAGAACTAACTCCAGAATACCAAAAAGCGATAACCAAAAGGAAAAGAGAAGCTTAGATGTTATTATGCTTCTGCTCTCTCCCTACCCAACCTTAAATAAGAGAGACTTAAGTCTCCGCTCCCATCCATATCCAACTAACAGTCATCACTCAATACTACCTCACAGTACTAAATTTACAAATCCATTTTATATGTACTAAAAAAGTTCACTCAAAATTCAAATTCATGTTATATACATTGTTTTTGTAATATTGTACATAGTTTTCTTTATGAGTTTACAGTAGGCGTATATGGGCTAAGTTTTAAATAAATAAAAGCTTTATTTGTATTTTACTCACGTTAGTGTTGGTTTTTTGTAAATATGTCAAAATCCCTCGACGCTAGCGCTAACGTTGGCAGACTTTATGCAGTCCATGTGTGTTGGTAATCATTATTTTCTTATTATTCTAAAATTTTATGATTAGTTTTTATTTATTTATTCCTTAAGTATATATGCTTATTTTGCAAATTATAATTTAATTGAAATTCATTTTATAGTTTTTCATTCTTTTAAGTTTCCAAAATTTTAGAATTTAAATTAGAATAAGCTTTTAAAACTATTTATTTTTATGCATTTTCTTTTACTCTTAAGTTTCACTTGCGAAATTTTCGTAAATTACGGACGGACATTTTTGACGTTCTTATATACCTATGTTTTAATTGCTTTTGGTTCCATTTTAGGGGTATTTACTCATATATATAATGATTTACACACACTGGTATGTAATTAAGTGCATACATGTGTATAATTCACTATATATAGATTTTGTACATAGATTTTAATGATTTTAGTTGTTTTTTGTTTAAATATATTAGGATTTTAAGTATTTTTAGAGATTTTAAATATTTTTTTAAACTTTAACTTTACCTTTCGTTTTAACTTTATATTATATAAATTTTCTGTATCTTAGCACTTATTAACTATATTAGCATTCTAGAACTATAACTTTTTAAGCTTTTGGAACTTTTTAATCTATTTTTAAGTAAATTTTGAGTTAGATTTAAGCATATATTATTCAATTTTCGTAATTTTCCCACGAAATAGTATATTTTCGCACTATTTTTAAGTTCTTTCGACTCCGATTTTTCTGCGCAACACATTTTTGCTTGGTACTCGTCGTATAGCAACTGATGAAGCAAAGCTCTATTTGCAGTTATTAGGTGTGATGAAAGAATTCGAAACAAGTACAGGGTCTTGATATCTAAAGCTGATCTTCAAAGTTTTTCGATTTTCTTGCATCGAATTAGTTATTCATTTTAGGCTTGTATTGCATAAGTTTCTTAGAGATTTTAAGGCCTGATACCTGAAAACAGATACCCATAGTGAGGAATCGCAACTTTTAATCTTAATTTCAGCTTAACTTACCATGTGGGTATCAGGTCAATATATGTTTCAGAAATAACTTATTTTTAATAGAAAATAAGTATATCGCAAAAGTGTCGTGGCTTTTATTGCCAATTATTAATTCAATTAAGAAAATTTAACACTTTGTATTTAAGATTTTTAAAGATTAAAAAATCTTTTAGAAATTTTACTGAGGCACTGTATTCTTGTAAATCCAAAGACATAAAGAAAGAGGAAGTTGTTCGTAGTTTTTTTTTTTTTCGATATTAAGTATTTCGATAACAAGATAATGAAATTTCAGTGGTTATGCCAAACTTGGTAAGCAATTGATCAATGTACACCCTGTAGCATAGAGATGTGTAGTGAGTACAATAATGTTTTCATTATCATGGGAATTATAAAAATTTAGGAAAATGTTTTTATTAGAAAAACAAAATAAATTTTAATTTTTATTTAATAGAAAAAATCTAAAAAAATAAATACACCTTATTTAACGACCGTCATTACAATGGTAGCGCACCCGCACCAACGACTCATGATAAACACAACATTATACAACTTCAAAAACTCATAACATGATAACCGTAAAACATACCACAATTTTGAGAACTGAAAAATAATTGTAATAAAATTTACTTTTAAATAAAAATACTTAAAAAAAAATAAAAAGGGTGCTCCAAGCCCCAAATTGGCTTTGAAAAAGAAAAAAGATTTTTTTCGACCAAAAATATTTTTTTTTTGTTTTTTTTCAGTGTAATTATTTTTTTCAAAAGCTCATACTTTTTTACAGAAACCCTGAAAATTTCATTAAAATCGGTTAAAAAGCCGAGGAGCTATAAATTTACAAATATGGGAGTATCCAAAGGCTGAATCGAACTTTCTATGACCGCCATCTTGAAAATTTTCGGAATTTCGGAAAATCATTTTACCCCAGTAATATGTGTGTCAAATACTAACTTTACACCAATTTTCATAGAAATCGGAGATGTCAAGTCGAATCTTGGTTCAAAAAAAAAAAAAAAATTATTTTGAAAACCAAGCTAAAATCTGTTTTTTGCTTTCCTGAAAAATAGCGAAATTAAGATTGGATAGTTTACCGGAGAAGTATGCCCACACAAAGCAGAATTCATCATTATCTACTTCATTTAGTGAACATCTCATTTGAAAATTGGCTATATTATCACAGTCCTTCCCAAAAATATCAAATTGTCCTGTGTATCCTCTAAATTAATTTAATTTATGCGCATGTAAATGTAAAAATAAGAATTTTATTGTTTGCTCATACATTGTATCTATACTCTACATTGGTCTTCTCTATCTTTATAGCAAATTTTAGTTGGAGTTGTTATTGTTGTCGTCAGTATGGTACCTACTATCAACAATCCCAATTTCATATATATATATTCAATAAATATGTACATTCATCTACATTCATATTAAATGAAAATTTTCCGAATGGATCCCAATGTTTGTGAAACTAACAACATGAAACTTTAAGCTAAAATATCAAAAGACTAAACAATTGTGTTGCAGCAGCAACAAAATGCTGCAACTACTTCAAATATAAACTCAAGTTGAAGCACTACAATGGTATCAATTTGATTTCATGCCCATGAGGCCAAATTCGACACTTTCTCGAGACAAAAGTGCTAACATCAATAACAATGAAAGGATATTATTTCAATATCGAAATTTGTACAATTTACTCAAAGATATCTACGAGTGTTTAGGGTAAAATTGGAAATTGTGGTATAACTCTTTAGAGGTAAAATATTTCGCTATGTTCAAAGTGAAAGAGTTTGCAATTTTACATCTACATACATTAATTACATTAATTTTTTTACTACCCGAGTTTAGTTAAAATTATGATACTAATTTTCCTCCGTGCAACTGCCCGGAAATTCTAGATACTCAATACCAAGACCGAGACCAAGACATGTTGCCCAAGGCTCAATGTCAAAACCAAGACTAAGATTGCTGTGGGCTTGGTCTTGGTACTGGTTTGCTTATCACTAGCTCTAATGCAAGTCATTCTATGTTCCCTTTGTCCAGTTCCCAGATGAATGTGATTTCGGGAAGCCATTTTGTATGTGTTTTCGGTTAAAATTTTGAGTAGTACTACGTTTGTCTGTACTAAAATAATAAAACATTTTTTCTCTTTTACACTAAATGCCAAAAAACTCCAATTCACCATAGTTTCATTGCAACAAATAACATACACACTTACAATTTCACAGTTGAAAATGCATTTTAATTGAATACGAAGTGATTTTGTATTTGTGGATTACGTCCTAAAATTGAATTTAAAATGAAATTCGTAAATCATATTGTTGTAGGGTAAACGAAAGGAATATGCTATTTTGAAAATTAAATTAAATTTCGATTAATTTGATAAATGAATTTCTACGTATAAAGAATTATTTTCGTTAATGAAGATGTAAAATATCGCCCCTATACAAGTGAAAAGCACTAAGTCAGTTTTTTCTAGTTTTGGGTTATTTGGGATTTCTGATCCAGAATATTATAATTTTTAGTTTGATAAGACTTATTTAGCCATATCTCTGCTAAAAAATAGTTATTTACGTCGTAGAAAGAAAAGCAAATCAATGATTTCCATGTATCTAACAAAACAGAATTTTATTATTTGAACCTCAAATATCTCAAAGCTTAGTACTTTTCACTTGCATAGGGACGATATTATCAAATTGTTATTTTATTTTGAATAAAACTGAACAAATAGATATTTTAAAAGCAATTTAATCCTATAAATTGTAAACTTTAAACGTGAGTACTTTCTCGCCGCTTTAGTGCTACTGATAATGCGTATCGTTTATTTAAAAGCTGCACTTCAAGTTTCAGAAATGAAAAAAAAAAATATAAATATTTCGTCCTGACATAAATAACTTTTCCGAGAATCCGTATTGACTCAGTCAAAGTAACATTAACTACAGCATCTCTTCAACTTTTGTTAGACTTGAGTTGACAAAGTGACTGCTAATGTTGTTATTTGCCTACTTTTAATATATGAGTAGATGGTGCAAGTACTTACCACAAGAAATTATAAAAAAAAATATCAAAATAAAAGATGGATTTTTAAAAAGAGAAATGAAAGTGAAAAAGAAAAATATTAAGTAAAACTTTATATTGCTGCTGTTGCGGCACAAAATCAAATTTCGCACAGTGATAAAAAGAAATGGAAAAATCCTTTTTCCCTGGCAAGTCGCTCTCAATGGAGTGCATTGGGGTCGTTAAAATTTGAAAAAAAAATAAAAATAAAAAACTAAAAAATAAGTTTAGTGAAATCAAGTACTTAGAGAAATGTTCTATTTTTGATTGCAGAATTAACCATTTTTGGGTGATAAGGAGCTAATCGAGTGGATTTTGAAAAAGATTTTTGAGATCTACCTGACAGCATTTGGAAAAATCAATGTTCAAGAGCTTGGCAATAAATTTCGATGGATGGTTTCCAGTGAGTTTGTCCTTTCTATCTTCACAAACGTTTTTATGATTATTATTTAATCAAGTTGATTTTAGAAAAATTGCAAAAAATAAAGTTTGAGAACTCCTTGAAATTCGAAGAAAAAGTTGAATTTTTTTTTGTTTTTACTGTCACTTTGCACGTTTTACATTGACCGTAAAATCTAGCGAAAGAAGCAAAAATAAAAACAACAAAAAAGTGATAAACTTTTGCAGGCTTTGCATAAACTGTGCAAAAGTCATCAAAGGCAGCAATGTCTTCCATGGCATCAAATACACAGCAGCAGTAAATGCAGCAGACGCTATTTACCTACTAAAACAGACGCAATGTAGCATACTACAACCGAATACATATGGGGCATTATATACCATTCCGGATAGCATTTTGCTTTTGCATCGCCGATTTTTTGAAACTTTTTTGTCTTATCTTCTCATCTTATACGAGCTAAATGAAGCCCTACATGCCAAGTGTACCAGGTCAAAATTTTTTTTTCTGCGATTTCGCTCAAATTTGGCAATATGGTAGATCCGGTGTGCAAAAACAACAGTCTGGGAGGATTTGGTCCTAGTACCATTTCTTTTTAAAATACAGGCTGTTGAAGTTGGCGTTTTCAGTCGTTTTCATGAAAAGGGTGTTTTTTCAAAAATTTGTAGCTTACACTAAAATTTGCAAATTGATAAATCTAAGTTACTGGCCGCATTCATTTTGAAGTGTTCTTTTTATAAAAAAATATTTCTTGGTGAAATTTTTTACACTTAAAATAACTTTTGAATTTTTTAAAAAAAAATCCCCTCCGTTTTTTTTTAAAATACTTTAAATTAAAGCATAATTTATAAGCTTTAAAATGATGTATGGCTCAAAATGGGTTTCGATCGCTAAATGGGAGTTTTTGGCTTTTGAACGCCCGCGGAAGGCAAAAATCTTTTTTAACTCAAAAGGATAGCATCTTATGAAAAAAGTGTACTGGGCATAAAATGCTTAGAATCATCAAGAATATAAGTGTGAAATTTTTTGGGAATTTTTTGGAAAGTTAAAACAAAAAAATTTTTTTTTGTTTGAGTAACTTTTAAAAAAATTTCAAAAAAAAAGTTTCCAAAAAAATACAAACAAATCTCACGCATTGCTTGGGCGATTCTTAGCATTTTTGCCCTGTACTTTTTTTCGTAAGATGCTTTCCTCTTGAGTAAAAAAGATTTTTGACTTCCGCTGGCGTTCAAAAGCCAAAAACTCCCATTTAGCGTCTGAATCCCATCTTGAGTCATACATCATTTTAAAGCTTATAAATTATACTTTAATTTAAAGTACTTTTAAAAAAAATCGAAGGCGTTTTTTTTTTAAAAAAGTTCAAAAGTATTTTTAAGTGTAAAAAATTTTGGCGAAAAAAAATTTTTTTCACGAAGAAATATTTTTTTATAAAAAGAACGCTTCAAAATGAATAGGACCAGTAACTTAGATTTATCAAGTTACAAACTTTAGTGTAATCTATAAATTTTTGCGTTGAAGGGCGTGGCACCGCCTACAAAAAAATAATACGCTATAAAAAGAAAATTAATAAAGCAATCATTCTGAAATTAACTGTGGGTATTCTACTTGCTATAAGGCACCTCTGATCTGAAAGTAGGCGATATATCGCCGTTGCGCGTGGAATCTCTCGTACAAGCAAAATACGTTGAATGCTATTTCTCGCAATTGTTACAAGATATTTTAATGAAATTTGGTATGAGAGTCTGGATTATTAGTATCTAAAGTATAACGAAAAGTGGGCGTTGTTCAATAATTGCCAGACCCACTTTTTACCAAAATAAAAATATTGGCTAATAACTCAGGCACAAAAAAAAAAATAAAATGAACTTTTTGTTTCTTATATGCAGTCTTTTGTACTTTTTTGACACTGAATCTGTCTTCATCAGCAGAAGTATTATTATACCTGCAGGATTTTGAAATATCCTTGCTTGAAGTTGAAGAAAACGCTGTGTTCAGTCTTACAGCGTAGCTACAAGAAAAGGTGAAATTCTTTTTTATTAATGGCGCCGAATAGCCACACTCGTCCTTACCAAAATATTCTTTAAAATTTTTCTTATAGGTCTCTTACTTTCCGGGTTAAGATTGTTTGAAGATAAGATATTTCATCCCCCATGCAAAAGAAGAAATGCTTTGGGTATGTGGCATATCCGATTTATTTATTTTAGGGCATTCTATTTCACCAAAAAATTTTGAGTTTTTGATATTTTTCTATACCATTCGATACTTTCCGAGATTTTTCTTATTATTACTCTCATCGGTTAATGTATCACTTTGAAAGAATGAAAATTGGAGCTGAAAAGAATTTCATTACAAAAAAATTTCTGTGAATAAAAACATCGACTAAAATAATAAGATCAGATTATTGACCGAGCAGGGATCGGTCTCCAGGTACTAGACTTTTATACTAACTTTTTGTTGACAAATATAGTTTTCGACCAAGTGGTTCGACATAGTGCAAAGTGGAAAGCCCATATACCATCTTTGGTGAGAATAAATGCAGTTTATCCGTATTTATTCAAACATCTTAGGTCCGCTATTTTGTTTTTTGAAAACTGGATTTCATATTCGCAATCAGGATCATCAAAAATCTCTTCTTACTGACTTTCGTGAGAATAAATCCAATTTAGCATTATTTTGTCCATCATTTCATATCCGCCATATTGTTTTTTGAAAAATGGATTTGGGACCTCATTATTAAGAATATCAATAACATCTTAGTACCGACTTTCAGAATTTTTGACCAGGTCTTTCGATATTTCGACTACTGTGGCATTGGTTAATTCTACCGAATGTCTGTTAGAATTTACGATCCTGGACAAAGCTATTTGCATGAAATTGCAACTACCAATTACCAAACACCATTCAGTGCTCAACATAAAAATCTGGAAAAATCATGAAAATTATTCAAAATTCGACATATAAAAAGCCGTTAACGGTCACCCTGGTGTAGATATATCAAATTATGAAAAAATATTTTTTCAAATATTGCTTGCAGATTTTTTTCCCACACTCTTATTTGCATATTAATTAAACAATTCAGAATTTTAGCACAAGTTCACTTATTTTTTTTTTTTTTTTTTTATTTTTTTAATGTAATTCCATTCTATGATCATCCACTTGAAGAAAATTGCGAGTAATTTACATGTTCCTATTACACACACATCATCAGTAGCATCATCAGCACATCAACATCAGCATCATCAACACCGCCATCATGACCATAAAAGAGCTTACTGGAGAAGAGGCTACTTTTGTACAATGAATAGTGAAAATTTTCCATTTTATTTCAATTTTTTATTTTTTTTATTTTTTTCCTGCGCTCTGTGCATACTCTCTATTCCAACGAAGAGGCAGGCTATTTTACATATTTTTAAAGTCTATTGCTATTGCTTTGGCAACCCTGCAGCCTCTTATTGTTAGAGAGCGTACACTTCTTTCTACTACACTGACATGGATGGCAATACGAGTACACACACAGAGTGAAATTCTATTTTGAATTATTTTGCATTTGACATCTGTGTTTTCTCGGTTGTAAGTTTTTCTTTTTTTTTTTTTTTTTGTATTTTTGTTATTGTTGTTGTTGGGGAAAAAGTTGAAGAAGTTATTTTCTTTACATCATAGTTTGCATAATTTCTGTAGTAAAGCTGAATTATTATGCAATGACAATGACAATAGAACGAGGCACCGGAAGAAGCAGCAGAAGATGAAGGGGTGCAAAAGCAGTAAACGGAAATGACTATATTTATGCGCTACAATTTATGATATTTTTCAACACTATGACTTTAATAAAATCGTGTGAATTTTGATACTTCGGCATGAACTTTATATGTCAGCAGCACAATGTCAATGTAAAAACTCATTCTTAGATCTGTGGGAATGGAAATTATCATCATCATTATATAAATTGGCAAACGAAACCGGTCCAGACACTGTTTCTATGCCTTAATTACAACATATTCGCTTTGTTTTGTTTTTTTTATTGAAAAAGGTTATGCATTGCTCCAATGCACAAAATTTTCCTTTTCTTAAAGTGGGCGGTGCCCCTAAATGGAAGAACTCTCACTCTTACAGCTAAACTGCTGCATCGATTTTTATGAAATTTGGTTTAATATAGAATGAACCTTAAGAAAAGATATTTCAATGTTTCTGTTTTTAGTGGACGGTACCACGCCCTTAGAGATAAAATACGTTATAATGGTTAAGCGCCATCAGCGTATAATTCTAGGTCGTCTACAACAGACACAATATTTCATTATTTTTCAAATTTTTGGAACTAAAACTAAAGATGTTGAAAAACTCAAAATGTTTGGGAATATCGATAAATGTTGTTAAATTAGAACTTTTTTGGAAAAGTCAAAAAATGTTGATAAAATTTACCAGTTGGCCAAAAGACATTAAATATTTGGAAATTCAAATAACTTTGAACAAAACGGAATCAAAAAATATTGAAAAAGTCAAAAAGCTTTGAAAAATTTTTTAAGGAATATCAAAATAGTATAGCAGTCTCGGTCTTGGTCTTGATCTTGGTCATTGTCTCGGTCTTCGTTTTGGTCTTGAAAAAATTTCTAAAGATTTTTGAATATTCAAAATTTCCAAACGTTATTTTTACAAAGTTGTTGGGTTTTTAAGATGCCAAATTTCGAATTGAGATATGATATTATGGTTGAAAGGGGCGTGGCACACTTATTAACTGTAAATTCGCAAGACTAAAAAGCAGTCTTGGTCTTGATGATCATCGTGATCAAGACCAAGACCAAGATCATAGCAGTCTTGGTCTTGGTCTTGCAATGATATCAGCGTCTTGGTCTTGGTCTTGTTCTTGCAAAACTACCCAGGCCAAGACCAAGAATCAAGACCAAAGCTAAATTTGCTCATCACTAAAATAGTCAATTGTTTCAGTAATAACCTCATCATTGGACCCAAATCTCTTACACCCCAGACATTTTTTCAGGTGCAGAAATAGAAAACAGGCACAAGGGACTAACTTTTGAAGGATATTCCGAATTGAGTAACAGTTCGTAGCCAAATTCATGAATTTTTGCCTTGGTATCCACAAAATTATCCACCCGTGCAGTGTTTTTATAGAACTAAATTAACAACGAGATCATCCCATCAAACTGTAACCGTATTGGCCGACCACCTTGGAATTCTTTGGTACACGTTTACCCAAAGTTACCCACTTTCTTGATTGTTATTGATCTCTGGTGTGTTGTGATGAACTCATGTTTTGTCCACTGTAACAAACTGCGCAAAAACTTGTTCGGCTTGCGCCAAACTCACCTTTGAAAAAGCATTACAGTTACGTTTATGGTCGAGTGTAAGCAATCGCGGCACCCATCGCTTTTCATGCCGAAATATTCATATAAAATATGATATTCCCACTCGGTTGAGATGCCTACGTCCTCAGCCACCTCAGACGCTTTTATAATCCGTTCGTTCAATATCATTATGTGGGTCTCATCGATGATTTTTGGTGTGACGACTTCTTTTGGGTGTTGACTTAATCGTTTGGCTACAATTGTGCTGATAAGACCACAACAAAATTGAGTAAACCACTTATTTACCATTGAAGTTGATGATGCAGATTTCCGTGGTATATTTTAAGCCTTTTCTTGGTTTCGGTGATGGTTTTCTTAAAATTTTCAAGGTTGCCTATTTTCAAGGGCTGTGAAGTACAAATGAAATGAAGCAGCTTGCTTAAAATTGCGCTGTATTTTCTTGTGAATTTTATATAAAAAAACATATTTCTGAAAATGAGCATTCACTTCTTTAGCTTTACTTTCTAACAATTACAGTCTAACCGACAATGCATTTTTTTTTTTAAAAAAATAGAAGCTGTAAGCGAAATTTCATTTAAGAAACAGCGTTTTCAATTAAATCATTGTATAATTATTGCCATCATGTAACTCAGTAATTATACAAGTGTTACATAATAAACAATTGCCACTTTCACTGTAAATTAATTGAAAATTCTTTTATAGGTCAACGAAAAAAAAGAAGAAGAAGAAAATTGGAATTCAATCTCAAGCGCAAATTAATGATGGAATGCAGCATTAAATGCCACTAATACAAGTATACTACGAACGCACATACACAAGCATAATTAAGTGAAAGCGTGCATATATAAAAGAGTTCTTTAACGCCTTTTCAAGCGCACCACGCACACACACAAGTCTACCTCTACTGACAAGTTCTCACGAAATGCTGAAGGCAAAAATTTATTACAAAATCAAAATCATTTTACATGATGTCTGGAAATGATTGAAAGACATATTGTTGCTCGCTGTTTTTGTCGCTGTCGGTGTTATTGCCATTTTGTATTGTTTATACAGCTACACGATTACATGCAAAGTTAAATATAAGAAAATGTTGAAAATTTTCCATTAAAAGCATTAGAAAGGTTTCTTGTTTTTTGGCGGAAAAGCTTGAGGGCATTTTAATCGGTACTGATGGGATCTGCTTGAATAGTACTTGTGATGAGAACGATTGAAAAGTTCAAGTTGATTAGTAATAAGTTATCCGTCTTCGCGTGGGTACTAATACTTAGTTAGGTTTTTATAGCATCATGGGATCTTAATTTGTATGGGTATGTCATATTTCAAAATTTTTGTTTCGCAGAATGTATTATGCCCTCATTTCTCAATACACTGTTTTTTTAACAAAAAAAAATTTTCCTGATTTTTTCAGATTTTTATGTAGTTGCAACTGACTCTGTAGATCCCTGATATGGTTAATTTGACAATCCGTCTGCTAAAATTATGTTTATGGCCAAACAGATTAAGCTTTATGAATAAAGCTTGGTACACATAATTGTCAGGGTCATAGTCTGATTCGTACAGAAAGTACTCAATATCGTTTAATACAATATCTTGAAATGTTAAATGGAAAGTAAGCGTGAACATTGACCACTCACGGCCGTGTACCAAAATTTATGCATGTCTTTCTGTGTTTACATAACTCAAGATCCGTTTATCCGATTTGCATAATTTTTCTATCGTTCATAGATATTTTGCATGGTGAGCTCTTGGGATATATTTTTTTTCTTTCGAAATATCTTCGGCTTCGTCTGGGATTTTGGAAATATTCATAACCAGAAACCAGTTAACAGATTTTCAAGAATTTTGTTTCTTTCTCTCAAAGAAGTTTTATTCGACATTCCTTCGACTTCTCCCGGGATATAATTAAATGTTTTGTCTGTTCATCTTTTTCAGCGCTTGTATACTTTGGTGCATGAATGTGAATTAATCATTAATTAATCATATCCTTAAAACTTTTTGAGGAAGAAGGATGAGATTTGCTTTATATATTAGAGGCATTGGGCGAATAATAGCCGCTTATATAAGGGTAAATCTCCGAAAAATGTACCAAAACATTCCTTTCTTTATCCCCACATATTTTTATTTTTTTATTATTTGAATGTAAATAATATGATAATCTTAACTTCTGAAATATTTTTTAAAAATTAACATAAACTTTCAGGCTTGCTATATGTTTTTTTTTTTTGAAAATTTAGCTTAAACAATATATTTAAAAAATTTAAATAAAATTTTAGAAAAATCCAACACAAATTTTTAAAAAGTTTAGCAAAAAATAACAAAAAAAGAAAACCAGTCGGAGGATTACGAAACGAAGAATAATAAAATGTTGCAAAAAACGACGGAGAATGATGAAACGGAGAATGACGAAATGTTGCAAAAACAGTAATACCCCAAGGAAAATAGCAACTTTTTTAAAAAAGTTGAAACTCTAATTGTTTATAAAGGGTGTTTTTTTTAGAGGTTTGTTTTTCGAATAGAGATAAAACTGGAATTTTGTGGTCAAATCTGGCAACTCTAATGTCATTTATGTTCAGTTTGGTTTGCCATTTCATCATGAATAGGTTGACAAAAGAACAACGCTTGCAAATCGTGCAAATTTATTTCGAAAATAGTGGTTCAGTTCGCGAAGTTTACCGCAAGCTCCGTCCATTTTATGGTCGACATAATCGTCCATCAGAGCAATTAATTCGGTTAACCATGGGTCGTTTTCGCACTACGTTTACTCTATGTAATAATACGCATCCGCAGAGACGTCGAACAGTGCGCACCAAAGAAACAATTGCCGCTGTAGAGCAAAATGTTGAAGAGGACCCGAATGAATCGATTCGCCACCGTGCACAGCAATTGGAGCTTTGTCCATCAACTTTATGGAAGATTTTGCGCAAAGATCTTTGCTTATGACCTTACAAGATCCAGCTTGTGCAAGAATTAAAGCCGCGAGACCATGCAATGCGTCGTGATTTTGGTGTATGGGCCGAAAATGAGATTGATCTCGATGCTGATTTTCATCGCAAAATTTTGTTCAGTGATGAGGCTCATTTTTGGTTGAATAGCTACGTCAACAAGCAAAATTGCCGCATTTGGAGTGAAGAGAATCCACATGAGACCCTTGAGACGCCATTACATCCACAAAAACTGACTGTTTGGTGTGCTCTATGGGCTGGTGGAGTCATTGGGCCATACTTCTTCCGAAATAATGCTGGAGAGTCAGTTACCGTTAATGGAGACCGGTATAGAGCCATGATAACCGACTATTTTGTTCCCGAATTGGATGGCATGAATGTGGATGAGTTGTGGTTCCAACAAAATGGCGCTACATGCCACACAGCAAACGTCACAATCGATTTATTGATGGAAACATTCGATGAGCGCATAATTTCGCGGAATGGACCTGTCAATTGGCCACCAAGATCGTGTGATTTGACACCATTGGATTATTTTCTTTGGGGATATGTGAAGTCGCTCGTCTACGCCAACAAACCAGAAACATTAGGGGACTTGGAAGCCAACATTCGTGGCGTTATTGCCGACATACGGCCCCATATGCTCGAAAAAGTGGTTGAAAATTGGACCTGTAGAATTGGCTTTATTCGAGCCAGCCGCGGCGGCCACATGCCCGAAATCATATTTAAGCATTAATGGCATAAAATTATCCTTCCAATAAAGCCAAATTGATGGACATTAAAACGATTTTCTTGTGTTTTATTTCAATTCGAAGTTCTATATCTCTAAAAAAAACACCCTTTATATGAAAAAAATATCAAGAATTAACACAGAAAAACATTAGTTGAAATATACATATAAACAAGCGATGCCGTATAAGTTTTTTTTAGAAAATAACATATGCGTAACGGCCAAATTAAGTGCACTAAGAAGCGGTTAGGGACCGGATGGAGAATGAGTTTTTAGCACCTATGTTATAATTTCATAGTAAAATATTTAAAATTATTTTTTTTTTCCAAGCTTTTCGTATAAAAGCTCTGGTTAAGTATTTATCTGTATTAAAAATTTAAAGTATCAAATTTTAAATTTAAACATGGTTTTGAGCACCGGGACATTGAGTGGTACATTTTTTGCAGAATCACCCATACAAAAAATATATTCATTATATGTATAAAACTGTTGGATAGAGATGGATGGGATTAGGTACATAAAAAAAAATCGTAAACTGCTTTGGGAACGGGTGAAAGAAGTTTTAATTGGTGCATCAAGTATTTTAGAAATTAGGGAACATTTCAATGACGTGACATCTTCTAACGACACTTGTCAACAATTTTTTGTGACACTTTTTTTAAGATTTTTTACGGCATTTTTTCCCGAAATTTTTTGGGCAATTTAAAAAAAAAAAAATTTTACACTTTTTTTGCTACATTTTCCCCGACACTTTTTTAAACATTTTCTTTTTGTGACACTCTTTTACTTCGTAATTTGCATGGATTCTATTTTGAAACTCATTTACTTGCACTTTTATATATCGAGTTTTCAGACGATACGTCCGAAAATTCTAAGCTTATCTTGTTAATTTATAAAATTTTCAGCATCTACTATTTTTTATACCAGCTACGCCTCTTTCTATGCATTACAAATAGAAGAACAAAGTGTAAGCACCATCAGTTAAGTGTAGAAAAAAAAAATGAAGAGAAAAAAAAAGGGAAAATTGAAAAAATCTGTAAAACATCAACTTCAACATTTTAATCGCTGTTGTAATTAAATTTTGCATCCCTCTCGCCTTTTGGTGACACCAAGAAAAACACAAAGAAACAGAAACGACGCACAAATGCAGTCCATCCATGTTGACGACGACAAATAGAAAAATCTGCTATTGATGTCGATGTTGCTGCTGCTGCAACATTGTAGAAAAGAAACTCACAAACATTCAGACACACATACTCACTCACATCAATGTACGTGTAAACAAATACACTCACAGTCAAATTGACTACATGGTAAACAAAATTTATCCCGCTGTGTTGACGCCGGATTTTATTTTTCAACTTCTTGTTGTTTTCATCATTTTAAACGTTAACAACGTCAACGTATTTGGACTTGTTACTTGCTGTGGCTTACAGTGGCTTAAGAAAATTATGTGTCTTTCTTCATGCATGATGAGAAAAATGAACTATGTATTGATTTTGGTTGATATAGACTCAATGCCACAAAACTGATTCTTAAGTTCACGATTCATTTCTACTTGTGACAGCTATGAGGATAGTCACATAAGTACCCGACCAACAAAGAAAACACAAAAAAATTTGGGAAAAATATCTTAATTTCCCAATGTATCCTCCTTTGAGTTCGAGAAACCCTATACCAGCAAAAGACAATTTATTGATACTTTCTCAAGTTAAGCACCTAAACTTATGATCAGCTTGCAAGGTTTCTAAAAACATCATTCTATTCTTCCGCTTCGATCTCAAAAACTCTTTATATTAAAAGGCAAGACAAAAATTTGTCCTCCTTTTTTTCCTATGTCAGAAATTGAGTACGACTTTGAATTATACGCCATAAGAAAGGTATTTGTGTGTAGATGTGCACAAAGCAAAAAATTTTTTTAATATGTTGGCCTTAAGCTTTCCAAAATTAAATGCATATTTTTCAATATTAACAACAACAAAATAAGCGATTACACGGAGCTGAATAAAGGACAAAGCACAAAGAGAAAAACCAAAAGCATTGCATTTTTTCGTGTTTTTTGTTTTGTTTACGTTTCACATTTGTCATTGTACCAGGGATGATAAATGAGCTTTTCTACTTTGTACCAATTGCAAAAAAAGTACTGAGTGACCAAAAAGTACCGAAATTATTTAAGATATTTGTGGTCGAATTTTGACCATTGGGCGATTCTAGTTCACATAAATGGGCAACATTGGCAAAAGTTGTTTTTGAAATCGATGACTTTTCAGCATCTTTCAGATATATTCTGAAACTTTTGATATTAAATCATAAGACATTGCACCAAATTTAATTGCTGTATTAAGTGTAACTAAGAGCTACAGTATGTATCTGTGTGTGTATGTGTAAGTGGAACAATATTTGTTGCTATGTCTGTGTTTGTTATAAAGCAATCTTCAGCTAAAGTTACAAATAAATAAATGAAGAACCCTCAAAAGCAGCTTTCGTTTGGGTGTCCTAACAAAACAAAAACAACAACAACAACACTATTAACGGTAGCAACAATAACAACAACAACCAAACTACTTCATTCTACATCTCAAAGGCGAAGTATCGGGTTGGCAAGTTGCTACATTGTCGTTGTTGTCCTCGTCGTCGTTCCTTTGGTGTATGCGGCACTCGTACTCTCGTAGTATAAGTTGTAATACATAGTAGTAGTAGTAGTTGCTGCTGTTGTTGTTGTTGTCACTGTCAATGCTACCACTTGTTGTTACTCTGCAGCTAACAATTTGTGTCGTTGTTGCTGCTGCTGCTGCCACTGTTGTTTCGTTGTGTTGTTGACTCTTGGGGATAAATTGAATTTCATTGCTGGTAGCTTTTCCGCTGCTCATCCATCGTATTCGCTTTTCTTCTTTATAAAATCAAATGAATTCACCACACCACCGTCTCTCGTCCTCGAATTGGAGTAAACCATTTGCGCCCTCTAGTTTTGCGCTGTTTCTCTAATTTTATTTTCACTTTGCTTTTGATATTTCGTGTTGTTGTTTCGCCTGCCTTTTACAATTTTCATGCAACAAAACAATTAATTTAAAGACGCAGCATACAGACACACGAGTTGTTTATTTTTAGCCAAAGTTTCAGTGTTGCATTTTCTTGTTTGTTTCGTTAAAAGTTGTTTAAAAAGTCTCGTAAAGGTGTTACATTTTTACTTTTTGTTGCATTGTTGTACTTTAGCATAAGTTAATAGTAGACATTTGGCAACACTGTAATTTCAGTGATGGCGCATGAAACTCTTAATTGATATCAATGAAGAACTCAAGAAAAGTTTTTGTCAAACGAACAAAAAATACCCTAACAGAAGCGACAAGGGCATTGCAATTTCACCGAAATGATTACACTGCAAATAAATAATCAGGTTGACATAAGTGATAGCTGGGATAGCAGGATAAGCGGATTCACTGTCTCTAAATTAAAGGTGCGAGTGTTTCAACTTTGTAAAAGGAGAAAAAATATTTAAATAAATAAAGCAATCACAGGAAAATATATGTTTGTTTTTTTTAGGCTGGAAGGAAAACTAGTATCCGAGCATTAAATAGAATTAAGTATGCTGCAAAAAAAAATATCTGAAAAAATTGCATATTTTAGGAGTTGAAATGACAGAAAATCGGTGATCTAACATCAAACATTGGACATCCAACATCAGACATAAAATATCGTACGTCATTCATCGTACATCCACCATCGAACATCTAACATTGAACATCCAGCATCGAACATCGAAAATCAAACATCGAATATCGAACATCAAACATCGAACATTGCATAATGAACATCAATTATCTAATATCTAACATCAAACATCATCATCGGATATCAAACTTCAAAGATTAAAAATCAAACATCCACCATCGAATACTAACACTAAACATTCAACATCGAATATCGAAAATTAAACATCGAATATCGAACATCAAACATCAAATAATGAACATCTAATATCTAACATCATCATCGAACATCAAACTACAAAAATTAAAAATCAAATATCGAACATCTTACATCAAACATCGGATATCTAACATCAAACATAAAATAAATACGTCATTCATTGAACATCCACCATAATAAACATCAAACATCGAACATCTAATATCTAACATCAAACTTCGAAGTTCGAACAACAAACAGTCAACACCCAACATTTAACTTCCAACATGGAGCATCTAACATCGAATATCAAACATCCAGCATCGAGCATTCAACATCGAGCATTCAACATCGAACATCAAATATGGAACGTCCAACACCAAACATTAAAAAATTAACATCAAACATCGAAATTCTAACAACAAAGATCTAACAACGAAGATCTAACAACGAACATACTACAACCAATACTGAACACCAAACATCCAACATTGAACATCATTCAACATCTAACATTCATCATCAAACATCCAATAACAAAATTGAACATCGAACATCTAGTGTCGAACATCCAAAATCGGCCATCGAATATTTAACGTCAAACATTCGAACATCCGACATCGAACATTCAACATCAATCATCAAACATCATACATCAAACTTTGAACTTCGAACATCAAACATCTAACTTCGAACATCAAACATCGAACATGGAACATCAAACATCGAACATTTAACATCGAAAATCGAACATTTCAAATAAATATTAAAAATATTTTCAAAGGTTTGCAGACGAGAATTTTCATTTGCTAATTTATAGATTAAAAATTTTATTTTAATTAAAAAACAAAGATTTTTCAACCAACTGTGGGCGTAAACACTCATCAAAGGACGCATTCTTTTGAATGCTGCAATATTATGAAGATTTAAAGAAATATCTACCTACTTGTCCCCCAAATTGTTATTGAAAATTTTAAGTCCTCAACAAGTACACGGCAAATACTTCAAAAGCCATTGTTCTCAGCGCGACATAAAGCAAAATGTATATTAAATGCGCGTATTATGAGAAAAGGTCTCACTTACTTAAGATCCAAGACACTGTACTTATTAAAGGACTTTCATTCAATTTACTTTTCGTCAATTGAAATTTTCTTACCTTTTTTCTGCTTTATTTTTATTTGTTTCATTCCACTCCACTTTATTACAAAAGATTTAACAAAGCATCAAATTATTAGTGCAGATGACAGCAACGCCATAATGAAAAGCATGAGGTATTGGGACCTTTTTTTCACTCGCTTTTAGAAATTGCTTACGTCCACTAGCGCTTAAAAGTGTAACATAAAGAAAACTCAGAGAAAAACCGCGTGCTTGTAATTGAAATTTTGTGGTCGACCTTGTCAATTTGTCAGCTTGAATGCTTGAAGCAAATATGTTGAACAACAAAATGCATAAAACAAAAATCCTCACACCATCCGCTTAAAACTCCAGAGTAGTCCTTCGAATAGAATCAGATCAACCCGGTATAAGTCCTATTTTTCTTCTTCTTTTAAACAAGAGAGTAATTTGTTTTTTTTTTTATTTCTTCTTCCTTTCTTCGTAAGCTTCTGTTTTGTCTGTTTTTAATTTAATGTAAAAATTAAACGAAAAAAGAAAAAAATCAAAAAAAGGTCGTTTTCCTTATTGTGTGTAGTTGTTCTTGTTGTTATTGCTATTTTAAATCCAACATAAAAACACTACTTGAGAAGTTTAACTCGTCCTTTCGGTCACTTTGATTTTAAAGTAGAGGGAACAATTCGAACCATTTTGCTAAGGCTCTGCTTCGGCTGCCGTTGCTATGATGATTGTTGAGACGCTCTTAGCCCGCAGGGCATACACACAATGGCGATAGAAAGTCTCTGGCGTTGACCACGGGTGTGTTCCTCAGAGTAGCTGTGGGAGTCCTGGAATAAATTTGGAAGTCGCCTTTTATGAGCTGGAATCGTTGCTGTTGGCGACGATGGTACTTTGAAGGGAAACAATGAATTATCTTTGCTTTTAAGTGATCAATTAAGAACTTTCCATAAAAATGTTAACCTAGAACACTTTGGTTTAAGTTAATTTTATGTTTTTAAACATTATAAAATTAATAATTAAAATGAGAATTTACAAATATAAAGAGCTGCAGTTGCTTGCTGCATGGTAAATTTTCAACGGGTGAAGAATTTTCCCAACTTGAACTGTAGACTTCAAGTTAAGAATTGTGCTGAGCTATTGTCAGCGATTAATATTGAATACGAGTGAGCAAGGCGGCAATTTTCGTCAGTGCTAAAAGGAATATACATATTTATTCAAAACTTTGACAGCAGACTGTAACGAGTAGTTACAGATCGTGCGGCTGGACAGAGTTGCCGTTCGTCAAAGAATTACACTGAAGCTTGGGAGTTAAAGTTTACGTGTTTTCCCGCGTAAACATTATTAATTTTTTAATATGACATCACGATATCCATAGCCTGTGTCGTTTTAGTCGTTATATCCGATTTCATGATGTAATATTAAAATAACCACAACTTTATAAAGAAATATCGTATAACACTTTCCAAGAGCTCATTTTCAAGGGAAAGAACAGTACTACGTGATAAGTAAGATAAAACAAATCGTGCATTTCAAAAAATTTCAAAAATTTGACGTACCTATCGGCCAATTTCTCAGCTTGGATTTGAATTCCACCCGGAAACTACTTCCTTCCGAAATTACCCTCAGCTGCCGATGGAAAAATTGACAAGTTGACAAGTCAACAAATGACCTATCATCCCTGAAGTCTTGCTAGTTCTCCCCAATGCTCATATTTGGAGCTATCGTGATTATTGGCAATATTTAACTGGGAATTTTTAACGGAATTATCCATCCCTAGACTTCAATATTAAAATATATCCAGAAAAAAATGGTTTACTTGATTAAAAGAGAAGAATAATCCTATGTAAGATCCTCAAAAAAAAAAAAATTAAATTTTTGTTTGACTTTCAGATCATCTCCAGTTTTTTTACTTTTTCGAATCCAAATTAAGTCTCCCAAAAAAACGACCACAAAAGATTATGTCACCACTATTTTTCTGTTTTTATACCATACACCCAGAGTAAATTTACTTTTTTCCTTTCGTTTATTATAAAGAGAAGAGGGCGTGGCAGATATGGAACTATATATATATTCTTGACTAACGTCACCCTCTGGGTCGATATAACCATGACCATGTGTCTGTCCGCCTGGCTGGATGTCTGTCAAAATAGTTTTCACGGGAAAACTAAGCAATATGATTTGATAAAACTCTGCTCACTGATTTCAACGTAAAGGCTATCTCGTTAGACTGAAAATGAGCGAAATCAGTCAAATGACATGCCTACCACCGATACAAATAAAACATTTAAGACTCAATCTTTTAAACATAGTTTATAATGCTAAATTGAAGCGTATTTAATTTTTGGCTAGGCCAGAGGTAACACTCTTACTTGTTTTTTTTATGAAATTCACTAATAACACAGGCCCACAAAAAAAAAAAAAAGTACCATGCGCGAAAGATCAGACCACCTGAACTTTATGTTTTCGGGGTCGCTGAATCCGAATATGGTGCCAGATTAGCGAAGTTAGTTCGCGTTTTTTCAGAAACCAGTAAAAATCAGAAATTTTCAGCATTATGTATTGTAGATTTCTGAAAAAACGCGAACCAACTTCGCTATTCTGGCACCATATTCGGATTCAGCGACCCCGAAAACATAAAGTTCAGGTGGTCTGATCTTTCGCGCATGGTACTTTTTTTTTTTGTGGGCCTGTGTAATTTTAAAACGTGATCGTCTAAAAATCCTTGAGCGACACTTTCAGCACATGGTTGCGATCATCTTTCATATGGAATACTAACAAGTGTTATCTGAATGTGCCTAATTAAAATATGTTAAAGGTAGTTTTGTACTTATATTGTCTTTTAGATAGCAAACTTTTTTCTCAGAATCTGAAAAACTCAGCCCTTTTGGAAGAAATAAAGAAAATTAACTAGACATGACTTAAACTCAGCAATTCTAATATTGATGTAAAATGATAATTTGTCAACCACAACATTCAAAAGATTTTCCGTCATCGATACAATACATTTGATTAAATGCTTTGTAAATGTGGAAACTTGATTCTTCACAAGGCTAGTTCCCTTTACGCTATGCACTAACACGCTATTATTCTGTTCTGCATGTTTAACAGGGAAAAATGCAAACTTTTAAATAATTTGCAAGAAACAATTTACCGAATCGTAAAACTGGTGCTGTTTTTGTTCGAACTTTTTTTGGATTCTTTTTTTTTATTTTATTTTTTGAGTTTTTGAATTTTTCCGCAAGGGTCTAACGCGCTTAACAATGGTCGACGAAAGTTTTCAATGGATTGCATTGTTCTCTAAGTTTTCTTTTTTTTTTTCATTTTTGTTGTTTCGTTTGGGGCAGAGCGTTGTGTAATTAAAATGGTAATTGATTTGGGGGTATTTGTTTGGTCTCAAATAAAATAAACTGCAGGAATGTGAGTGAAACTTTTTTTTTTTTCATCTTCCAGCTGGTTGCAGGCATAAAGAAAAGTTTAGTATGAATATCTATATACATTTCGATGGAAAACTTTTTTCTAAATAAATCAGAATCCTTAAAAACGTTTGGCATAAAATTAAATGAAATTAATGAATTTCTTTTAAACACAATAAACTGATTTAGCCAATTAGTGCAGTATCACTTAAGAAAAATTTGTTATTTTTAGTAGCAGCATATTATAGCCACAACAAAAATTACAAAAACAACAACAATTGTATAAAAATATATATGTAGTATACATATATGTTGTGAACATGCAAATCATTTACATTCCAATGGCAAATAAAGTTATCGTCGAAAAAAAAAACAAAAACGAAGACAACGAAGACGTTGGCAAAACTTTGCCCTTAACTTTGAAGTTTTGCAAAACTCCGCTTGAAAGTTTCTACGACATGAGTTGACTTCTGTATTGCGTAAATGAATAAAACCAGCAACGAACGTATGAAGAAATGTAGGGAATATGTAACTTTTTTGGCCAGAAAAGAAAATAATAAGTCGAAAACTTTATCAGAATAATAATAACAACAATTGTAGCAACATGCACAGATACATATATGCATATACATGTACTCGTATGTACGTGTATGTGCGTTTAATTCTAGTACTCATACAAATAAATATCACATATTTTCAATAACAATTAAAACTTTCCCCAACATTCATGGCCGCAATCAATTTCAATTTTCATCAGGGTTATTGTATGTAGGTTGTATATGTTCTTGTTGTTGTTACGCTTGCAATTGCTGTTGTTGTTGTTGTTGCTGTTGTTGTTGTTGTTGTTCTTGTTGTAGCTCAATCTTAAGCAACTTGAGAACTCAATTCTCTATTCAATAAATAATAACGATGTAAAAGTTTTTCCAGCTAAATGGCGACAAATTGTAAATATGAAAGAGTGTGTGCGGTTATTGAGAATTTCATACAGAGAAGCACTTCAAGAAGAAGAAAACCCCCGAAATATGTGTATAATTGTTTTGAATTTTGAATTAAAAAGGTAAATATTTATATATTCTATGTTTTAGTTGAAAAACTGCTCTTCTTAACGAGAAATTTTTAAGTATTAGCATTCAATTCAATTGAATGGAGTTTTGTTTTTTCTAAGAAAAGTTCGCACCGTTCATGCATGGAAAGGGTCATAAGCAAAATTCTTTTAAATTATTTTGCAAGTTTATATTTATATACTTTTAACATTGTTTTTCAATTTATTGGATCTTTTCTTGGGAAACAAAATATTTCTTTAAACTATTTATAAAATTTCTTTTGAATTCTATTTATGATAATTACTATGTTGCTGGATTGTTGTAATCGGCTTTTTTGTTTTAAACTTTAAGCAAAATGCTGAGCTGCAGCCGCTGGTATGCATCATTCTTGCTTGTTTTCTTAAGTGTATTTAGAGCAAATTTCTTGAGATTTTTCGCTGCCAGCGAACTTAAATGGAAATGCTGCTCTCTTTTGCTATCTTGCCCTTACGTGTACGACTATTCCCAAATGGCGCTGTAAATTCACTATTCATGTAAAAAAATTTGACCTTTATGTAAAAATCATTATCATCATCATTATTGCTGTGATTATTTTTATTATTACCATTTGGACAAGCAACAAAGACAAATCTGTTAATATTCATGCGAATACATATATATAGTTTGCTATGAAAGTCCATGGGGCAGTACAGTAATTTCCGAAGTACCTAGGTATGGCTTAAGTGGTTCATACCAATTTGATAGGAAAGTCAATAGCATCGAAAATAAAAATGTAGTGTCCATGGCAGGTAAAAAAACCCGTGATTCAAAATTGGTTTTAATATAAGTATATTGGGCATTTCATACCCTTCAGGATAGCATTTTGCTTTTACATCGCCGATTTTTGAAACTTTTCCTCCTCAACATTTTTCTTGAACATATTACTATTCTCTTTTTTTTTTTACCCCTTAAGGGGGCCACCATACAAAATTTAGATAGAAATAATCACCTTTGCATTGGGACCCCTTAAAGGATGGATAAAAGGGGTTAGTATGTTGGGAGAAAAATGTTGAAGATGAAAAATTAAGGGGGTATGTACACATTTTTTTCCTCTCTTGACAACGAGGAATTTTTTTGATATATTTATAAAGTTTTTGTAGGGCACCCCCTCAAGGGGTGGAAAAAATGGGGAAATTTTGGAGAGGAAAAATAAATGGGGGTTGGTGAACATTTTTACCCTCTTCAGGCAACAAAGAATATTTTAGTCCTCGTTCCCTCACTTTTTTGATAATTAAAAAATTTAAAAAAAAAATAGATCCCATCGTTTGCCCATTCTAAAAATAGTCTCATAATTTGTCAAATTCATTAGTCTTTTAAGAAATTTCTTTAACCCTTTCGACCCGGCTGGGACAATATATACATATATGTAAATTAGGATATATTGTCCCAGCCGGGTCGAAAGGGCTAAGAAAATCAAAGAGTATAATCATTGATAAAAATAGCAATTTAGTTTTAAAAGTTGAAAATTTAATAAAAAAATTATTTAAAAAAAATTTTGGTTTTTTTATAAAAATTTTCTTATTGTATAAAAAAATTTCTGACGGAGTTATGAGCACTTCCAAAAACTACTGAATGTTGTTTTTGCTGCTTTTTCAGTTGTTTGAAAATTTATGTCTCTGAAACGGCTTGATGAAAAAAATTTTAAAAAAATCATAGATGCTAATCTCAACTAGTAAAACAAGAAAACAAGTTTCAAAAAAAACGGATATGCAAAACCAAAATTCTATCCGGAACGGTATGAAACGCTCATACGTATCTTGAAAAATAACAGTAAATCATGTTATGAAGACATTGTGAAGTCCTAAAATATACCCCGTTTGAGAATTTTCGGGTCACAAAACCGCTGCCCAGCCAACATACATCACATCAAACATAGTCCCAACAAAGAATCACACCCACACAAGCAATAGCATCAAAACAACGTCACATAAACTCCGCGGGATTCGGTTTTTCGCAAACTGTCAACGAACTGTCTAGGGTCAATCTTGGATCGGTCTGGTGTGAGCCATTAGTGAAGTGAAATCATATGGTGAACAGAGCTAAAAAGTAAAGCATAAAGTGTCACACAAGGACATTAGTGAAAATTAATTATCAAAGTGCCGCAGGATCAACAAATATCAAAGTGGGAGTGTAACAACAGTGTGCCGATTAGTAAGTACAACGTGTCACTTGGAGTAATTGGAGTTTAAGCAAAAGTTAGGTCAAGTATTTTCCTTATAAACGTTGAAACAGAATAAGCTAGGGACAAGAAAAAGATATTCTAATACACCCAAGAAAAATCAATAAAGAAAACATAAAATCAAAGTTGCGGTTGCAAGTAGCTTGAACGCCAGCGAGTTTAAAACCAGGCTTAAAGAAGGTCCGTTACAACATCTCAAAATCCTGATGCAATAGAGCAAAAGAACGATTGCCAAATTTGGAATTAGAAACACAAAAAGAGATCTTATTCAAAATTCTGTCCTTTCACTGTGTTATACGTGTAGTCTATATTTTCAAAATTAGATGTCGGGAAATATTGTTCAATTTCAAATAAAACTTTGCATGGCGATTGATCAAGCACAAGGACAACTTTTCAGCACTCAGGGATTACTAATTTCGAATTTTTTTTTCCGGTCCGCCCAAATGATCATATCACTTAATTCTTCCAAAATTTTTTGAATTTTTGAAGTGAAGCTTCCTTGGCCGCGTTAAGTATAAAATTTCAAGGTCACAACAATTTAACTCAACCGAGTTAAAAGGAAGAATATCTAGGTATTCTAGTGAGAAAACAACTTCGGCGATCAACTAGCCTTAACTGATAGTTTTCGCAAATTCTCGGAAGATTACCCCATGAACTCATAGTATTATTTAGTTATACTAGAGGGAAAACATTAATGGTGAACTATCAACAAGCCTTAATTGAACTTTTCAGGGCCACTCAAAAGATTCATAGTCCAAACGAGGAATATAAAGATATACTAGAGGGAAAATATTTATGGCGGACTATCAAAAAGCTTTATCTGGTACATTTCCAAGGGTACCCGAAGGTTCTCGAAGTTCTGCCCAAGGCTTTATAGTCAAAACAAAGAATATCAAAATATACCAGAGTAAAAATATCTACTTTGGAGTATCAACAAGCCTTAATTGAATATTTCCTGGAACACCCGAAAATATTCTGACACATGACATGCAATTTTAATCGCTGAGATGTTTAAAAATAATGTTTCTTCGGACAACTTGTAGCAAATGGAAAAACAGAAACAAACTTCTCGAATATATCAACAATTATTGATTTTTTTTAAAAAAAACTTTACAATTTTTCCAATTTCTTCTTCTTATATCTTTTCAACTTTTGTTGCCTCTTCATATTTTGCCAACATTTTTTTAAAGGTATTTCCATAATTTTTTGAATATGTCAACTTTTTTAAATTTTCTATACTTTTTTGTAAAAATATTTTGGCATTTACAATTTTCGACTTTCTAAAAAATTTTAACATTTTCAACATTCTGTGACTCTTTCTATATTTTACGACATTTCCCACAATCTATAACGTTTTTTGGTATTTCTTTGACAATTTCAAAAATGTTCAAAACTTTTCGACTTTTTCAAAAATTCTCTAAATTTTTTTCACAATATGAATCAAAGTGTTATATACACATATTCTTAGGTTTTAGTGTCAAACGTAACATGTCCATATACGTGCAATGCAAAACCACAATCTGTCATACACATGCATTATACGTTCTATAACTTTTTCAATAAACATTTAATTAGCAAAAGCAAATTAAATACGATTTTACTATAAAATTAATTAGTCAAAATACGCAGAAAAACTTTAAACAGAATATATGTGTGTATATAAGTAAATTACCATAAACCACTAACCAGCTACTTTTATTACAACAACTATCTACTCCACTCTACTCAAGTGCTATTACGAAATTCAAAAACATTTTTTGGGAAAGTGCACAATGGTGTATAAATCCTCTTACCGAGTTGCTGATATTTTGTTGACAAGCGATGCTTATGAAATTTAGCACTCACAATATTGCCACAGGAAACCCAGCACCATCATCATCATCACCGCCACTTTCATTATTCCCCACCATGAAAGACCACTTTATGGAAACGTTAAGTGTTGATAGCGTCTGCTAAAAACAAAGGCCACCAAAACCAAATGGAGTTAACAAATAAATAAATAAATAAATATTATTATTGTTATTGTACTTATAGATATTATTTGTCAACTCATTGCTGGAAGTGTTGAGTCCGAAAAATAGCATGATGATGGACAGCTTTGGAGCAACCCTACTCAACTACACTAACACTTTCGTAGTTTTCAAGTACTTACTTACGCCATCTTCCTACCCCAGTGTCATAATGATTGTTGTTTATACAATTGTTTTTGTTTAATATTAAATTTGAAAGCGTGAAAGTGGTGCTGCCAGATAGTGCCAAAATACATAATGATTGCCTAGGGAATATTAAATAGTGTAGAGTTGAAACATTTTTACTTTTTGCAGAAAGTATAGAGTTTAACAAAATACTTTTGTTGTAACTTTCTCACGTTAAAATTGTAACAAGTCATGCATTACTATAAATATATATTTTCTATAGGAGTAAGTGGGGTAAAGTGGGGTGAAGTGGGAAATGCCCTTTTACGGGCAAACTAGCAAAGTATAGCTGTCATGCGCTTCTGACATTTACTTGCAATGACCGTAAGCAAATCTTTATGGTATAGCGATGCGTGCATACGTATTTTTGTGATCTCTGGAATCATGTTAAGTTTTTAAGTGATTTTGAAATTTCATTTCGAAATTTTTAGGCATCGATATTTTTACTGTTTCTGGAAATAAACCGAGTACACAAAAATATTCTTTTTAGTCTTAATTTTGATAACGCAAAAGGATTCCGTGTAATTCATAGAGTGAAAGATTGAAGCTCACATTTTTTGCAAAATGTGGTATCGGGGTAAAGTGGGAAATTTTTTATGGGGTAAAGTGGGAAATATTATTTCACGATTGCTAGTCCCCACTTGTCAACGTATTATACTATTTCATGATCCAAATAAGTGTTGTACATTTATATTGTGAGTAAACACTCCGAAAAAGCTAAGCGAGTTGCAAAAAGCAGCTGACAAACGTTTAGCAAATAAACGGAAGAAAGAGGGAAACGAATCACAAAAAATAGAGTACCTGGAGCAAAAAAGCACCACAAGCAAAGAAAGCGTCAAAGAAGAAACAAAGAGGTTCTAGCTCAGATGAAGATCGTGATTTTTGCACCATTTGCATGGAACTCATGCCCGAAATCATGACCAGACACAATACCATCAAATGCAACCTAAAGGATCGTCAACACCCATTTCACTTGAAATGCGTTAATCTCACCACAAGCTTCTTTTATGACTAAAACTGTGACTCGGACTTTGATGTTTCATCAGAGAACGACGAATAAGCTACTATTTCACAATTTTTTTTAAACACATTTTTTCTTATATTTTTTTTTCAGCAAAATCATGATTTCTTTTCATATTTACTCCTATTGGTGTGTTCCTTGAACCCTTTTTGACTAACAATTAAGATATTAGAACCTTTTTCCAACATTTGTATTAGTTTTTATGAGTTTTGAAAGTTTCCCACTTTACCCCATGATTTTTAATTTTTGCTATTTTGGGCATCCTCGATCAAAGCGTCGTACTCAACAGAAAATCCATATTTTCGGTTCGTTTCTTCGGCAAAAATATAGCTTATTTAATTTCCTTTATTTTAGGAAGTTGAAACATGAAAAAATAAGAAGTTTTGTTCATTTTATGGAGCTTCGAAAAAAAATCTCCCACTTTACCCCACTTTCCCCTACTTAATCTTTGAAGTATTGGCTCAGGGTGGTTGATAGTAGGGGAATTGGAGCCTCCATACAACAAAAAAAATACCCAAAATATCTCTGCATTTACGGCAGCTTTTATTATGAAAGTTGGTACATTAATGTTTATTTACGATACAAAACTTAAGAAGGATTGAACAAGGGGGCGTTGGGCCCCCAATACAAAAAAAAATACAACATTCCATGTCTCTGCCTCAAAATCAGCTATCATTATGAAACCTAGTACCTGGTATTATGTTGACCACTCCCATTGAAAAACTTAGGAGAATTAGATACAAGGACGTTGCACCCCCGTACAAAAAAAAAAAAAAACAAAATAAAATTCTTCCTATCTTTGAAACTGTTCGACGGAGACGTGTGTACTATAAAAGAAAAGCGTGCATTGTTCCCACGAAAAATTAAATTGATTTCATTCTGACAAAATGGTACATAGCACCCCCTTGAAAAAATAAAAATAAGTTGGGAGAAGTTGAAGGGGCAGCTGTCCCCCTACAATTCACAAAATGGGATCAAAACTTTTGTTTTTGATGTAAAAAAACAATATTAAGAAAAAAATAATACCTCTTCCCCCCTCCCCTCCTAGCTTAGATCCTGGCTACGCTCTTGGTAAGAAAGTACGTTATTTCGTCATAACTTCAATTTGTTGGTTTTTGTTTTTTCTGTTAACATCTGGCAATACCATCGTGAACGCACTAACACTCGCTATCGCTGGAGCTTTTTTTTAATTAATTAATACGCTTAGAAATTGAATTCACACACACAAGAACAAAAGGAACTTCTCTATTCATTCTTATTTGACACGCAGTTATTGCCGTGTTGTTGTTGTTTTTCGCTATATTTTTGTAAAGGATTTGTTATCATTCTGTTGATTTAGAACACAATGAGACGATTTTACTTTTGTTTTGTTTGTTGTTGAGTTTTTATTTTTTATTTTTAATTCAAAAATGCAAAAAGAAAATACTTCATTCAGGAAGGCAATCGCTTTATACGATATGTACTGGATATATATTTTTTTATGTTTGTTTGTTTCTCTTTGTTTTCATTTATATGTGATTTTTACTTTGCAAACTTTTTCCATTTCTCTGCTCATCAAAGCAGACATAACTGTCAGCATAGAATTTTCCATGGAGTTAAAATATTCCAATTGTTTACGCTTGTTAGATTTTAATTATTTTAGAAAAATAAAAGTTGTAAATTTCATGTTTTATTTGAAAAAAAAAAAAAAAAAACAATTACAGCTCGAAATTGGGAGTGAAGGGCAAGTGACATGAAATTTGATATAAAATTTGGAGATAACAATAATGAAATCTGAAAGGGTTATATAAGTATATGACTTTACCACAAATCTGAATACCCTACGGTAAACTCGGTGGTTACCTTTTATTTTCATTTAAAACAATGAAACATTGCAGCGATTACAGCAAAACTGCTCAAAAATTTTAACAGATTTGTAAACATCAGTTTAAAATAACAGCGATATATAGTAGCCCTGCAAAACAGCTGTGCTACTAAATAGCTTGCTGAGTTTTACACGAACATCATTGCCTAACTAATGTAACACATTTCCATCGAAGATTTGCTGCGCCGAGATTTACATGTATATTTCGCTGTTGAATCCTACCCATTTCCAACGCTTCCACCGGCTTTGGCCGTAAACGTCATACGCCGTAAAATGCAAGTTGTTTCTTCCATTTGTTCTTGTTTTTAGTGACAATTAACCCTTTGGCGGACACAAAATTTTCCGAAAAGGTTCGCAAAATGTAACTTCTGATTTCTTGAGATCTAGACAAGAATTCGGAGTGAAGTTTTGAAGTTGTGGTTTATTAAATATTCAATTTTTTACTGAAATTTTAAAGAATTTAAAAAAAATTATTATTTTTGTGCGTTGGCATATGCCAAAGTGTCCCAGTTTAAGCCATTCGATTTGTCCCCGCTATAGGGTTACTGCCAATTTTAAAGTTGAGATGTCACTTGTTCGAAAATACCCGAAATCGGTAGACCTGTTGAGATTTATACAATGATTTAAAAAAAGCTCATCAGAAATAGAATTATTTTTGTTTGTTAAATCACGTGATTAACAATGAGATTTAGAGCTTAAGCAATCATGAATTACCACATAAATCTCTGGTAAAAACTTAGTATTAATGTCCTATAAAAATGCAAAATGCGGTCTTTAGAAACGCCAATACTTACTGGAAGCAAGTTTTTATTTAATATATCAGCCTAAAATGTGGAGATTTTTTGAGTACTTATGCATTTTTTTTCCTACAGTCTCTCACGATGAAAACGCTATATTTCCTTAGATCGTGGCTTATAATTTTCAGAAGATGTGCCTACATATGGAAGAACGTTTTAAGTCCACGAAATGGGGGTGAAGATTGGAAATGAAAATACAAATTTATTTTTCCTTTTAATATATTCTTCTACTACCCTAATGCATTTTTCATCTAAATTTTCGGTCTTTAGCCTTTGAACTATTGTCAACCAAACAAACCAGTCCCGAATAAAAACTCAAATATGGAGCAAAGTTAGTATTGTGCTTTTATAAATTTCCTCACTAAGCAAACTATAGTTTACAAGTGGCATAAACTCTCTAAGCAAGTTACGGGACTCAATTGAAGATGACCCACTGCCAGGACGGCCAATCGAGGTGGCCACCAAGGAATTATTAAAAAAATCCAGAAATTAATATTAGAAGATGCCCGACTAAAGGTGGCACAGCTCACAGAAATAATTGAAGTATTGGAAATAACAATTTTTAAAATTCTTCACGATAACCTTGGAATGACTAAAGTCAGCGCAAGATGGTTACCGATAATAAAAACAAAAGGTGTTCTCCTTCTGCATGAGGACGAGTCTATTCACAAGAACCGTGCTGCGATGGCCTCCCTGCAGGAAGTGAGCTTCTAAATTTTGCCTCACACCTTACAGTTCCAACCTGTAACATAGCAACATTTTTCTTGTGAAGAAAAAGTGAAGGATTCTGTTTCAGTATTTTTTTTCCAGACTAAGATAAAACATTTTTTTCTAACGTATACAAATTTTTTATTGCAAGATCGGAGAAATGCTGAAAAATGTAATAAAAAGAAAATATTAATTTTATTTCCACTCCTTACCCTTCATTCCGCGAATTTAAAAACTTCTCCTCGTATATGAGCAAAATCCCAAAAATTTAAATTATTTGATATGACAAAAAAAAAAAAAAAAAATTGAATTTTTTAGGTTGGTTAGGTCAGTTGGTAAGACACTAGAAGATTTCGAAACACTTGTCAGGTGATACTGCCTATCTGATTTTATCCACCGAAAAGCTCAATTGTGCTATACTTAAATGCCATTTAGACAAATCAAAGCCGTAACAAGGAATTGCATTAGGTGGAAGCGACTTATTTTCAATCCAACTCTACCCCTAGAAGTTGTGTAAAGAAAAGGAATAAAACTTTTGGAATCCATACATACAAAGATATTAAATAAATACATACAAAAGTATGCATACAAAGTATTGATGCTTAATAACTCAAACTATTACAAATATGTGCAATGCACATACCTACCAGATCAGGTACTACAAGCCCAAATAATTGCTGTTCTACATACAATCAACACAAATACAAACACTTTATTCAATACACACACACACTCATACACACAATTTCATAAGTTCATATTTGGAAACTCCAGTAGCAAAAATATTGCCAACGTTTCGTTTCGTTGGTGAATGCTTTAATCCAGTGCAAGTGAAGTGTGAAAACGTGTGTTTTTAAAGAACATCTACAGGCACAGCACAATCTCCTCCACGTATGTTCTTATGTCGTATGAAAATATTAGGACATAAAGGAGATGTACCTACTTCTCACATACCGACAGACATTGCTTGTGCAAATGTACATACCTTGAGCAAGCATGCATGTGTGTGTGTGTTTTGTGAGTGTTTTTGAACTCATAGCTGATTTCTGATTGCTATTCTATTGAATTGGCAATTACCAGAAATCCGGTGATTGGAAAAGACGTTGTAAAGTTCGAGGCAGTTCGGTACAGGATGGCAGTTGAATTTTGGTATATTGCTGAAGCGTTCAAAAGAAGTGGCTCAAATTCGTTTGTGTTGCCAAGATTTAGATAAGCTTATGGGTATGTGTGTGCTTTTGGTTGTATGTAAAATTTTGTAATTTTAACACACGGATTTAAAATGAATTTTAGGTTGAAGAAGCTATGGCGGTTGCTTTAAGAATAGCAATATGGTTAATGCAATACCGTTGACTGCATGATATGTGTGGTTAATGATTTTAAGGAACTTATTAAACTAAAACCAGTCTAAAACTGCAGAAAAATATTAAGAAAGAAAACTGTTGACGAATTAAGAAAAGTTTATAAGAAGCCTTTAGAAAATACATTGCAAAAAACGAAAAAGTAGAAGAATATTGAAATCGTCAAAAATGATGCAAAGCAAGCAAATTTTGCAAACACATAGTACACGCATGAATTGACCTTACCATCTCGGTGTTGACTGCAAACAGGGTTTCATTTCATGCCAAAAACCGATTTAAATGGCAAAAGAGAAAAAAATTTTCCGATTTTTATACCCTACATTCACTTTGTCCTTCCGTTTGTAGCGCAGAGAAGGAGACGTGGCAGATATGGAGAAGTATATACATTCTTGATCAGCGTCACTTCCTGAGTTGATATAGCTATATCCGTCTGGCTGTCACAAAAGTTAATTTTCATTTTTCAAAGTGTATGATTTTCGAGTCATCAACTTATACGTTGGACATATCGATATGTATCTTTGACACACGAACTAATTATCACATGAATATTTCATCGTGTTATCAAATCATCATTCAAATCAAATAAATCAAAATTTAAATCCTTGAAACATTTAATTGGTCATCGAAATAACCATTCCATTTGTAATAAATTTTTGTATTTCATATTTCAATTTGATTAAATGCTGTGCTGATTGCGTGTGCAACATTTTCATACCCTATACCCAGAGTATATTCGTTTTGTCCTTCCGCTTGTAACGCAGAGACGGAGTAGTGGCAGATATAGAAAAATGTATATATTCTTGATCAGCGTCACCTCTTGAGTCGATATAGCCATGTTCGTGTGTCTCGCTGGCTGGCTGTCTGTGCGTGGAAATACATTTTTTGGGAAAAATAAGCAAGATAATTCAATGAGTCTCGGTGCTCTATCTCCGTCGTCAAAGTTAACTTGTGGGATTGAAAATGAGCAAAATCAATTGACGGACACGCCTACCGCCCATACAAAAAATATAACTCAAAATGCAACTTTAGGAGTATTTTTCACGACAATACAACCGAAATACACACAAGAACTACGAATTGTAAGCGCAAGCTCTAAAGAAAAACTGGACAAACTCAGACAAGAGGGTGTGGCTCCTCCCATATAAGCAAAAGCTTCTTAACACTATACTGAAAACGGTTTTGAGATAATCCAACGAAATTTCACTCAGACACTAAGAACTGTAAATGCAAGCTCTGAGCAAAAACTGAGAGAACTCGGACAAGAAGGCGTGGCACCATAAAAGCAAAATTTCAAAAATACTACAGCGTAGGATATTTAGTGTTTGGCCAGGCCACAGGTTACACCCTTACCAGTTATTTTTAATTTATGGCACTCTAAAAACCATATGATTTACTTTAACGCACTTTAATGTCGCACATAATCTGCTGTCTCACTCTACGCTTAACTGCATTCATCATGTGACATAAAAATTTGTGGTGGCAAATTGCATTTTGTGTTTGTGTGTGTGATTTTATGTAGTATTTTTATTTGCCATTTTTTCTTTTAATATTTTTTGTTGCGTAATAACTTGACGACTCGACTGGCAAGTTGAGCGCAAACATGAATAAGTGTTGCATGGCAAATCTGCATCATTCATACGCAACGCAAGCACACACAAGGCTGCAAGTAAGTTTTTTGTAGCTAAGACGCCATTAGGAACATTTTGTTAGAAAAATGGAAATGTCAAGTATTTTACGATGAGTTAATGCTGTTTAATTTGGTAGAGAATAGATAAGTACATATCTCAGTAAACATAAAACTCTACGGTGCAAATGTCCACATATTGTTCACAAATTTAGGCGCAATAAAAGAAAAAAACGTGCTCTCTCTTCAGAAATCTTAATGTGTAAAAAACATTGTACACATCTGTGGACGATATAACAAATATTTATCAAAAATGTTGTTTTTTGAGACTGCGTTGAGGAAAATTTATGGTTAAAAAATTGTTTTTCCTTAAATTATTCTTCCGGGGTCCAATAATTAATATTACGTTCCCACCAAAGATTTGGCAGTGGCAAGATTTATGAGAGATTTATTTTTGCCAGCGGGAAAATGAAAGTTGTTATTTGTGGCAAAAATAACATTTGCCATTTTTTCTTTTCAAAATTGTTACTTTTTTTCTTAATATATTCTTCAATTTACTTCTTTTTTAATAACATTTGATGCCGATTGTCAAAGTAACAAAGAAACAGCCGTATATCAACTAGCGAAGATTTAAAATAAAGCTCGTCAGAAGTTGATTTTGCTTTTGTAAATGAATTATAGACTTACAACAAGATTTAGAGCTAAGTCTCGAAACAGCCGTAAATCACCTCACGGATAAAAAGTACTAGGTCCTTTTACGAATATTTCAGATAAATCTCGTCAGATGATTTACAACGAGACTTAGAGCGAAATCTCAAAACAGCCGTAAATCAACTCACGGATAAAAAGTAGGTACCTACTGCCCCTTTCAAATTGAAAAAAAAAAAAAAAATTGAAAATCAAACTTTCTCGCACATGAGAGACGGAGTTCATTGGGAAATGTGTTTTAACAAAGAGTCTTGGAAAAATTTTAATCATGAAAATTATTGCATCAATGCTTCAGTTTCCAATTGGGTGTGGTGGGTTGACTCTTGTTAGTTTCTATATTGTGTACTACATGGCATATTATATATATATGTGTATTTTGTGCACATAAATCGTTAAAAACATACAAACATATATTTTGATATGCGCTTGTATGCTGCTTATTCAAGGGTTTGTTGCTTCGGACGATCGAGCAAGGTGTTGCGGGTGTAGAAAGCAAAATTACATGTCGCCAACAGCTTTAACAAACGATAAAACAGCATAAAAACGAATATAATCATGGGAATAATAAAAGAAAATGAAAAATAAAAAGAAAACATAAATAAAAAATGTACTTAATACAAAGATGCTAAGCAACAAGGATCCGAAAAGTGAAAAAAACAAAAACGAAAAGTCAGTAACAAGGATTTTCGCCGATTTAGTGGAAATTTTGTACAATGTTGCTGTTATTGCGCTTTTACCAGCTTAGCAGTTTGGTGTATAAAAAGTGCATTCTGCGTACATCAAGAAAATGTGTAGTGTATTCTTTTAAAGAGAAAGAAGTCAAAGGTATTTTTTATTTTAAATGTTGCAAGTAAGCTTGGTTTCACTTCTAGCACTTAAAGTCTGCAGTATTTTCCTTCATTTGGCACTACTGCTCTAGCACTAAACATTCCATGCAAACATATTGTAGTATTTGTAAAAAGAAAAAAGCAATTCTCACGTTCACTTAAATTTAAGTCATAATTAAATAATCTTTATGCACATATCGTCCTTATGTATACGAGCGTGTATATCCTTCGGACTTTAACAACATTAGTGCATGGACCAACTTTGCATATCATCATGCTAAATGTCCTGCAGCATAAAATACAAAATGACATGGCATTGCAAAAACTCGGTAATAGTTTTTTGGACTCAGAACAGAAATCAGTGGAGCTTTGGAAGAAGGAGCGGAAAAAAAAACCAAAAACTGGACTTCATTTGCCATTAAGTCAAACAGCATTGAGTTGTAAATGTATACATGCATACATACATACATATGTACACAGCTATAGATTTATAGATACAAGCAGATTTTGTATTAATGTTGTGCTTAATTTCCCAAGAGAAAAAATTTCTAGCGCTTCTGATCCAAGCACTTCAAAAGTGGTTGTCCCCACAGAAATTTAGAAGCACTTTCAGAATGATTTTAAAAATGCTGCAGTAAGAACAACGTGAGTTCGAACCCAGCCTGGATGATTTGTTTTTTATTTTTATTTTATAAAAATATTTTTATTCAACCCTTTTTTACTTCACTTTTCTATTTTCCTATCTCTTTTTTTATTTACTTTTGCTTACTTGAATTGAAACTGATTGCACAATGAGTCTATGTAAGGCTGCAGGAGCATTCGTATGTCAAATTCTGTTTGGACAACATTTGCATAATACACAAATTTAATACCTCTTCATATCATCGGGGATTGGTGCAGCAGTCTAAAGAGTTGGTAAATCCTGGCGCGAACAGATTTTTTTTTCTTTTTTTAATTTTATTGAAAAAACGCTTACCGCAGCATTACAAATAATCGCTTTAAAAACTCTTTTTTGGTTAGGCTGCGGTAAGCTTTTGCTCGCTTACATCCTATGACATGCAATGTTAAAAAGAAAGTATAGTTCTTACGGAGCGGAAGCGCTTATTGATGAATAGGATGCACTTTAGAAGGGTTTTTGAATGAAATGAAATTTTGTTGCACGGTGAAGAGAAAGAGTAAAAAACCAATAACGATTAGCCAACTACTGTAAACATCAACTGCAACAGCATCATACGATCGTTCGAAGAAAACCGGTTTCACAAGCTTACCGTTATTCCACAACAACACGAGTACGAAGTTTATGTTTAATGCAGCAGCTGCAGTAGCGAAGTGGTCAGTCTCGCAGTGTTCATTGAAGCGTCAACACGATCTGGTCCAAAGTTTTCATCGTCGTATTACAGTCAGTCTCGCATTGCGCTTCGTTAAAGTTAAATCGCGTCAGCGCCTCATAGTTTTGCTCTCACCTTGAGTGAATACTTTTTACTTTTGTAACATAAGGAATTAATATTATAGTGAAAAACATCACAAATTCACGTCAAAAGAAGACGAGATCGCTTACCACAATTAAGTATTCGGGTAATAGATTTTTTTGAAAGCAGTATAGGGCAGTAGTAAGAAGATATTTTTTATCTGAACAATCGAATTGCTAGTATCCCTCTTCTACTGTATATATTTGTAGCTAAAAGACTTAATAAAATTAGAGTGCGTGGAGCATGCTCGGTTGTACAATTGAATTGCTGTGTCTCTAATGTTGGTTGTTTCTTCAGATTGGCTTTCGCAACCATTCCAACATCAATTCTGGAAGATACCTGAAACTTGGAAGCGATCGGAGGAGTTTCACACAGAAGACTAGTGTGAGAAGACAGGCAGCAGACGACTTAAAGTCCCAAACGAACAAATATTTTTGTAACGTAATAAGAAAAAAATAAAATCTTAACATTGAAAACTAAATTTCAAGCTTTCTCATTTTTCAAAAACCGCATGGCATAAGTAAGTCCGTTTCGAAGTTTCGCTATCAATAGTCAAATTTTCGAAATTTCCAAAGCTTGTGTTTCATTATTCTTCTATCATAGAAAGGTATGCTTTTTTCCGCGAATATATTACAATACCACTGAAGTATATGAAATATCTAACTTTTTGTAAATGTTCATTTCAATGATAAGAGTGTCGAACTAAGTTTTAAGTTCAGTTTTAAGTTTTGCAACTCAACTTTTCCACAACACTGATGGTCATTTGTCCATTGCGTCGAATGCTGCTAACTAACTTTTACATTTTCTTAACTGCGTTATGCTTTTGCTATCCCCTCTGTTCCTGTTAGACTGCCGGATTTCTAGTTCCAGTACCAGGCACTAGCACTGGCTAGTGCATTTTGGCATTTGCCACTCGACACTCAATGATACTTGGTAACACATTTTCAACATTCAAATGATGTTGCAAATGGTTTTGTTTTGTGGCGGCAAGGACATTAGGCATGGCATAGAACTGTTGTTGCCAGCTGCATTTGTGCAGTAACAGAGCAAAAGCAGTTATTGAGGCTAAAAACAATAGTTATCAGTGTTGTTGTTGTTGTTATTTTGTAATGGTTAAGAATTTTCGCACTAAAATCGCACTAATTGCAGCCGATGGCAGAGTGCAAAAGAACGAATGAATGAACGAACGAACGAACGTTGCAAGAACTTCCGCTTCCGTTCAGCAGCTTAGTATCGCTTCAATGCTGCCAGATCTTTAGAAAGTTAATCAGTACTTTTTCTTTGATTTTCGTCCTATCGGTCAAAGTTTCCACATTCTCTGTTATGTTTTGTTTGAATGGGCTCTAGAGAAAATTTATGGCGGAGTATTTTTTGGTGATAATCAATCAATCAGTTCTTTGCTTCTGTATTTTTGGCATAACACTTATTCGAAAAAAAATTTCCAGCAGACAAGATGCTCAATAGTCATTGGTCATCAGCTGTGGCTAGTAGGTCCTCTTTTTAGTTTCTGTTGATGGTTTTTGTTACCTGTGTAGAATTTCTTTTACCCTGCGTAAGCTTCTGGTGTCTGGAAATTCTTGGGACCTTGTCACTCATCCAAGACCTGCTATAAAGTGTGGTCAAAGTGTTAAACTCAAAGATTTCATAATTATCTTCCTAAGATAAAGGTGTCATCGATTTTGTTTTCGACAGGATATTTCTGGTTTTTGCCAAAACCTGCCACATGCATTTTTCTTTGAGAAAACCTGTTTTTCTGATGATTAAAATGTTGATATTAAAAATTTGTCGAAAACAGCTTACTTCAAATTGGATATAGTAAGAACAATAAAGTAAGAAAGTTAATTTGCAATGGCAGAATAAAATAGCATTCTTGTCGAAGATGTAATGTAATGCAAAATGTGAAAGCCTGTCAAACCAATTTTTCCAATTTTCAGTCAAAACGATTTGGCAACCTATTGTGATCCACTGTTCCGAAGTTCCATTTTTAATCCTACTTACGGCAAAAGACCCAACATATGAGAACGCTGTCTAAGTATTTGCTTAAAATGCGTTTAAATGTTTTTAACAAAGTTAATGTACGAGTGCATGTATGTATGCAGCGTGGGATTGTGTGTCTGCAAATAATTTGTTGCATACTTTACCGCATTTAGATTTTCTAATTGAAAATGCTGTACTGTGCATAATTTTCGAACGTTTCTGTTTTGTTTAAATTATAAAAAATTTTACAAACTTTCTTACTAATTTTGTATACTTAAAAACATGCAAAAATCATGTGCATAAAATTTTAGCGCTTTTAATGCTTGAAATTTTTCCACACTAAAACAAAAATATTTGAAATGGCCAGCTGGCTTCTTGATGGAGTCAACATTTTAAAATCTTCATGGCACTAAGCTGAAGATGTTTTTTAAACTGAAGCTTTAGCCCCATTGAAGACTTTGAAACTATATTTCTACTCAACAGGAACAGATTTTACGGAACTTTTACATTTTTCTTTACTTTACTTTCGAAAATTTTAATAATTTTTCAGTGTATTCAGCGCATTATTTTTCTTCCAAAATTAGCGTAGCGCAAAGTTTGGGAACGAAATTATTTACTTTCGGTTTGGCCATTATTATTAATATTATTAATAAAATTCTCTGCTTTCATATCTCTCTGCTTCATATGAATTTTTACGCATTTTGCACAATTGCTGGTAAAAATTTATTAAGGTTCTTGAAAACAGAAATGAAATCCCTGCTTATTAAATTAGTCAGTTAGTAACTTAAATGAAACAAAACAAACACAAAAATATCTTCATCAACATAAACGTTGTTAGTGCTTAAAAAATGCTACTTAAATTCAAAATAAAAATGCCAAAAAAAGGATATTTTTGTTAGGATTTTTTCTTTTCTTTGTTTTGCTTAAGAAACTTAAATTCCGTAAAATTATGCAAAATGGTAGTGATTGCGACGATACGGTAGCGGTGATATTTGCGGCAGTGGTAGTAGTAAAGCAACATTGAGGCCGGAAATGCCCACATATGCTAGGAAATGTTATGTTCTCACATGAAGACACATACGGACGCACACATGCACACTAAAGGACTCATCTAAAATGCGCATAACTAAATTTCTTGTTTGCCTTATTATAAACGCAAAGTATATTTTCAACAGAATGATAAAAAAAAGGATACTCAAGATCAAGTGGGTGAACGAGAGAACGCATAGTGGTATGTAGGATGGTGAAAAGTTTAGCAAAAAAGGATATGTAAAATTTTTGGCAAAAATAAACAACAAAACTTACGGAAAAATAGTGCAGAGAGGGGAAAACAAAATCAAATCGCCGAAAATTTAGTTGATTCATTCGTTTGTTTGTTTAGCATTTAAACGTTTTGTCCAGAATTGAATTTATCAGCTCTATGTTTGCAACAAGAAAGAGAAGTGAAACATAGAGAGAATGTTTCGAAAAAAATGCAAATGAAAATGAACATGAACATGAACATTGAACACTGAACATAGAAAAGTGAGCATTGAACATTGAATATTGAATATTGTATTGAACATTGAACATTGAACATTGAACGTTGAACATTGAACATTAAACATCGAACATTAAACATTGAACATTGAATATTAAACTTTGAACATTGTACATGGAACATTGAACATTGAACATTGAACATTGAACATTGAATATTGAACATTGAACATTGAACATTGAACATTGAACATTGAACATTGAACATTGAACATTGAACATTGAACATTGAACATTGAACATTGAACATTGAACATTGAACATTGAACATTGAACATTGAACATTGAACATTGAACATTGAACCTTGAACATTGAACATTGAACATTGAACATTGAACATTGAACATTGAACATTGAACATTGAACATTGAACATTGAACATTGAACATTGAACATTGAACATTGAACATTGAACATTGAACATTGAACATTGAACATTGAACATTGAACATTGAACATTGAACATTGAACATTGAACATTGAACATTGAACATTGAACATTGAACATTGAACACTGAACATTGAACATTGAACATTGAGCATTGAACATTGAACATTGAATATTGAACATTGCACATTGAATATTGAACATTGAACACAGAACATTGAACATGAACATGAACATGAACCAATCGTTTAAAAGACATATAATGCATTCGATCGCGATTTCTAAATAAAAATATCTTTCATTTTCATAAGTCTGTTCACTTTATCCCTACTGTACTACAAAGACGTATAAAATCATCATAGCAAACAAATAAGATATGGAAATCGCACTTGTACATTTTACAAGAATGACATTGATTTTCAACAAATTGTTGTCAATTTAGGTTGAAAAGTTTTGCTATTTGATTTATTTTTCTTTGCTATTTTTAACACAAACATATACACAAATACACCTACACAATCCAAAAGGGCATCTCTTGCCGTTGTCGACTGTTTCTTTGGCAACAACAATGGAGAACGTTGTTGCTGTCGCTGTTGCTGTCACTGTTGCTGTCACTGTTGCTGCTGCTGCTCATATATTGTCAGTGATTTTTTATTTGCTTCTACTGCTTTTACTACTGGTCCTTTAACAGCACTAACAAATTCATTTGGGAATTGTATTCATATGTTGTCAATGTTGTACTTGTATTTGCACATATATACATATGTATAAGTTCTTGTCTGCTTGTGTATGTATGTGTGCCTTTTGTATTTTATAATTTTCGTTTTTTCTTCTTTTGTTGGTAAATCAACAAACACCAAAAAGGATAAAAAATTACAATTTTTGCATTTTATAAGCAGCGCTGCATTTGTAAGTGATTTTATATGCGCATGTATTTATTTATTTATGTAAATATATACATATGCAAATGTATATGTGTGGTAATACTGAGTCGGAATTTATACTTTTGATAGTTTTGATCGTGCAGAATATTTTCCGATGACAGAGATTTTATATGTACTACGCAAAAAAGTCTTATTGGTCCAAATAAAATGTTTTGTCTGATTTAAGGAGAAGTTCGCCAAGTTTTCGGTACTGTAGATCAAATAGTTCTTTTCCAAAAGTTTTTTTGAAAGTACGATGCATTTTTCTCAAGCACAAAAACCATGTTGTGCCGTGATGAGACAAATTCTTTCCTGAACCTGTACCGTTATAGATCTTGCTATTATAATTTTATACGAGATTTTCGTATTGATATTTTTGGCAATTCAAATCTTTTTGATCAAATGCTGCGAACATCTCAATCCTTCTTCTGCAATGTTAAAATCATGCCTTAATATACAATAAGAAATACGAGTTTTTGAGCGAGATGTGATCTTTTTATTCCAGTGTAAAGTACACATGTTCTGATTAAGTATGAAATAAAATATCCGGCAAATGTCGACAATTGCATGAAAACAAAATTATAATACATGATATATTTCCTATTGGGTAGGTACATTAAGTAAACTATATAGGACTAAATATAGCAATAAATAAATAAAATACATGGTGAATAGATTTCTCCAGAGATAAGCATTGTGTCAAATTTCGAATTGTGAAATGTTGTTAATTTTGATTTGTTAAAATGCCATCATTTCATTTGAAGAAAGAGTGAGCACTAAGGTTACGGCCTAGTAACAATTCAATTTGACATTTCGAGATATAATTTGAAAGGGTAAATATTAATTGGTTGTTTTTTAGAACTATTTAAAAAATTTCTTAAGCCTTAGAGTCATAAAAAAATTCGAGCGAAAAAATTCTTAAGAATAGGAACTTGTTTTCTGTAGTTTTTTAATACAAAATTAGCTTATGGATTTTCCGCTAAGTAAACTAAAGCAAACAGCAACAGTTATCTTTTCTTAGATTAACTGAAACACTTAAACATGCATTTGTATGTATGTGGGAGTAAACAAAAAACCCGAGAGTTGAAAAATCTAAAATATATAAAAAAAGTCTAAGCTTAAATCAAGCAAAAAATTACTTGAAAACAAAACTAAACCAAAACTAAAACAACAAAAAAAATGGAATAAAGTTAAGAAAAATACAACCCACAAGCACTTAAAACTTAGTTGCCGAAAAATTTTACAGCACACTTTTTGGCGCCTTTGCCAAAATTGCAAGTGAAAAAAAAAAAAAAAATATGTTTGTTGAGAGAAAAAGCATCTATCTCACAGTGCATGTTTGTATACATGATTGCGATAAAATGTAAAATATTTTAAAAACAATGCACCCCGTTTTCCTAAGCTGCCAACACAATTTATTGAGCGAGTAATTTTTGCGCCATGAACTATGCAACTTAAATTATATTCGCTATTGATGATTGCTATTGAGGGTGTTTTTTTTTAAAAAAGCAGAACTTTAAAATGTGCCCAAGTATATTTGCGATGTCCAAATTAAGTTTTTTTATATACGAGAGGATTTACAGAAGTTCACTGAGTTGTTGCTAGTTTATTTGTTTTTAAAAAAGAATGAAAGAAGGTTGACCATTGTCTTACAATATTTTATTTAAATGTTATTTTTTATGACAATTCAGATGAAACATGAAATCAGTTGGAAGTATTCCACAGTATCCTCACTTTCCAGAGCTGAGCATAGCCCGGGGATTCCACATTTTCGAGCACACTATTGCACTGTTATCTGAAAATAATGAACGGTTAGTGTGACAGAATAGAAAAAGTCGGATATCTGAACGCTTATTTGGATCCACAGCTATCAACGAATTTGACAAGAAGACTACGTACATGTTTAATTTTTCAATGGGATAATCTTAAATACTTAGATAAACCTATTAGAAACTTCAGAAATATCATACCATTAAGTTTTAAAATTAAACGAGTATAATGAAATAGTTGTATCATCAACAGAAATCATTTAAATTGGTTGAACCGAATTTGACCCAGAGACCTTCCGAAGGTTAAGTGTGTAGCTTTTTAATGTAAAAACTATTTTTCAAAATTACAAAAACGAGCAGACTTACACGAAGCAATATTTAATCTAGACAACAAGTCTGAAATGCAAATACACCCACTTAAAAACACTCATAGAAATAGGTATCCATATATAAATTTTGGTTAAAGCCAAAAAAGGACAACAGTAGCAAATAGCGCAGAAATTCAGCCAAAATCGTTGCCAACACACAAATAAAATATAAATGAAATAAAAACTAAAACTAAAACTACTAAATAAATGAGAAGAAGACGAAAAAAAGCAAAAACTACAAAATGGAATGACATAGAATCCTGCAAATCCAATTGCTGCATTTAAATATGATCCTGCCAAGGCTGAACCAAAAATTCTAAATTGAATTCCGGTGCCCAATTAAACGACCGTCCGGTTAGTTTTAGCTTCAGTTCGCTTCGCTACGTTATGGTTTGTTGTTGTTGTTGCTGCTGCTCCTGTTATCCTTTAAACTGTGCAAAATGACACAAGCAAACATGTATACATACATACGTATGTATATACTTTAGTGTCAATCCATAGGTGCGGTGTGATTCGCTACCTAGTAAAAACAAGTGTAGATATATAGTTAGATCAAAATGGGTTATTTGATGGAACTCAAAAGAAAAGTTTGACCCCTAGAGTTGGAAAGATTTTCCTTTGTAATATCTTTTTTTAACAATTTCGTTTCTTTCGTATTTTTGAAGTCTGAAATACTCCTCATAGAATGACCCCCATGCAGCAAATTCCTTACATATTCACACGTACAAAATGCAAATATAAACTGTGAAATTTTTGGGTTTTCTGAATGCTTTTTCGAATAACAGCAGCAGAAGTAGCCTTGGTATTGAAAACAGCAGCAGCATTGGCAGCATAAAACTTTTTTTTTTTTTCGTTTTTGACTAAGCTGTGGCAAAAGCACTAAATCAGTCAATATTACAGGGTCATAACCCGAGTAAGTGTGCATATAAACGAATAAATATGAAAATTCTCACATACACAGAAAGAGACGACTTCATAGTGTGACAAGTGTGTGTATGTATGTACGTTTGTGCGGGTGCATGTGTGATTTTTGAAATTTTTGAGCGTGTGGTAAATCAGTAAAATCATAAATGAATGTTTGTGTGTCTATGTGTGAGACTTTTATCCTTGTGCTAAATTTCACAACAAAATATAAAAGCCATACAGATTTAGGAAAATTTTTGAAACTTTTTTGTTTTAATTGGTTGCCAATCCTTTTTACATCATTCAAGTTCAATTAGTACTCAGCACTTTTGATTTAGAATTTAGTTTTTGCAGTGATTTTGTTTAATCATATGTATTCGACTTGATTATTTTATTGCAATTTTTCTTGTGTGTCTTTTATCTCTTCGAGAAGCGTTGTGCCACAAAAATTCTTTTCCGTCATCCTAGCTAGTTGTTGCTGAGTTCGTTTTAATAACAAAGAAGTTTTGGTTTCCCTCCTCTGGCTACCTCTTGAAACCAAAGTTCAAAGCTTTATATAAGTAATTCTTTCTAGACAGCATCAATTCTGATCCAAGAAAATATATGCCCCACCAACTGTTTCTTGGCTGAGTGCAAAATACACCTGAGGAAATTCCTAATGCTCTGTCTGGCAAGTCTACTTATCACTTGTATTTATGTACTTATGTATTCTCCTTTAACTCCTAGGAGGAGAATAGGGCCAATGTAAAACATCTCCATTTGTCGCGATTTCTTGCCATGCGTTTGATCTCTTGCCATGACTTTCCCGATTCATGGATTTTCCTATCCAGCGACATTTTCTAGCTGGTTTTTGGTCTTGTCTCTTGTTACTGTAAGTGTGACAAATATGCTTCAAAACAGATATTTTTGTAACTTTCAGCCAGAATATCAGAATATCAGAACTGGAGTCAATTCGGTGAATCTGATATTATATTCGAATTCAATAGCTCCAAGACTCTACGCTGCAAAATCATTTTTGCCTTATGTTACTTATTAGGTAGTATTATAAAAAATTTTAAGTAATCTAACGAAATAGTTAGACGGTAAGTAGAATAGAATTAGCAAAACATGGCAACACTAGTAAACAGCTGTAACAAGAATCACCTGTTCACCACACTGAGGTGAGTTGGGATGGTGGTAAGAGTTGTAGTTAAAAGTACTTTGTTAAGTGGTAGCTTTGTAAGTAGATAGACTGGTGACTCATTCACTAGAGCGTTCAGCACTGCAAGTGTCCTTAGGAAATATATGTTACATACTAGTAAGCTGGTCGTTGTGCCTTTGCTTGTCTTGAGCTTTGCTGATACAGCGAAGCCAGAACGGACAGTAGAGAAAGTAGATAGATAAGTGACTTGAGAGTTGAGCTCTGACGATACAGCAAAGCCAAAGCAGACAGAAATACACTGGTACACCTTACGTCGCGTGATAAAGGGATAGCACCCGTAGAGAGGGAGTCTTTTCAATATCATTGACATTTTGCGCAAACAACCAAACTGCAACTCTGAGTTTTTCCAATACCGTAGACATTTTGCACTAAAAAAAACAACATTGACATTGATATTTCTTTCCATTTTCAACTGGTTATTGGCATCTAACTAAGAAAAAGATAAACAAGCAATAACAATTACATCTGGATCAAATTTGTAAAAATAAAGTTAATGCTTTGCTTTTTTAATTAAAAAAATAATAAAACCTCAGCCAAAGCATCTTCACAACAAGCTCAGTTCTTAGAGATATTTAACCAATTTTGATGAATCTAACTGAAAAGTTAAATATTTTCAAATTGTGAAAGCAAATGATATGAGAAAGATATTAAGAATTTTATATTACTATGATCTCGTGGCTATTTGAAAACTTAGGCCGAAAAATAATTTTTCGATAGACCATTCTTTTAAATAATATAAAAAATATAAAATAATAACAAAAAAGTAATTTATTGATGAGATTTTCAAGCAAAGGACCATAATTTTTAAATAAAAAATTAATACCTGCCTACACCTGGATGGCACAAGTATGATTTAAATTCAATGTTCGATTAATCGGAACTTTGCGTCTATCCCATAGCATAAAATTCAATAAAAATACAAACAAACGTGGTTGGGATTTTGGAGTATAGGGCTTGGGTTAGGTTCGATTAATCGAGCCCATGATATTTTTACATAACGGGAAATTGAGTTAGGGTAAAAATTTTCCGATGACGGACTCGGAATCATGGGGCGTTAATCGCCCTTAAATATACTTAAAATCAAAAAGTTTTATAATATTTGCAACACAATTTGGTTATGGGTTAAATAAGTACTCTCGGAATGTATCCAATGGTTACACAATTCTAAGAAATCTTAAAACCGTGCCTTAAAGCTTCAATAACCATCGTTGGAATAAGAAAAAAATTTATTTCAAGTAAACAACTATACTTTATAATTTATATTTTCATTTGTAGCATTTTGCATGCAACACTACACAACAACATTTATGTAGTTGGAAGTTCAAAATAAAAAAGATAATCCCTTTTTATGCTCCTGTCAATATCTCTGATATTTTCCTTTTTATTTGAGTTTTTCAGGTTTTTTTTTTTATTTAGCAAAAATGTACAAAATAAATTTGCAGCTGCGATACAAATCTTTCGAGAGACCAAAAACCATTTTGTGGACAATATTTTTTACCCAAAAACTCACAATAAAATAACACATACAAACATTAGCATACGACAAGCACAAACACATACACAGATGCTCGTGCATAAGGACAACCTGAATGTATTTTGTATATTTACACATTGCTCTGCACATATGTACATGTGTATAGGTGCACAAATACATCAGCAATATTTGTTTTTTGCTTTGCAGCACAGGTTTTTTTTTTTAATTTTTCTTCTTGTGTGTCTCATATCTTTTATATGGATTTTGTACAAAATGAAACACTGGTTTTCTATTGACCCATAAAGTATAAAAAAGAGCAAACTATTCTGTGGGCAATTCCATGCAAAACGATAATTATTTAAGTCATTAAAATTCTGCACGATTTCTGTGTAATGTTTACTCCATTATCAAGATTACGATTTTAATGCACTGCAATCAAACCAATGCTGACGTAATTTTTCATACGCGGTGGCTTTTATAAAAGATTGTTGCTATATTGGAACCTTGGAGTAAAAACTTAAAACCTAATTTTCCGTTGCTGTCAAACACTCGCTACATTTTCCATCTCGTTTCTTTTGGTTTCAACTAGTTGCCATAGTATTATCGTAAGCTCTTCTCGTTGTTTCTTTCCACCACATTTACAGGGTGCTTTGGAGTTATTTTGATGTAGTTTTTGCTGTACAATTACTTTTTTAGGCTTTGAGGATTCGGTAGTCTTTTGTATTAAAAGAAGAATGGATTTTGGGACTTTTCCGAAGTAGTTTCTCCTCTCCGAGACTTAGGTTTAGGAAACTATTTAAAATAATGACAAAGGTTTTAACGATCCTTACAATCTATTTTTTATGCAACAACTACTTTTCCATTGAATTGTCCTCAAAAAAAAAGGATATACTCAAATATACATTCAAAGAAAAATTGTTATAAGTGAAAAAAGAAGAAAAACGAAATAGAGAAAATAACGAAAAAAGGGTTTCGTACAAAATTGTCAATATTTTACCTTTTCTTTATGCTTCATCTGAACATCGCCTGGCAGCCGCCTAACTTTGGCTATGGTGTTGGCGTTTGCTTTGATTTTGTTTGGCTTTGACCAAAGAAAGCACTCCACTACCAGACCAAAGCACAAGACCAAGCAAGCAGCTTGTATGTACAACTTGTATATCAACTGAGATTTTGCATAAATTTTCCGTTTGTTATCGTTGCTTCCAATTTTAATCCCCAACAATACTCCACAATAGATATATGGCTCATTCCATAGACTTTTGACCACTATGTGGAGGAAAATGTGTAGATTTTGAAGAAAAATGTGTATGATTAAGATAAAAACTTGTTTTTCAAAAGTCAAGTATGATAAGCTATGATTATCAGGAAAAAAAGCTCTTTAAAACCGTTCAATTAAGTACAAAACCCAAAACCCTTTAATCCACAGCAGATCAAGCAAAGAAGTGGAACAAAATGTTACTGAAACAATGAAGCCAACCTTCAATTCATCTCCGACTAAAACCATCAACTTTTTCTGCCATAAAGGATTTAGTCACACCTGAAAGCCATCTAAGCCACATAAAAAAACAAGGTATAGGCAAACGATCAAACTACAACTGAAATGTGAAATACATGGCATTCGACAACAATCTTTTGACCTTCAGACTCAGAAATGTGAAGAAGGGATGAGCAACCAAGACCGAGACAACTATGGTCCTGTTCTTGGTTTTTATCTTGGACATTGAGCCGTGGTCTTGGTTTTGATATTACGTTTTGGTCTTTGACATTCCGTCTTGGCTATGATCTGGGTTTGGTCATAATTTTAATCTTGGTCTTGATTTTAGAAATAAAAAAACTACACACAAAAAGTTGCTAAATTTTTCATGCTCAACTATCTTTCGCGATCTTAATTTTTTCAAAGTATTGTATTGTTAGTATGCCAAATTCCACAAAAGCGTGACACCTCTATTATCTACTTATAAATCGGAAAGACCGAATAATAGCCTTGATTCAACTTTTTATCTTGACCAAGATCAAAACCAAATCCACAGCAGTCTTAGTTTTGGTCTTAAAATATATCAGCATTTTGGTCTTATTGTCGAAAAATGACAATGACTAGCGGGAAGGCTTACATCTTATAATGAAGCGAGTCTACGAACTATGGTGTTCTACAAAACACCATTGTAGAGGCAAAATGAATGCGACTGTACTTGGACGATTTTAAAAGCACTAAGAATGACAAATATTACTATCGTTCGCGAAGGAATAGATTGTGTAGACAGTAAACAATAAGAGAAACCTGAGAAAATTTAGAGTTAAAAGAGCATCCATCTACGATATCATGGCAGTAAAAATAGGCTTTCGCGCACAGCAAACTGGTTAGTCCACTTTTCGCGCTAGTCATGAACCTGACTGCAATCCAGCAAGCCTTACTAAACCAAGAATGGAACTTTTGATTAATGCTAGCTTTTTCAAAAGGTTAACCCGGGGGATATATGGCGCCTCCAGGTGATATGGCACCCCTTTTAATTTTGATACTTGCAGCTTTCATAGCATTCAAGTATAGACACAGTTTAATGCAGATGCGCGAAAAATTTTGTGATGAATAGTTCGCTGTAACCGGTATTTTTAAAAAATATTGGGGATGTAAAGGGCTGACTTCTTTTTTGCCTATACTTCAAGAAGCAGCAAAGCGGTGATTACTTGATAGAGTTATATGCTGCACATATCAAAATTAACAGAATTGATTTCGTTTTCGAATGAATACTAGCGCGAGTGAGCATGTTTATTCGCTTTGTGGCGTCTTTGTTCGGTAAACAGTACCAAAGAGAAATGGAACCTGATTACTGAAGATGATATGATTCAGATGTCATTTCTATCTTTGAATGTTCTTAGATATTTGTGATTACAAATATGCAGCACTTAAACCCTGTGGAAACCCGAAACCGAACACAAGCAAATAAATGGCAAGAACTCTTACGCTTTAAGGTTATGTGGTTCAACAAATAAAGTAAAACTTGAAGTGGAAAACACTACTAATACATAATATATAGAGTAAGGGAGGGAAATATGGACCACCCATCTTTCTTTTTTAAATAAAACCCAAAATACATAAAAGAAAACAATTAATTTTATGTCATTCAGTAAAGGAAACAATTTACCTTTATTCTGATTTACTTTTAGATAAATATCTCATCAGGATAAAGAAAAAAGATTAAAAAACTGAAAAAACTCAAAATGAAGATAAAAAAAGTGTAGTGTAATATGGACCATATAGTCCATTTGGTACAGAAGTTGCATATAAAAATGTCACTTCCACATTCGGCACATTTTTCATGACTCCAAGAACGTCAGATTACACATTCAACCCAAAATTCGCCACGTCGATCTTCTGGCTAAAGGGTATTACATTATATGCATTTTTTATAATTTTTTTCCTTTGTAGTTAACGAATTACATATAATGACCATCAGACTCGTCATGAAAACTGCAACTAGATTCCCCACCTGAAAAAGATGATAAATACATTTATTTTTGAGGCTTTTTTCTTTGGTGGTCCATATTACCCACAGCACGTGTTGGTGAAATAAATGGTTTTTTATCAAAAACTCTTTTGGTAAATGAACTTATTTGTGCTAATAAATTATAAATGGTATTCACTGACTTTATAGAATTAACCATTTATTTAAAAACGCGATGTCTTTAAAGTGAAATAATGAGATATACTCACTAGAAAAAAATTATCACTGATCTTTTTTTTTAGAAAAATCAACTTTACAGAAACATGCGACTTTACCGAACGCTAAAATCGCCCTATTATAAGCTTTAGGTATAACCGTTAAGTTTGAACATGAATAACGGTAAATTCTATGTATGCAGTTGGAAATAACCGTGTGGTCCATATTACCCACGTAGTCCATATTTCCCTCCCTTACCCTAATAATAATAATATTAAAAATATTATAAACTTTAGATGTTTATTAGTTATGATTCTTTCGATGAAGGTAAAGGAAATATTTAATTCCAAGATGACTCAAAAGGATGCGTTGTATGTAAGGATGACTATGCCAGATGATTGGATACACTACAAAATGTGCGGTTTGTGGTCACATAAGATATGTATGTCATAGACGAACCACACAACAATTCTGGCAACAAAAAACTTAAAAGGATGCTATATCACCCATGATTTTGAGCCATATCTCATTTAGTGTTGGATTGTTTGATATTTCAAAATCACTCTTGATTCGCGTTTTATAGCAGTTCTACAAAAAAAAGTGCCATTTCTCCCGATTTCACCCTATGATGAACCTTGTACCCAAAAATTTGATTTTCTGTACTATTGAAGCTTTTGAGGCATTTACTTATGTTTTTATCAGGGGGTCTATAATTCAAAGAATGGCCCTAACACTTTTATTTTCTACTACTTTCCTACTGTTTGCTTCTCACATTTTATACTTCTTTATCTGCATTACTTGGTTTTTTTTTTTTTTTGTCATATTTCCGTACCTGTTATTATGTTTGTTGTTGTTCTTGTTGTTGCTGTATTGTTGATGACAACAATTTGTAGCTTTAGTACTGATTAGCATTTTTTATTTTTTTTTCCTTTTTTATTTGGACTTTATTACCACCACAAGTTTCTTTCCAAATATTTTTAAGGTTTTACAATTTTAAACGTAAAGTTTGGGAATTTTTGCAAAAAGTTTCAAATATGAATATCAATAGTTTTACACAGGATTAGGATTACTTTGTTCATTGTTCTATCGTTGCACTGTAAAGTCAATATGCTTGAACTTTATCTGAATTTTAATAATTTCCATTCTTATGCTCTCTCGAATGAAGCTGCCCTTAGTACAATGCGCTGCAGCTTTTGGTTGAAGCAGATACTCCATCTAAAAAAAACTTACTCTTTAAGATTTCAAAACTTTCAACACAGTTTTAATTGGCATATAAATTACATATGTATGTGTGTTCAAACAGTTTAAATAGAAATGCGGTTTAAGTTGCCATTTTCAAACGCGCACATTAAATGATTTTACTGAAAATGTCTTTTTGACGCTTTCTATGGGTAACATAATGTATGCTCAATCACTTTTTTCACTCAACAATAACGCCAACAACAAAGAATATGTAACAAGGACATTTAATTTTATATTCAGTAAATAAATAGAACGAATACAAACGAAATTCAATCACAATAAAATGAATTTATGTGTGTACTATAAAAAAACGCATACAATCCAAATACAAACACTAACATGTGTTTGCATAAAACAGCTACAATTTATACATAAGCACAAGCATACTCAAACATTTTGATAGTACTTGTATGAATGTCTTGGAAAAATCAGTAGGCTTTCCTAGAATATGCGTGAAAAAGAAAGAAAAGTAAGAAATATCTATAGAAGAATAAATACTTTGTTGATTTTCTATATTCTTGGCAATGAAACATTTTTTCGAAAGTATCGTTGTGTGCTGAAAACCTGATTTTCAAAAATACTTAATTTTATCTCTTTAATACTTGCGGGCACTATCCTTCTTTAAATAAATATGTATGTAGATCAACCTTTTATTACGAACTATTCTAAGCACTTGGTGCTTACGCGGGGAAATGCGTAAACTCTTAATCCTCAAACTTAATTGCAATTACTCGATGAACGGCAACACTACTCATTCGCACTATCTGTAATAACTCGTTACAGTCAACTGTCAAAACTTGAAATAGGTACGTATACCGCTTTTTAGTACTAATGAGTATTGCCGCCTCGCTCACTCATATACAACATGAATGGCTGACAATTGTTCAGCACAATTCTTAGCTCCACGTTTTAGTGAGTCTAAAGATCAAGTTGGGAAAACTTCACTCGTTGCATAGAATCCACACCGCAAACAACTGCAAGTTTCTAAATTATAAATTTTCACTTTTTTATAAAGTTTATTTTTCAAATAAAACTAAAATTCAAGTAATATAAAGTCCTTTGAGTTTGTTTCTTATTTACGGAACCTTGTTTACTGCTATTTTAAGCAGTTTCAGCAATTCCCTTAGAGTTATAGATTCGCCTGCAGTAGCGGCTCCTGGCCATCTACAGTGGTTTCTTGTCCGCACTTAGAAGCAGGGGATTCATCTTCACTGCCATAAGCTTGGAATAACTTGATGACTTTTGGTAAAAAATAAATTTTATGGCTCCAAGCTGCCTGCTGATAAATCAATTTCGAAGGTTGCGCAAGATCAGAAGTGCTTTATTGGACATCTGCTTTTTCATCATACTATACTTTGCATAACATTGCAGCATCGTACGTAACTTATTAAAGCTTTACAGGGTAAGACTAGGACAACTCCAGGTGATATGGCACCCCTTTCAATGATGGTAAATAATTCGTTTAGCTGCAGCTTAGAATTGATGATTGGCCGTACCAAAGGGCCTAAGTACCGGGTCGAAGCAAATGTAGGTAATATCAGTTAGAAATGATTAAATTTGTTCTCTGTTTCATGAAAAATGTACTTGATGGCATGGTAATGATGGCATTATATTGATAAAATGATACCGGTCAAATAAAGGATTATTATGGCACGTATAATATATGACATTACTTTTACCTCGTAATGGTACTCAGGCCCGATGGTACGGCCAATCCACGGGATTTAAAAAACAAACTTCGGAATGTAAAGGACTGACTTGAATTGAACGTTATTTTATTTTCAGATGAACACAAGTGCGGGTGGCATTTTTATTTGGTATATACCAAAAAAGATAAATGGCACCTAATGATTCTTATGCATATTATTATTGTATATTGTATAAATATGAAGCGTTTGAATTTACAGTATTTTCAGAATTGCAGAATTTAAGTCATGTTGGACCCTAAATGATTCTTTTTAATTTTTACCTGACTAATTTGAAGTTTTTCGCTAATGGAAACTCTGATTTAAATTGACACCAAGCCACAGAAGGTGTTAAGTAAAATCTCGGCCGTACCTACGATGGTAAAATTGAAGAAAATATTTATTTCAAATATGAATACAACCACTTAATCAGATCAGATAATTGGATCCAATGCGTAAAGTGAAGCATAGAACATGTTTACTTATTATACGAACTATATGGAAGCCACTTAGGGTACCAAATCACTCATGATATGGTGGCACCCATAGTCTCGGGTGATTTTACACTTTCTAGCATTTTTCAAAATTGAAAAGAAAACATAATTTCAATTATAATTATAAAAGTTGAATTACCCTAAAGAACTAACAATTTATGAAAGAATTCATCAATATTTAAAAAAAGAAATTGCTCAAAATTGTTTTAAAATTTTATTAAAATTTTTTTGCAAAATTTTCTCATGACATCAAATATCAATCAAAGTATTAGGCAGTGACATGTTGTCACTATACAACATGTAAATTTACAAATATATTATATTTGCATTTCTATGTGTGTATTTATATTAGTATTTTCGCTTCAATTGTATAGTAAACAAGTCACTACTAAATTATAACAGAAAAATGTTAAATGTTTACGAGTATGCAAATATTATAGATTGTTGTGTAAATAAATAAGAGAAGAAAAAAATCACACAGCAACTGTAATCCCAAAAAAGTATGCAACGAAACTATAAGAAAAAGCATGAAAGAGTTATGTGTATAGGTACAAAAAATCTAAAATTTAGAAGAAAACAGCCATTGAGACCTCATAGAGTGAAAGTCGGCATAACTGAAGACATGAAATATTTTGAATAGCAACAGTGACAAAAAAAAAAAAAACCAAAAGTACAAAATACATAAACTTATGTATCAGATTAAGTATGTAAATGTTACAAAAGACTTGCTTTAAGCTTTTAATTTTTTTAAATATAAACGTGTGACATTGTCTCTGTAAAAAGAGAGTGGAAAGACAAAAAAACCAAAAGTTAAACAAAGAATGTCATGTTTTACTCATACGCTAAAATATAATGTTTTTTTGCTGTCACTGTTGCAAGGTTTTGTTGCAGACAATTAAATTAATAATTTTATTTCAGAAAAATATCCAGACGTTCTCAAATAAGACTCCTTAGCCTTGTTTTAATGAAATAGTTTTTACATAAACATAACTTTCAATAAAAATGTATACGACAAAACTAAAAATGTTTGAAACAATAAAATATATTATCCAAATATTCAAACTATGATTTTTTAAGTATAGTTGGAAAAAAAAATTAACAAATCCAGATAAAAATACAAAATTTTAAGAAGTCGGAGAATTTTTATATATTTGAAAAATGTCTAAAAAAATTTACTCTTAACTACTCCTTACTCTTTAGTATTTAGTCTTTAGCCTTTAGTCTTTAGTCTTTAGTTTTGTGTATAGCGCAAAATAGATTCAACGTAGCTGTTTCCCAAACCATCGGGAAGTAGAATGTGCAATTTATACAGACAGTTGTAACTAGAATCATTGAGTAGGTATGTGTATGGCTGAATTTGGGTTACTATCTGAGCTTCTGTTTCGCTTTCCTTTTTGAGTGTTTCTCAAGTGGAAGTTAGTTCAGCAGGACTTTCAACTACTTACATATTCTGTGAGTAGGTACATTTCATTCTGTCGTAAAACCAGGCCTAGGCCATTTGTATTGTGTACGTAACCAAATTGTTTGAGTACGTTTCTAATACGCCACGTTTAGCAAAAGTTAATTATTTTCTTATTGCCGCCATTTGAGTGCCGCTGCTGACTGTAGCGTATGCAAAAAAGGATTACTAATTTACGGAACTATTCTGTGAAATGCTACAATTTTTTTTCCTCAGAAATTTTTTATTTTTTATTTTGGTTTTCATGCTGCGTCAGTGCTACTACTGCCCACAGGCATTTGCCGCTGTAGTTTTTTCCATTGTCCCAATTTGAGAAAAAAAAATAAATTTTTTTCTCGCTACTGTATGTGGGATAAAATAAAAAGTAAAAGGCAAAAAAAGAAGAAAGTATAAACAAAAATTAAAGTTACAAGAATTTTAATTTATCTACAAGCCTTGCAGGTTGTGCTTTTTAAGCCATGCGAAAAAAAAATGGTGAAAACAAAATGAACGCTGAAAATTTTTATGACGCCTTGAATACGGAAAATGGTTACAAAGCTCAGTTTAATTATGAGCTAAGAGTTAGCCAGAACAAAAAAAAAAGTCAACCTAAAACTGCAGGGTAAAAAGAAAAGCCATGCAACACACACACACACACACACAGAGAGATTAACAAGGACAGCGTGTTAATTAAATTACCAAATCCCTAAAAGTTTGCATACTTTCGGGGATTTACAGTTACTAAAAAGCATTTTTCTTTTAACTGAAAAAATAAATGGACAAAGGTTCTGAAGATAACCGAGAGGAAAGAACAAAAAATTCAACATGAAAAATAAATGTCAGTTAAAATGGCAAGGTAAGTGAAAGCACCCACGGCGTGATGTGTGAACACAATGATGTTTCACTATGTTGGCATTGAAATGTATCAAGTGGAATTAAAAATTTGTCAATAAAATTGAAGGAAGATATATAATTTCGAAAAGTAAAATTTATTTAAAATAATTTTACAAAAGAGCGTGTGGCATAAAAAAGAGTTCCATTAATATTTTATTTTGCTATTTGTTGTTTCCAAAACTAAAAGTTTCTTATTTACTTTAATTAAGGGTTTAATTCTGTCTTACTAGGTCGAACTGAAATCGTCTGGTATAATATGGACGATTCCTCAATCGACTTTCAGAAGAAATCTTATGCTTTTATGTACATGATTGAGTCTCCAAAAAAAACCACTATTCAATGTCTTGGGGCTCAAAACCATGTTTAAATTTCGAATTTAATATTTTAACTATTTAGTATAGATACTTGACCAGCGCTTTTATACGAATCGCTTGAAAAAAAAAAAAAAAAAATTTAATATTTCACTATGAAATTATAACATAAAGTGCTAAATAGTCATTCTCCGTCCTGTTACTAAGCGCTTCTTAGTGCACTTAATTTGACTGTTTCGCATGTACTTTTCTAAATCAAAGTTATACGACATTGTTTGTCAATATATTTCAGCTACTGTTTTCTGTGCTAACTCTTCGAAATTTTTTTATATATAGAATTAACAACCATAGAAGTTAATCCCTCAATTTAGACTATCTCTTCTATTCTAATTGTAAATTTTTTAAATATTGAGTAAATAGTGAACTGAAAGTGAAGAGAAAGAGGAGATTCAGTGTACTTTAAATTCAGTTATTTTTGGTTTTTCGACAGTGAGTGTTCGTGTCTTTTTTTTTAAACAGCTCAAAAATTTTGTAAAGAACGCAAGTTTTTTTATATTACTTACCATATATCTCTATATAAGTTAAACAATAAACAATTACAGCCAGTTTCAACTTTTAAAAAAAAAAAAATGATGTTTTCTTTGTGGTATTACTGTTTTTGCAACATTTCGTCATTCTTCATTTCATCATTCTCCGTCGTTTTTTGAAATATTTCATCACTCTCCATTAAGTAGACCTCCACCTGGATTTCAGTTTTAAACTATTTATTTAAAAGATAATATAAAAATATAGTCTTGAAACACAAAACTTTTTAAAAATCCAACGTAAATTTTTAGGGTTGCCACCTGGCTATTTTCGAAAATCTAATATAATTCTTACTCTTTTTGACTAAATTGAAAATTTAGGTCCCAGAAACGCTCAGATAAACTTTTTTAAAATTTTACAAGACTTTCGGTTTGCTTAAACCATTTTTTTGGGAAATAAAGAGTTAAACTTAAAGAAACTTAAATAAACGGTTAAATAAACTTTTCAAAAATCGAACATAAGTATGTAGGGTTACCACCTAGTTATTTTTGAAAATCTTATATAATTCTTACTTATTTAGTCTAAATTGAAATTTTTGGTTTCAGAACAACTCAGATAAACTTTTTTTAAATTTCACAAAAAATTTCAGGGTTGCCACCCAGTTTCTTTTCTAAATTTGTTTAAAAAAAATTTCAGTTCTATGAGTTTTTAACGATTTTTTTTTTATTTTTTGTAGAACCCCCTACATCTCTAGACACGTCACAATGTCTATAGACAGCAACTTTTGCATAAATAGAGAAATACCCTGCGGGTAAGGGGTCAGAATATGCCCGAGGTAAGCATGCCTGTCGTAAAAGGCGACTAAAAGCGGGTGACCAGCCAGGGTGTGGAAGGGTGTAGCGTTGGACAGCGTTGCGCCTCGAAAGAAAAACCCACAATGCCCGTAACTGGCACTGACAAGGCGAGTCGATGCCGCCTTAAAATAAGCATCTTGTCGAAATCCTGAAGCGTCTGATCCAGAGTGGGCGGCTCCCAGGTCAGCGTCTGTTCCAGATTGGACGGCTGAAATTAAAAGTGAATTTGGCCACTATATTTGCAGCGCTTGCCGGATCCAGCTTTAAGCTTATAACTTACTGCGTGGGGCGTTGCCGAGAAGATTATACTAATGAAGCATGGATCGGAAAACGATGGGAAATAACTCTCCAAGTGGTACCCACCAGAGTGTGGTTAATCCACCTGCCTCGGCAGCATGCACATCGGATTTGGAGGTGCAAGAAACATGCATAGTTAGGAATGATTCTCCTATAACTGGAACCAATATGGTTTCTCAAAATTTTAAAATCCTTTCGATGAAAACTCGAACACGCATCGGCTCTTGGAATGTCCGAACTCTAAATGAACCAGGCAAAATACACCAAGCCGTTAGAGAACTCCACAAATTCAACCTTGAGATATTGGGATTAAGCGAGTGTAGATGGAACGGTGCCGGCGAATATGTACTTCCTGACGGCGAAAAATTTCTATACTCCGGTAGATCGCAAGATGACATCCACAGGGATGGAGTTGGATTTTTGCTAAGTAAAACTGCAGTAAAGGCAGTAATGGAATGGAAACCTGTAAACGAAAGACTCATTTGGTGCAGATTTCGAACCCCCGCAAGAAATATTACCATCTTCCAAGCATACGCGCCCACAGAGTTGGCAGAGAGAGAAACCAAAGATGAATTCTACAGCCAGCTCGCTGCAGCAATAAACAGTGCTCACAAGAACGACATCATAATGGTTATGGGCGATTTGAATGCCAAAGTAGGCTCAGAAAACCTTAACCTAGAGCACGTGATTGGAAGACATGGCTTGGGTGCGAGAAACGACAATGGAGAGCTTCTCATTGACGCCTGCAATACAGCCGGTCTTGTCGTTGGAGGTACGCTATTCCCACACAAAAAATGCCATAAAGCTACTTGGGTGTCTCCAAACAACACCACTGAAAACCAAATCGACCACTTCTGCATTAGCAGAAAATGGAGAGGGAGTCTTCTGGACGTACGAGTAAAGAGGGCCGCTGACATAGGCTCCGACCACCATCTTCTCGTCGCGGTCATTCGACTAAAACTTGCCGCTAATAAACGTCCCAGCGAACAATCTGTAGCAAAAAAATTCGACGTGCTTAAGCTTAAGAACGATGAGGTACGCAGATCTTTCGTAGAAGAACTTAAAACAGTTCCGTTCGATTGTGGTGGAAGTATTGAAACATCATGGAGGGCCGCTAAGGCTGCGTTCTTAAACTCCAGTGAAAAAATACTTGGGTTTCGACCCTCGAACAAGAAGCACTGGATGAGCGAGGAAACGTGGGGTCTTGTCGAAAAAAGAAGAAGCGCGAAAAAATTGAGAGACGACGCTAAAACTAGAGCGCAAAAGAACGTCGTCGAAAAGGTCTTTAACTCTCTCAATAAAGAAGTCAGGCGATCGTGCAGACAAGACAAAAGAAGAATGTATAACGACCTCGCGAGCGAAGCCGAAAGCGCTGCAAATGCTCAAAATCTCAGGCAGCTTTACGATATCACCCGCAGATTATCAGGCAGAAAACTCCAACAGAGCCGCCCTATCAAAGACAAAAACGGAAATCTCTTAACATCTGCAGACGACCAACTAAACAGATGGAAAGAGTATTTTTGCGATATACTAAATCCCATGTCTACCACATCCCTGCAACCAGAATCACCAACTACAACTGCCGCAATGACTCGCAGTAGTAGTCGAATACAAACACCGCCGCCTACAATTGATGAAATTGTGAAAGCTATCCAAAGCATGAAAAACAACAAGGCCGCCGGTATAGATCAAATAACGGCTGAACTGCTAAAGGCATGCCCCGTAACATCAGCTAAAATTCTCCATCCTCTGCTCAACAAAATCTGGAGTGAAGAGCGTTTGCCAGAAGATTGGCTACATGGCATGTTAGTCAAATTACCGAAAAAAGGTGACCTAAGCGAGTGCCGAAACTATAGAGGCATCACCTTGCTCTCAGTTCCATCAAAAGTACTGACGAAAGTGCTTCTGAGCAGGGTAAGCGAAAAACTTGATTCAGCCATTCGAAAGCAGCAAGCAGGATTCCGGCGAAACAGATCATGCGTGGATCAAATCAACACGCTCAGAATAATTGTCGAACAATCATGCGAGTGGCGTGCTGCACTTCAACTTGTCTTCGTTGACTATAGCACTGCCTTTGACAGTGTCTCCCGAGAAAACATCTGGGCGTCACTGCAACGAAGAGGTATTGCCGCAAAGGCCATAAACTTAGTACGTGCACAATATGAAGGCTTTAAATGCAGTGTGTTACACAACGGGTTGTTGTCACCGACATTCACCACTAATTCAGGCGTACGGCAGGGGTGTTTACTATCACCATCACTCTTCCTTATCGTTCTTGATGATATCCTAGATAAAGCTCTTAATAAGGCCAAAAGGGGTATTCAATGGAACTTTACCGAACATCTGGAAGATCTCGACTACGCTGACGACATCTGCCTCTTATCGTCCAAACATTCAGATATGCAAAGCAAAATTGAAGACCTTGTCTTGGAATCACAAAAGGCCGGCCTAAAAATCAACGTATCCAAGACTAAAAGCATGAAGCTAAACGCAAGCAATGACATGACGTTTAAAGCTGGCAGTGATGACATCGGAAACGTCGATAGCTTCACGTATCTAGGCAGCATTATCTCCATGGATGGTGGAGCAAAAGAGGATATCAACTCAAGAATAGCAAAAGCAAAAGGCGCGTTTGCTCAACTGAACAAAATATGGTCTTCATCCGTTATATCCACCAAAACGAGAGTGCGCATTTTTGATTCGAATGTGAAATCGGTTTTGTTATATGGGTGCGAAACATGGCTTGTTACTGAACAACTAACAAACAAGCTGCAAGTATTCGTCAACAAATGCTTAAGGCGTATATTAAAGGTTTGGTGGCCTCGCACTATATCAAATGCCGAGCTACATCAAAAATGCAAACAGAAGGCTATAGCAAACGAGATCAAGCTGCGCAAATGGGGATGGATTGGTCACACTCTCCGGAAACCACACAGCGAAGTTTGTCGCCAGGCCCTTGAGTGGAATCCACAAGGCAGTAGAGGACGTGGTAGACCCAAAACCAACTGGAAAAGGTCGTTGGAAAAGGAAATCCAAGAATCGGGAAAATCGTGGCAAGAGATCAAAGTCATCGCAAGGGATCGTGACAAATGGAGAGATTTCATATTGGCCCTATGCTCCTCCTAGGAGTTAAAGGAGAATACATACATACAAGTCTAGTAAATTAACCAAAGAACAATATTTTCTCGTAGAAGAAGCATTCTCCTGGAGTAAGCCTGGGAAGTTGTCAGCCAGGAGAATGCTAAAATGTTACAAAAACAATAATATCACAATGGAAATAGCAAACATTTTAAAAAACTCTAAGCCGCTGGATAAGAATTGTAATTGTTTATTGATTTAATAAAATTTATATAAAAAAAACTTACAGGGAGAATGTCACACACTTGCGTTCATTACACAATTTTTTTATTTTTTCGAATAGTTAACAAGGATAAATAGTAACTGAAATTGCATGTATGTATAGAATGTTTGAAAAAGACGGGAGAATGAATTTTTAACACCCTACTTATAATTTCATACTTAGAACTATTTATTCACTTTAAGTTATTTGTATAGAAGTTCTTCTTAAGCATCTCTAAAAAAAGTTAAAATCTAAAAATTTCAAATTTGAAAATGGTTTTGAGTCCAGGGTCATTAAATGGTGAATTTTTTGGAGAATCACCCATATGTATGATAATATTTTTTAACTTTAGTTTGCAATATTTTATGTATGTATATTTATTATCTAAACAAAATGGCTTTATTTCCCATCACTCCAATGATATTGAAGTCTCAGTCATCCATTCGTTCAGTCAGTCAGCTAATATTTTGCTAGCTAATTATATGACGCAATTAAGTTATCATTTTTCTGCTACCGTGAATTTTATTAATGCTGCTCCCAAGGCAACCAACAGAAGTAGCTGCAGCAGCGGCAACAACAACAACAATAACAGCAAAACATAGCCAATAACAAAGCCCGTCAATGATGCCAATATGAAATTTTTACACGTATTTGCCTTCCCCCAATATTGTCAATATTTTCATGTTGCGTGTCATGTTTGCGATGCGCGATGGCGACGGCAATGGAGTTTGTATAATCAACTCACACAAAGCTGCAAAATTCATAGAATTCGCTTGCTGAATTTGGATTTGGAATTTTTATATTATACATATACTATATACATACATATATTCCCTTTTTTCTCATAATTTTGATTGGCACAAATTGTGTTTTGATTTATTTTCCCTTTATTTTTTTTTTTTTATGTGTTTGTTTGCAAACATAATAATTTTGATTGCTTTTTTGCTATTTCTATACTTGAATTTTTGCTATGTTTGTAATTTGTTAAAATCATTTTTGATTTTTGCCAGTGCACTGGGAGAAAATTTAGTCATTTACGTATGTTTGCATGAATTTCAAATGCAAAAGGCAACCATTAAATAATAGAATAATAAATACATAGATACGTCCAACGTATATGTTGGTAACTAGAAAATCATTATTTTTTCGTAATGAACATTTTTTTTTTTTTTTGAGTTACCAACTTCCATATCAATATATCAATATATCATCAATCAATACATCAATTTATTAGTAGGTATATCAATACATCAATGCATGGATGCATCATTACATGTATCATTGTATCAATATGACAATTCACCAATATATCATTACATATGTCAATATATCAAAATATTAATGTGGCAATATCTCATTATTTTAACATATGAATAAAAAAATTAATCAACAATCAATATATCAATGCATCAATTTATAATTTCATCAGTATATTAATTTATCATTATATCAATACATCAATAAATATGTTTCCATGTGTCAATATAACACCATATCAATCTATCAAAATATTTATGTATCAATATATCAATGCGTCAATGCATCAATACATATCGTCGGGTTAAAACTACAACTAGACATCTACATTTTTCATGTTTTGAGAAATTCGTTTTTTGTATGGAATTTTGAAGTTTTCTGCTTATTATTCTTTTTATGAAATTGGATGGGGACTACATTTCAAAAAACCGAATATACTGGGGCTTGGAACCGTTTTTTCTTCATGTTCCAGTATACTTAACTCAAAACATCAATATATGTCAGCACGACGATATATCAGCAGCAATACATCAATATATTGATACATCATTATATCGTGACATACATATATCAGTATCCTAATATATCAACATATTATTGTAATACGTACTAAGGGTAAACTAAGGAGATATGGCACCCAAAGGTGATATGGCACTCCAAGGTGGTATGACACCCCAAAGTGGCATGGTACTCCAAAGTGACATGGCACCCCAAGGTGAGATGGCACCCCAAAGTGATTTGGCACCTTTCGTGTTGAGTATTTGACACAGTTATATGGTGGATATATCAAAATAAACAGAATTGAAATTGATTTCGTTTTCGGATGAATACCAGCGCGAGTGAGCATGTTTATCCTTTTCGTGGCATTTTTATTCGGTACTAGCTCGGTGCGCGTTTCCTCACCTTGACCCGATGCATCTTATTCATCTGTGTCAAATATTTTCCGAGTTGTGCTGAATTCTTTTCAGGGCGTGCTCCTGTAAATTTTTCTACATTCTGATATTCGTTTCGGTGAGATAACGAATTGCGGTTTTTGAAGGACTGACACCGCCCATTTTTTAGCGTTTAAACTTTCCCCATTCTAAACTAATACACAGTTAAAATATTATCAAAAACGGCTGAGTGGTTTTAGAGTCTACTAAAAATGAAGCAAATTAACTTTTATTTTTACATATTAATATATGAGGCAAAAGAGAAAAATGGCTCCCAATTACCGAGGGTTAAGTGATTCGGATACCATTTCTCTTTTTGATTGTTATAAGATATTCGGAAGTGCAACTATTAAGCTTTTGAACGCATAATCATTCCAGAATCACAAAATTTAGTCTGATTAGTTTAATGTTTCTCTAACAATTAAGAAAACCATGAGGAAACTTTGAATACAAGTGAAATCACGCCAAAAAAGAGGTATTAAATGAAATCTCGCCTCTACCAAACATAAAAAATATTCGAAAAGAACTCTAACGTCTTCCGATAATGTGGCTCTGCAGAAAATGAAATACTTAAAACGGAAAATCTAACCAATGTAAAGTATGGTGGTTCCAAAAAAGAGAACTAATAAATGTAAGGTGTTTCTCGTTATGCTTTTTAAGACTAAGGTGAAGAAAATATTTTATGCCAAGCTTAACATGATAAGTGCGTTGGATGTGGACAACTAAACAAATAAAGCATATACATCATATTCGAAAACATTCTGACTGCAAAAAAACTTAGAAGCCATTTAAGGTGCCAAATCACCCATGAAATGATAAGTGACTCTTTAAACTAAAATGTTTCTCTTTAATATTCATTTCTACAAAAAGTACTTTTTCGAGTAAAGGTTTTTCCATTTATTTTGCATTGCCCAAGGAGTTGTTTTTTTTTTGCTGTGTATAAGCATTTGCTTATGACATCATAAGTAGACAACTGGGAATATTAAAGAGTTCTTAAGTAAGCTTAAAGCCATGAATGTCTACATGTGAGCAATGAAAATGATAAATGTTTCCATTCTTTCTTTATTATTGTATTATTGTCTCTGGTGACATATTGTGTATGTGAGTATGTGTGTGAGCATTAAATGCCATTCATTATGTATATCGATATATACAGTTAAGCGTATGTTTAAGTGTCTGCTTTCATATGCCTACAAGGTTAAGTCTGGAGATCATTTGATATATTTACAATACCTCAAGTTGCCAAGTTGTTGTCAAAGTTCCATCATTTGCTATCTCAACAGAGCAAAATAAATTTCCACTGGACTGATTTGCAGCTTGGTAACAACAACAAGAAATCCAGAAATTATGACGCATATCATCTCGCACTTGAACGCATCATCAGAGTCATCATAAATACGTGTAGGTTGTGGGTAGGTAACCACTGTTTGGGATTTTTCCAAATGTCAAATCAATGCAGATGTGAACAAATCTAAATGCAATGAATATCCATCCACACTACAACTTCAACAGAGAAGCGTTCGTAACGTTGTGAATTTATTCCGTTGCGGTGCACGTTATTGATACAATGCTGCTGCTGCTGCTGCTGTCACTGACTGCTACGCTTTTTGCCACAAATAATGCGATTTCAGAGCTGCAAGTCATCCATCGGTTGTATCTAAGTAGTAGCAGCAAGAAATTTCAATAGATGCACTGGCATTTCATTGGTAAAATGTGCGATTTGTGAAAAGCCAGTTTTGCCAGAGATAACGAGACATGTTTGAATGACTTTGAATGGCATTGAATGAATGCCGTAAGGTGAAACTGCTTTTTCATCACGGTACCTCCACAGCAGATATATCGCACATAAAACTCATAAAATTCAAATGCATTCTGCATGCATTTTGCTTGAGGATGCATTCGGTTTTCATATGAACATGACAGATATTTATTAATATTTTTTATGAAAGAAAAAAAAATTCAATAATAAGATGATGAAATATTGCGGAATGCACTTAAAATGCTTTCGTTTATAGTAATTGGCGATGGGGCAATTTTTTCATATATGAATGAACGTGCAGCTAGTAGCCAAAATCGTGTCTCCTCCGGAAGGCGTTTTCAAATAAAATCAAATACTTAAAACTTGTTTATGGTATTTTATACACATTTTAAAATCGGAGTTGTACGAGCATTAGACTTGGGGGTATTGTACAAAATTTTATTTTTCACTAAATTTAGCGCTAGTGAAAAAATGTTAAATATCAAGAAATTTATTGATTGCAACGCAGCTAGTCCTTAACAAAATACTCTTCACACAAACAAATTTTGTAAACGAATTGCACATAAATTTATAACTAATAAAAGCCTGAATTACCTTCAAAGAGCATATTAAATGAAAATTAAATTAAAAAACAAAAAAAGTTAAAAAGAATTTCCATAAAATTTTTTTTATCAACTTCCAATATTTGCTTAACTCAATTTGCACTGTCAAATCAAACAGATTTCAAAACTCATAAATGGCGTAACCATAAATGTTAATTAAAAATGTTGGACAACGACGACAACGATTCGACAAGAGATGAGCGAATTTGCAGCAGCAACAACAGCCGCAGCAGCGTTACCAACATGATGTAAATTTTTAATCAAGTTGCACAGATTTTTTTTTTTGTTTGCAAATTCATTGCCATTGCATACTCAAAAAGAATCAATATGTTGCAGCCGATTTGGCTTCAATTATAATGATGCTTCAGTCAGTGCGCGTGCAATGCTGTGCACTTGTATGATATGCATACGATGGATCTGAAAATGTGATGCTGATAGGGAGGCGAAACTGAATTCGTCGAAAGTTGAAATATAAAAAAAAATAGAATAATCTGATGGTTGGTGGTCAATGAAACCTCATAGTTTTTTGACATGACAGTTAAGCCTTTGCAAAATGACCACAAAATCATTTGCCTCCTTTTTAATGTTGCAGTTTCTGTGGCAGCAGCGCTTTTGATGGGGCACAACTGAAAGCGTTGATGTAGAAGATCGGATATAGTTTCAATGTCAATTTTTAAGTTTCCCTAATGTCATGCTGACAAGAACTTAATGCACTCATGATGACAATTAGCGCTTAATTGATTTTGTACTTTGTAATTTTGATTTTTCATATCGTGTTGAGTCATAATTTTTTTTTTTTTTTAATTTTACAAAATAAAAAATTTTTATCCGTTTGTCCTCCATAAGATGCTAAGTAGGGTCAAAATTTGGATTCATCCTGAAACCGACTCAAAAGAAACGATATCTACATCGCTTTTCCTATGGAGACAAAAACCAATGGAGTGAATTTGATTCTACTGAAAGAGCATTTTGGTTTAAAAAAAAACATGTTTTTAGCTGACGTCTCTTTTTTCATTACAAAATGGAATGGTTGTTTCAGAAAAAAAGACTTCATTCTTACAAAAATTTTGGGTTTATGTTTACATATAGGCGAACTGATGGTATTGTGGCATAGTTTTTCAATGTGGCATATCTCCGATTTGGGTAAGAACCAGCGAAAGTCACTGCTTTTATACTGTCAGAAAACATGAAAAACCAGGGAAGTGTTGCTGCCATGCACCAAACAAAATTTTTCCGATGTCAGTTGAACGAAACGTCAGGTGTGGTAGACTTTTTTGTCCGGATTTTTTGCCAAAAAATTTTGTGAAACTATGTAAATTCACGAAGTTTCTAATTTGATTTTGACAATTTTGTATTTTCTAAAAATTGACCAGTGTGGTATAGTTGCGACTCGCTAATGTGGTATATGAATATGTCTTGTTGTTCTTAACATTATTTGATTGCTGTTTATTTTTTTATTTTTTTTTCAAAAACTATGAGTTAGAGAACCTATGTTAATGTTATTATGAACTTATTTCATACCTTTAAAAATTTATATTTGGTTGTATGGCATAAGTATACCACATTACCCTTCTTATATGTACCACATTGCCCGCCCACTTTACAAATACTGATCAGTATAAGTATATACCACATTGCCCTGCCATACATATCACATTAACTGCCAACTTTTTGAAAACAGCTTTTTTGACTTTTTTCAGATTTTGTTCAATAACTCTTTTTAATGAAATTGCACACATTTGATTAAAAATATTCTCTAGCCAATACTTCACTAATAAGCATAAAGAAATTTGGCTGAATTTGATCTAACGGTTTTCTTGCATATTTCAAAAAAAGATTACCTATACCACAATAGCATCAGTTCACCTATAGGGGAAGAGTGCCGGGTGTGGGCACCTTCTTATTTTCGATTCAAAACTTTTTGCCAAATGTAGGTAAGTATATTATGCTGACATAAAAGTATCAATGGAAAGCTAGAGACCTTAGCTAACTACTGGAGAAGAAAGTCAATCAGTTGGAAATATTATATGAAAAAAATAGTGAAGTGATAATTTTTGAAAAAAAAAAAATTTTTGGTTCGGTTGTGGGCACCCTTAGAAAATCGGCTAAAATTGGGAAAATATGTAGTTAAACGCAATCAAATGGAGAAGAAAGCAAAACTATTTTATTTTGGAAACATTGGCTCACACAAATTCTGCTCAACGGCTTTAATAAAATCAGCATCACTAAAAACGTCTGGATCGAATGGCATCATGCCTGTTGCCCTGAAACCAGACTTGATTGTCTTCGGCGTCAAAGCCACATCAATTGTTTTGCAGACTAAGCCAGCTAGGTGACGTAATTTCCTGCCTTTGTTGACATTGCTCTTTTGCCAAGCATACATTTTTTGAACCAATCCATGCCCGCCATCTGCTCTTCGGTGTACTTGTCTGGAAACCCAAACCGAGATTTTTTGCAAAGTGTTATGCTACCTTACCACCCAACTTTTATATCTTTAAAGGCCCAATTGGTTCTTTCCATTCCACTATAAAAGCGTTGAAAGGAATAAGAACACCATTTAAATCATTTAAGTCAGTAATGTTGGCGTCCACAACGATATTTCAGTAAAACACACGCTTTGAATAAAAAAAAGAGGGATGCCCACTCCCGAACCAATTCCGGGCCACACTCTTTGACAGCGACTTTGCTCCTGTAAATGCACAAAAACTTCGTGCTGTCATAACACGTGCTTAACATTTGTCAGAACAACCGCATTTTTTTTCTGTCAAAAGTTACGGGGGGTGCCCACACCCGAATTTTTTGAGACATTTTATAATTCTTTAAAAATTGGTCAAAAAATTTCCAAAAAAATTCATAACGATTCTAATCTTTTTTCGTAAGATGCCTTGCTTTTGAGTAAAAAACAGTTTTTCCGACCTCGTAGTTAAGAAACATAAAAAAAATTCTAAAACACAAAACATGCTTAGAATTGTCCAAGCAATACGCGTTCGTTTTTTTAGAATTTTTTGAGACAGTTTATACACGTATTTCTTTAAAAATTGGTCAAAAAATTTCATAAAAGTTTATAACTATTTTTTGGACGATTATAATCTTTTTTGCCTTTAAAAATTTTTTCGAAGGATGCCTTGTTTTTGAGTAAAAAGCATTTTTCTGACAGCGTAGTTGAAATACATAAAAAACCGATTTTTGGAACCGAATTCCTATTATCTATAGATACTTCAAAAATAAATATAAAATTTTTTAAAACCAAAATTTTTGAAAGAGTCTTTATTTTTTAACCTCATTTGTGTATTCATTCTGTGAAGAAAGAGTTATGAGCAGAAAAGATATCTGTTTGCCAAAATGGGCCTTTATTAGTATTAAAATTGCTCCCCAGGTTTTTCCCGGAGTGAAAAATTAACGATGAAGATGTCATTTTTAAGAGCCTTTTTTACTTTTGAGTCGGTTTAAGGATGATTTTTTTTATTTTTTTTTTTTTTTGCTTCATACGAATGGAACCAGTTTAATGTATGTTCATCTAACTGAGAGAGTCTATCATATATAGTATTTTAAATGAGTTAACTATTTACAACTGCAACAACAAATTAACCATAAATATTTTCCTCGATATTGGGGTGAATCCAATTTACATGCATCAGTTGGCTGGGCTGACGCTATTGCCGCAATTTAATTCATCATTCATTCATTGCATTATTTTGTGCATGCGATCATTTTTAAACAGCAACAGGACCAACATCAAAATCGACAACAGCAGTGGCAACAGCAACAGCGACAACAACATGAACATGAAAAGCAACAGCAGAAAAACAGCAATAACAACAACAACGGCGACTACAAAGTTTTGACCCAATTTACGCTTCATGCATTCATTCGCTTTTTTGCTTATCGTTCGTTCGTTCGTTTGCTCGTTCGTCCTTTCGTTTACTCCATCGTTTTGCTTGTGCTTACTCACTCAATTCACTTCGTCGTGTTTACCGGAAAAATGTAAAATTAATTTCTGGCGATTTCCTTCCTTCATGATGAACTCATCAAAGTGATGACATCCGTTTCCGTTTCTTCGTAGTTGTTTTTTGCTCTTTTTTCTGATTCAGTTTTTCTCCAAAGCGACTATTTATCCTTTAGTAGATATTTTAAGGTTTTTAAACCATTTCTCACAGAATGGAAATTTTTCATAGATTTTTATTGCTAGAGGAAGGGTGGTTGGGAATCGATAGAACACCGGAAAATGTAAGATTTCTGGGAGTATTCTGAACAACTTTTCTTTGTTCCATTGTGGCTGACATTTTGTTAGAAATGTATAAAATTGGGCACAATTTCCCTTCGCTTGCCTTCAAACTCAAATAATTTGTTCAAAAAATTCCAAGTATAAACTGCCACTTAGTTTTGCTCAAAAATCTATGAATATCGCAAGAGTTTTTTTAATAAAAATGTTCACTTTTGCCTCACAATATCTGTTTAAAAAGGGTTAACTTTATATGGCCTTTACTTTATGCTTTTATATTGCGCTTCTAGGAATTGCATCCTGCTGCTGTTGATGATTTCGCAGCTGTTGCCACAAATCCATCCAGATGGCGTATGCAACTTTCTTGCATTTTGTTGGATTCACTGTGATTTTCACTTTGTCCGTCAGTTTATCGCTCGATTCGTCTGCCAGCCAGCCAGCATCGTTGTCTTAAATGTTGTTGCTTGTGTTGTAATAACGACTGCATACAAAGTGAAAAGGTAACATTTCGACTACCATTTATGGGGCTATAAAAATGGTAAAATATCACAGGACATTCAGCAAGTGCAACAGCAGCAACAGTAAATCGTAAGAGCATTACAAACGGAAACTCAGCCAACGTGCAGCATGCAACATGCAGCATTTTTTGTTTTTTCCTGCTGCAATTGTATTTTTACTCCGTTTTGTCAGGCATTGACACTGAAGTTTCAAATTTAATGCCATAAAAAAAAGTGACATTTTTAACATTATCTTCATCGTTGTCATCTCCATACAAAGTGTCACACGAAAAGCTTTCGTTTAATGGATTTAAGTAAGATTAAATATAGTGAATGTCGGCGAGATCCGTTTATCAATTTAAAAATTTTCAAAGGAAAAACATTTATGTTAAAAATTTTAATGTATTGCAATTTTAATAAAGAATTATAATTTGATTACGAAACATAAGTTATTAATATTTTCTGAACGAAATCGAGATTAATCTATGTGACAAGAATCTTTTAGCATTATTTAAACATTTTTCGAGATTTTTCGAAGCAATCGAGATAATTGGAATTCATTGGGATATTATCGGGCAAATTGAGATTTTTCATATTATTCAAATTTTTCAGTATTAATCGAGTTTTTTTCGAATTAATTCAGATTTTGCGAATCAATCAAAATATTTTCAATTAATTGAGATTTTTTGTGGTAATCCTGAAATCACGAATTAGTCAAAATGTTTCGAGTTTTACCGTATAAGAAGTGCTTTTTTCGAATTACTCAATCAAAAATTTTCAATTTAATCGAGATTTTTCGAGATGATCCCGATTTTTTTGAATAAATTGGGATTTTTCGAGTTAATCGAGATTATTCGATTTTTTTTTTTTTTTTTCAATTTTGTTTTTATCGAATTAATTGAATTTTTTATAGTTTTTAAGTTGGTCGAGATTTTTGGAATTAATCTAATTCTTTTCGAATTAATCAAGATTTTTCGAATTAACCGAGATTTTTTGAGTTAATCGAGATTTTTGGTGTTAAACAAGATTTTTCGAATTATTCAAGATTTCTTCGAATCAATCGAGATTTTTCAAATTTATCTAGATTTTTCGACTCACTCCAGATTTTATGGATTAATCGAAAATTTCCAATTAATTGAGATTTTTCGAGTTTATCCTGATTTTTTCTATGAATTGAGATTTTTCAAGTTAATCGAGATAATTCAAAATAGTCGAGATTTTTGGAATCAATCGAGTTTATTCCGAATTAATCAAACTAGAGTTCGCCTTGTGGCCGAAATTCACCCATTTAAATTTGGCCATAAAATAAAGGAAAAAGTTTTTATACCCTTCCTTGGTCGATAAAACACAAAAAACTTTTAATATTCTTCCTTAGGGTTCGGGTTATCTGCATCGGTGCAGCAGCTAAGTTACAATATCGTACTTTCCATTAAGAGGCGTGTAACTCATACTAAAGAGCAAACAGTTTTTGATATCTATCTATACCAAAATTCATAAAAATCAATCATGTTATCGTGCTATATAGTGCTAACTCTATATCTATACCAAATTTCATAAAAATCGTATGCAGTATTTTCGCCGCGTTTTTTCCATTAAGAGCGTGGCACTGCCCACTGAAAATATAATGATCATTTTATCGTTCCTTAGTGCCAATCCTATCTCCATACCAAATTTCGATGAAACCGATGCAGCGGCTTAGCTGTGAAAGCGTTTTTTCCATTTAGGACCGTGGCACCGCCCACTGAAAAACATAATGGTCATATTATTGTTCCTTAGTGCTAACTCTATCTCCATACCAAATTTCGTTAAAATCGATGCAACGGTTTAGCCGTGAGAGCGTTTTTTCCATTTAGGGGCGTGGCACCGCCCACTGAAAAATATAATGGTCATATTATCGTTCCTTAGTCCTAACCCTATCTCCATACCAAATTTCGTTAAAATCGACACAGCGGTGTGGCACCGCCCACTGAAAAACATCATGGTCATATTATCGTTTCTTAGTCCTAACCCTATCTCCATACAAAATTTCGTTAAAATCGATACAGCGGTTTAGCCGTGAGAGCGTTTTTTCCATTTAGGGGCGTGGCACTGCCCACTGAAAAACATAATGGTCGTTCCTTAGTCTTAACCCTATCTCCATACCAAATTTCGTTAAAATCGATGCAGCGGTTTAGGCGTGAGAGCGTTTTTTCCATTTAGGGGCGTGGCACCGCCCACTGAAAAACATAATGGTCATATTATCGTTCCTTAGTCCTAACCCTATCTCCATACTAAATTTCGTTAAAATCGATAGAGCGGTTTAGCCGTGAGAGCGTTTTTTCCATTTAGGGGCGTGGCACCGCCCACTGAAAAACATAATGGTCATATTATCGTTTCTTAGTCCTAACCCTATCTCCATACAAAATTTCGTTAAAATCGATACAGCGGTTTAGCCGTGAGAGCGTTTTTTCCATTTAGGGGCGTGGCACTGCCCACTGAAAAACATAATGGTCGTTCCTTAGTCTTAACCCTATCTCCATACAAAATTTCGTTCAAATCGATGCAGCGGTTTAGCCGTGAGAGCGTTTTTTCTATTTAGGGGCGTGGCACCGCCCACTGAAAAACATAATGGTCATATTATCGTTCCTTAGTCCTAACCCTATCTCCATACTAAATTTCGTTAAAATCGATAGAGCGGTTTAGCCGTGAGAGCGTTTTTTTCATTTAGGGGCGTGGCACCGCCCACTGAAAAACATAATGGTCATATTATCGTTCCTTAGTCCTAACCCTATCTCCATACCAAATTTCGTTAAAATCGATGCAGCGGCTTAGCCGTGAGATCGTTTTTTCTATTTAGGGGCGTGGCACCTCCCACTTTAAAAACAAATATAGTCCTATGTACTGCTCCTCCTCACAACCTTTCCAACAAAAAAAAAATCAAGCAAATCGGTTGAGATTTAGGTATAGAAACAGGGACCTAACCGATTTCGTTTGCCTATTTATATATAGATTAATGGAAATTTTTCAAGTTTTTGAGTTGGTCGAGATTTATTGAGTTGGTCGAGATTTTTGAAATTAATCGAGTGTTTTTCGAATCAATCAAGATTTTTCGAACTAACCTAGATTTTTCGAGTTAATCTAGTTTTTTGGAGTTAAACAAGATTTTTTGAATTATTCAAGATTTTTCGAATATATCGATAATTTTCAACTGTTAAAAATTTTTAGAGTTAATCGAAATCTTCCAAATTTATCAAGATTTTTCGAATCAATTGAGATTTTTGGAATCATTTGAGTTTTTTTAAATCAAACGAGTTTTTTCGAGTTGATCGAAATTTTTCGAATCAATCGATATTTTTCGAATTAATCGAGATTTTTCGAACTAATCGATATGTTTCGATTAAGTTAGAATTTTTCGAAGTTTTTCGAATTAATGCAATTTTTGCGAACTTTCCTATATGATTCGAACTGGTCAAAATTTTTCGAGCTAGCCGAGTTTTTTTTTCGCATAATTGGAGACTTTTCGAATCAACCAAGATTTTTCGAATCACTCGAGATTTTTCGAATTATGTAATCGAGATTATCGGTTTAATTGGGATTTTTTTGTACCATATGAGTTTTTTCGATTAAAACAAAACTTTTCGGGTAAATCGAAATTTTCGAATCAATCGAGATTTTTCGAATAATTCGATATTTTTCAATTTAATCGAAATTTTTCGAACCAATCGTTTGTTTTTTGTGAAATTCAATATTCTTCGAATAATTCGAATTATTCTTAACAATATTCGCAATTATTATTTTTTCGAATTAGTCGAGATTTTTTGAATTATTCAAGATTCGAGATATTTCGATATTTTTTTTTTTTTTTGTAATTCGAAATTATTCGGATTCTTCACAATTCTTGCAATTTTTTGAATTCGTGAACACATTTAGAGTTATTCGACATTTTTCCCCAAATCAGAAATTAATTACAAGAAAAATTTTGCTATTTTAGTGACTTTCAACATTGATGCACAGCATCATCAACTGTGCGCTACATCTCCCCAACCAAGGGAGGTATCATTAACCGCAGCAAGTGGAAATTAAATAAATTTCCAAGTATCAAAAACCATTACAAAACAACTAAGGTTTTCTGTTTTTTTTTTTTTTTTTTTTCAAATTAAAGCATATAAATACACACATACAAATATGTATCTATGTATGTATGTTAGTGCGACAAGTATGCTCATGTCAAGCCCCATGTGTGCAGTTCACTCAAGCCGAAAATGCTTAAGTTGAAAACCGCAAAAACTTATGTGCGCGGGCGCGCGTACGTACGTACTTTCGTTTATGTTTCCAATGAATATTTCTCTGATTCCGCACAAATACTGAAATCGCGCTATAACCGTATAAGTCTACGAGTTTGTATGCACATATGTGAGTGTGTTACGCTAGTGAGTGCTTACATGTATGAGACTGCAGTTAACATCCGTTGTTGCCACCAACGCGCGCTTTTTCAGTTCATACACCATTTCATTTTTTTATCCCATGCCATGTCAAATCCCAGTTCTCGACTTTATAAAACTTTTCGCCTGGCATTTTTGACTCTTGTGGCGGCGGCAGCCATCATTGGTGGCAAACCGTGGTATTTGCGCGAAGTGGAACACAGGAGTATGCTGAATTTGATATTTGTGCCGCAATTTTAACGAATCATCGATTCCCTCAAGTGTGGTGGCGCGTATTGCCTTTTTTTGGCGCCAACTATTTGACAAAAAACACTATTGCCATATCCGGGTGGACAGTGTATTTCTTTTTTCTAAATGTGCACAAGACAGGAAGTTTTTGTTCAAGTAAAGGGTTCTCTACACAAGAATTACTTCATTTCCCGCAGCGAAATTTTTGAAATTTTTGTTATTTTTTTTATTCGCCGACAAAAACATTTGACATTAACAATGTTGCCCAATTTTTCTGAAACATTTTGTTGTCTTCCTATCGTTTTTTGTCACTTGTTTATTTACATACGAGCGCTGCCTAATGCCATCGCAATTTCCTGAACGCATTTCTTCCTTCCTTATTGTAATGCTCGAGTGTCACATGTTCGTCTTTATGCTGTTTTGCATCGTTTGTGGTGCCTGATTTTGTGTCTAAGCATCATTATTCATATTTTATATCCTTTTTTACTAAGCTGTGTGCTGCTGCCTTTCAAATTTCATCACTTCATGTTATCGTCGTCGTCGTCATCAACATCATCATCGCCGTTCGATGTCCCTTGTCAGCGCTGCATCTTCAAGAGTTCCTCAGCACCTCAATTTTTCACGGCCTTGTCGCATGTTACTTTCAATAAATGTATGACAGAGAAACACACATACAATATACAAACGCTCACTTGCTCACAAATACTTGCACATTAAACATTTGCGGAAACGGAAATGGAAAATGCAAAGTTACATCCGTTGCGTTACGGAACTCAGCATGTAGCAGATAATCTTGGCAGCAGCACCTACGTCTTAAAGCTCTTAGCTTACTAGTTAGGCAAGTGTGTGAGTGTGCGTGTGTACTCGTTGTAATTTCTTATGCATATGTATGGTAATGTATGTATGTATTTTGAAATCTCTCAAATGAATATACGTTCAAATGCTGATGATTGTATGTGTTGTTGAAAAGCCCCAGTTTCTTTTTCCTACAACTTTGCCAACTCTAGGAGAATTAAGGTTAAATGGATATGCAAAACTGTCGCTGAAACGTAACAAAGATACATAGCAGCGGCATATTGTGGATTTGTCCTTGTAAATATCTTGGCAAAAATGTACAACTCCCTTCCATTAGCAAATTATTAAAGAAACTAAACATTTGCAGCCTCAAAGATTTAAGAATTCGGTTATTAAAGAAGGATATATATTTTGTATGTTGAATTTAACATAAAGCTATGTAGTATGGACAAATATTGTAAAAGTGAAAGTCGCAAACTATTTCTATAATCTCATATCTGATGTTGTGATTATTCATTCCATTTAGTTTTTGCCAATGAAATCGGATAGATATTGTTTCATGCTGACAACATCCAGTTTATAGTTATTAAGGGCCTCATGTATAAGAAACTAAGCATGAATGCCGTAACTCATATTTTGCGTATTCAAGTTCATAACGCTCATGGCCTGAGGAACTTTTTTACATAATTCATGGACTTAGTGGACTAATGCACAATCAGTCTGTACGTTTACTCCAAGATTTTGGAGTTTTTTCAAATATTTTCATAAGCAAAATATCGTATACCTAATGTCAATAGCTAAAATCTGGCAACACCATAATATATTTTGACATTCTTAGCAGAAACGTAGTAACAACTTTTCGATGTACAAGAGCTATTTGTTTTGTTTACAGTGAGTTAAAAGTATGCCAACATTTTTTTTACTTTAATTGGAAGAGTAGATTCTCCGCTAAGCTAATTTTTAAGAAGAAAATCCATAACTTTTAAGAAAAAAAAAACAACGGCACCTCTTTTAGTGAAACATTTCTCTACAAAACTGCATCATTAGATTTTTGAAATTTAGTGGTCGAAAAATTGTGTTTTTGTAACCAAAATACCACTGTGCTTCATCCCAGTCAGTTCACGCTTAATATAGATATAAATATATGACATATTGTATATGAGAATGAATTAAATTACAGGTTAGCCATACCCGACCGTGCAGATTCTTTTTTTTTTTTTTTTATTTTGCCCGAAACCGGTAAAAATTTTTGTGTTTGAGAACTTTCAGATCGACCATCTCCGACGGCGCTGAATCTTTTTTTACAGATTTAATAGGACATTTTTTAGTTCGCCCCAAACTGGTAGGGATTTTTGTATTTTATTGAACATAACAAAGACTGGCTCAGAAAAATTACTTCGGTTTCTGTTAGTCAATCATGAAGTTTCCTTAAGAATGTGTACACAGCAAAAAATTTGAGAGTAAAACTCAAACCAAATTGGAATTAATACAAATCCACACCAAACTTGGTGTAATATCTATGATTCAAATTGGTATACAAACTGTCTATGCTTGTTCGTATAAAATTTATAGAAATAAAGTATATAAAGTCTTATAATTACAATTTCAGTTAAAAAAAAAATAAGAAACGACCACAAGAGGATTCGAACCTACAATAGATAGATAGAAACATATTATTTTTACTAGCAATTACAAACTCATTAGACTTCTACACCATTTACTCATATGATGAGGATATGTGGGTTACCTATCGTGAATCAAGATTCCTGGGCAATTTTCTTAACCCTTTCAGGACCGTAAGGTATTGGGAGCTTATGCAACCATGTCAGCGATTTATAATGGTCTATTGGGCGTCCAGAGAACATATTTTAAAATAAAAATTCAAAAAATTTTAACGGTTTTTCTGGAATTTTCTGGGACATATGTGTCCCTATGGTCGTTAAGGGAGACTTTTTCCCTATACATTTTTATATGGGGAAAGTATGCCCTTATTTTAAAGGGTGATAACTCGGGAAGTAAGGGTCCAATTGAAAAAATTTCAAGATACGGTTTGATAGGTAAGGTTAGGGCTATTTGATGCCATCAAAAGAATTTAAATAAACCATCTCCTGGAACTACACCGCAAGATTGAAAACAGCGCTTTCTCAGTTTCAAGCACGAATATCTCAAAATCCTGAAGTATATGAGCAATTCTGGCCTCGGATTCGAATTCAGTGTCAAAAAGTACGTTACAGTACACATCTCTACTAACAGGTTCATTATTTTTTTTTTTTTATTTTGATTGCCTGTGAAATTGGTAAAATTGTAATACAAAATTAAGTTGAGTACTTATTTAAATACAATTTATTTTTGTCTTGGGACACATATGTCCCTATGGTCCTGAAACGGTTAAACTGCAATAGAGAATACATGGCTGTCTGAGAAAACTCACCGGGAATATTTATGAACGATAATCCCCAGTATAAAATTATATCAAATCGGCTACATCGGGATGTGAACTAGACCGACCTACTGACACATCTTTAGGCAGTGGTGATGTCCTCACGATATATTTGATGGTATAACCAAAAGGAGTTATTTGAAATTTCACATGCAGTCTTCTAAAGCTAAAAATTTTAAAATTTCTGCAACCGTCCAAAAATATAATACATAGTAGATATTATTAAAAAAAAAATTTGCTCAAGAACCAAATAAGCTAGAGAAGTTTCGAAATATCACTATATCGCTTGAGTAATAGGAGATTACATATATTTTCGTTTCTTTTACAGATATATGTATATTTCCGCTATTGCCAACCAATACATAAAGATCTTAACACATCAAACAAAAAAGGATACTGACGTTTAAGTAACACACGTTCTAACAGCTAACAACTTCTATTAAGCACCCATCTCCCTGAGACATTAGCAATCAACCACACAAACAAAATTAACACACTACATGTACCCAATGGAATGATGATTTCTTTTCTGGTCACAAAAGGAAACACTTAAAATTCCCACACGATAGGTACTAATGCTGCTGCCACATTCCCCACATATAAATCACCATAAAATCAGTGACAAATGTTGCCATAAAAATTTGTACCCATTCGTTTGTTATTCACGACCTTGCAACATAAACCGCGCCGTGAAGAAGGTTTTAATGCTTTTACTGTTGCCTATTGCCATGCCATACCGTACATATTAAGGGCACCATTTTCGGTTAACATTTTTGGTGTCTCTTTTTTTTATGTACCATGACCATGGCTGCTTGCTACACACACATTAAGGGTTAATGTTATGTCGTCGTTTTTATTATAAGGAGTATACGCGCAACGCGCTTGGGTTAATGGTTAACTAACTGGACCATAAAGTAAACTCATTGGCAATGCGACAGTTATGGCGGACACAAACGTTGGGGTGGTTTTAATTTGTCAACGAGTAATTTTTAGCAAAAAATTTTAGCTACCAAAACGCTAAGGTACAGATAGAATACAAGGTGTATTTAACATTTTATAAAACAGAAAATCTTTGTTAAAGTGAAAAATTTAAAGCACGAAAATTCAATGATTTTTAAGCAACACCCTATCGAAGCAATGAACCGTCCAACGCTGCTGTAATTTTGTTGCTAATAAACACGGCGCGCCGATGTTGTCATCATTGTTGTTGTTGCTGCCGTCGTCCAGCAGGCTCTGCTGTTATGCATTTGTACCGCATTACCGTTAAGCAGCACCCAGGGAGGTGTATAGGCCGATGATTTTTGAGGGTTGCTCTTGTTGTTTGGTTGGTGTTGTTGAAACATAAACTCATTTGTTTAATTTATTGCCCGTAAATCGTGTTGAAGGGCATTTATGTGACTTCTGTGATCCTTCATCTGGTAAATGTACTATGATTTTTAGGTTTTTCATTTGATTTCTTTCTCTTTCTTTTTGTCTTCTGTTAATGCTGCAACAACAGCTTTAAAGCCCAGTCAGGCGGCACATTTTGTTCGCGTTGCGTCAAATCGGGACGTTAAATTTTTGACAGTGATTAAGTTGGCAAAAACGCGACAAGACCAAAAACCAGCAGTCAAATGAAATGCCAAGAATCTCGTGCTGTCACCAAAATACAAAATATTTAATTTTTCTTTTGCTTTCTGCTAACATTTGTTGTGAATTTGTCATGGTCTCTATATCTTCACTTAAATTCGTAGTGTAACATCTTAATGAAAACATTTTGTTTCGGATACTTAGTGGTACAGCCGCGATATTACGGGTTTTTTTTTATGGCCAGAGTCGTACAGTTTAACAAGTAGATCAAAAAATATATAAATACATAAACAAATAGATAAGTAAATAAAAAACAAATGTATAAGAAAATTCATAACTAAAGAAATAAGTCGATTTCTCATTCAATTTTCTCCATTAAATGATTTTTAAAGCGCCATCTGGTGGAATATTATTTTTTTAACACTTAAGCAAAATTAACACTGTAATACTTTCATAATAAGCCTACAGTCATAAATATTGGAGCACTTTTCCTATTTTAAACTGATATCACATTATGAGTTATATCACCAGCTTCCTATTAACTGCTCAGCTGGTTTTACAGAAAACCTGACCTGACACAAAAAAAAAACGATACTATATTCGTGTTTAAACACTAAATAATGAAACTTAAGTTGCTTGGTTTTTTCCACAAAAACGATACAATTCACTCCTTGTTTTAGGTATTGTCATCAAAATGCAATACTAATTGCCTTCATCCCATAAAATTTTAAATTTCATTTTAAGCAAAATGCATCATCAGCTTCAACCAGTGATTATCTTAACAATTTTAAACAATTAGAGTGACAATTTAGAGCATCTCTCATTTGTGCGAATTTAAATGGATTCTAAATAGTCCAAGTCGTTGCTGTTTTTATTGTTGTTGATAATTTGAAAAAGAACTTCTCCATTAAAGTGTCTAGCTCACACTTGTATACATGTGCATAATAAAAACTGTCTGTATATGTGTTGCCACTAATGCAGTCAAAGGCAAAAATGATCAGACACAAAATTGCCCTTGTAGAACATGGCCCAATGTGTCCCACTATGCACATGAACATGCTTACAGAGAATATAATAACAACAATAGCAACCAACACCAACCAACACCACAGCAAGTACAACAGCAATAACAACAACAACAGTAGCAACAAGAGCTATCACAACGACCACAGCCGCCATTCGCAGTTACCACCAAAACACCAAGAAACACACCAACACACTTGATGCTGCTTACCAACGCTTTATCTTCATCTATTATGCTTAGATGTGTCCTTGTATGCGGTTATACGTTGTATGTGTGCTGATATCCGTACTATGCTGCACTATCAAAATTGCATTTGTAATATCGCGAGCATACAAGCTAGTGTACGAATGGAGGTTGCAAATGTTTGGCAAAGACGTTCAAGTCTACGCGGCAAACAATGCCGCTTACCATAATGGAGGGGAGAGTGTGGAACAACACTAACAGCAACAATAAATAAACAGTGCCACAGTTAATGAAAACAATAAGGATTAAAGAGTCTTATCATATCGAAATGTTTGCAATTAAATTTAATCGTTCACTTTAGTCTAAACTTATTCAAAGCAATCCAATCTTATTAAGTTCAACTCGATTCTGTTTGATTCAAAAATTTCCTTTCTTTCCACTCCATTCCATTCCATTCAGTACCATTCCATTTCATTTCATTTCAATTTCATTTCATTTCATTTCATTTCATTTCATTTCATTTCATTTCATTTCATTTCATTTCATTTCATCTCATCTCATCTCATCTCATCTCATCTCATTTCATTTCATTTCATTTCATTTCATTTCATTTCATTTCATATCATTTCATATCATTTCATTTCATTTCATATCATTTCATTTCATTTCATTTCATTTCATTTCATTTCATTTCATTTCATTTCATTTCATTTCATTTCATTTCATTTCATTTCATTTCATTTCATTTCATTTCATTTCATTTAATTTAATTTAATTTCATTTCATTTCATTTCATTTCATTTCATTTCATTTCATTTCATTTCATTTCATTTCATTTCATTTCATTTCATTTCATTTCATTTCATTTCATTTCATTTCATTTCATTTTATTTCATTTCATTTCATTTCATTTCATTTCATTTCATTTCATTTCATTTCATTTCATTTCATTTCATTTCATTTCATTTCATTTCATTTCATTTCATTTCATTTCATTTCATTTCATTTCATTTCATTTCATTTCATTTCATTTCATTTCATTTCATTTCATTTCATTTCATTTCATTTCATTTCATTTCATTTCATTTCATTTCATTTCATTTCATTTCATTTCATTTCATTTCATTTCATTTCATTTCATTTCATTTCATTTCATTTCATTTCATTTCATTTCATTTCATTTCATTTCATTTCATTTCATTTCATTTCATTTCATTTCATTTCATTTCATTTCATTTCATTTCATTTCATTTCATTTCATTTCATTTCATTTCATTTCATTTCATTTCATTTCATTTCATTTCATTTCATTTCATTTCATTTCATTTCATTTCATTTCATTTCATTTCATTTCATTTCATTTCATTTCATTTCATTTCATTTCATTTCATTTCATTTCATTTCATTTCATTTCATTTCATTTCATTTCATTTCATTTCATTTCATTTCATTTCATTTCATTTCATTTCATTTCATTTCATTTCATTTCATTTCATTTCATTTCATTTCATTTCATTTCATTTCATTTCATTTCATTTCATTTCATTTCATTTCATTTCATTTCATTTCATTTCATTTCATTTCATTTCATTTCATTTCATTTCATTTCATTTCATTTCATTTCATTTCATTTCATTTCATTTCATTTCATTTCATTTCATTTCATTTCATTTCATTTCATTTCATTTCATTTCATTTCATTTCATTTCATTTCATTTCATTTCATTTCATTTCATTTCATTTCATTTCATTTCATTTCATTTCATTTCATTTCATTTCATTTCATTTCATTTCATTTCATTTCATTTCATTTCATTTCATTTCATTTCATTTCATTTCATTTCATTTCATTTCATTTCATTTCATTTCATTTCATTTCATTTCATTTCATTTCATTTCATTTCATTTCATTTCATTTCATTTCATTTCATTTCATTTCATTTCATTTCATTTCATTTCATTTCATTTCATTTCATTTCATTTCATTTCATTTCATTTCATTTCATTTCATTTCATTTCATTTCATTTCATTTCATTTCATTTCATTTCATTTCATTTCATTTCATTTCATTTCATTTCATTTCATTTCATTTCATTTCATTTCATTTCATTTCATTTCATTTCATTTCATTTCATTTCATTTCATTTCATTTCATTTCATTTCATTTCATTTCATTTCATTTCATTTCATTTCATTTCATTTCATTTCATTTCATTTCATTTCATTTCATTTCATTTCATTTCATTTCATTTCATTTCATTTCATTTCATTTCATTTCATTTCATTTCATTTCATTTCATTTCATTTCATTTCATTTCATTTCATTTCATTTCATTTCATTTCATTTCATTTCATTTCATTTCATTTCATTTCATTTCATTTCATTCCACTCATTTCATTTCATTTCATTTCATTTCATTTCATTTCATTTCACTTCATTTCATTTCATTTCATTTCATTTCATTTCATTTCATTTCATTTCATTTCATTTCATTTCATTTCATTTCATTTCATTTCATTTCATTTCATTCCATTCCATTCCATTCCATTCCATTCCATTCCATTCCGTTCCATTCCATTACATTCCATTCCGTTCCATTCCATTCCATTCCATTCCATTCCATTCCATTCCATTCCATTCCATTCAATTCAATCCAGCCCAATCCCATACCATTACTTTCAATCCATTTCAATACGATTAAGCCCTAATACTACTTCCGAACCCCACCTTACCATACCACTGACATGAAAAGCATCAGCAATAACAACGCGTACCATGTTAAAGACGCGTCAACCACATAGAACCGACACTACCACAGAGTGTAGCTGTTATACTGTGTGGTACTGTTGAATTTTTGTTTTTTTTTTTACATTTTAGCCACAAAAAACAGTCATGTTGCTGTTGACGATGCAGCGTCGTCCTTTGGTTGCTGCTGCAAATAGCAGCTTCAACAAAAGGATTTTATACATCAGAATTCAATGCAGTGTTACCGCCCGATGGCAAATATGCTGCATGCAATATACGAAAAAAAGGAAAAAACAAAAAAATGAAAGCGTCCACCAAGTCCATCAGCCAGTCAGAATGCTTGTCGTTTGAGGTCACTTCGTGCTCTCCGGAATTTTGAGAAAAATTGAGGAAGCAACACACAAATTACATAAATCATGTTGCCAAAGTTCAGCACTTTTTTGGATTTTTGTTTCCTTGTTAACTTGATCTTGTTTGTTGTTGTTGTTGCTGTTGCTATTGTTACTCATGTTTGTTCGCTGTATTTGACAATTTATGTTGCGTTTCGTTACTCAAGTTGCGTGTTGCACGCATTACGTCAAGTCAGAGTTGGGCAAAATGACAAACTATTGGCGTCCTAATGAAGAATAAGAAGACGAGGCTGCAAAGGGACAAATTTGACATAAATGCTCTACATCAAATGAGTACGAATTCAGTGTTTGCTAGTCCTTAATGATTGCAATTATTTTTCGTAAATTGAAATCTTTCTTAAAATTGGAAAAAAGGTGTATGCCCAAAAACCTAGAGATTCCTTAAATTTCAATCAGGAACAGTCTGCATGGAAAGAAGTATAGTTTCAGGTTTTAGCGGTTAGTGATTCGACATCACTATTCAGACTGGAATATAGTTTTATACGATAAAAATAAAGTGGTAGTCAAAACAATGGAGTGGTAAGATTACGCGAAAAATTTCTTGGTCCTCAATGAAAATAGTAGCTATGGACTACTTGCAGAAATTAAGTCCACCATGGGACAATATGACAGTCAGTTATGGGCCGATGCGACGAAGTAAAAAGTGCTCTTTCACGAACATAACAAGCAGCAAATTTTTGAGGAATTTTCGAGGTCGAATGTTGACAAAATGTTTCAAAAGGTTAAGCCTTAACCCATGAACTTTTCCCAACTCTTCATGCACGCTATATTAGCCCAATTATATTGATAATTATGACATACTTATAATCCAGAAACTACCATTTCATTATTGTTCTATTTTTAGCTACTTATTTGCAAAAAAAAACACCCAATCAATAATGAAATCTCTAATTAAATCGAGAACAAAATAAATTTCCTCAGCACAAAATTCAGCTGAATACTTGCCAGAAACAATACAAAAGCACACAATAGTACTAGAAACAAAACAACCCAAAAAACAATTGAGTTCAGCTCCTCGTATTTCAAAAATTTTTAGCAACAGCAAAACAATAAACATCCTCATTCTGTCAATATTTCGAGAGAAGATGTAACGTAACGCGCCATTGTAATCCATGTAATAACATGCTGCAATAGCAACTCGATTATCCACAAATATCAAAGCTAAAAACAAAAATAAAACAAACAAAAAAAGGCAAACTATATTGTATATTAGGTAGGTACTACTAGTACCAACTGTAAAATAAAAAAAGAAAATTGAAAAACAAAAAAAAAAAGTGAACAAATGAAAAATGAACCCAAAGCCAAAGATGGTGCTGGTTCAATAAGCGCGCATTATGGCAACGGTAACAGAAAGTAGCATCACCAACCAACAACACAGGAGCATCATCAGCAGCAGCAGCAGCAGCAATGGCAATAGACAATGTTGCCAGATCAGAGTGTATGGGAGTATAAAATACTCTGTGAGAAATAACACGTTACAACGAGCTGCAAGGATAAAATTACGTACAGATTTTATTGAAGAAAACAAAAATTGCACAGTTTCAATAAACTATAGGTGGTTCAATTTTAACCATTCACTTATAAACAGGTGCACTTTTTCCGAGGACCGTTTTGTGTAAAAGGAAGCCAGAGCATAGCAACCATTTTTTGATGCAGAAGGTTTAAAATATCTTCAAAGCGAATTACATAAAAACTGGTGAAGTGCTATCCAATTTGCATTTGTTTTCTTTTGGGAGCGGGGCAACTTCTACTAAAAAACAAAAAAACCAAATTATTATTCTTTCTCGAAATTCAGTAAATCGGTAAATATCCAAAACTATTGAAAAACATCTAAAATATCGGTAAAAATCCAATAGTATCGAAAATTATCAGTAAAAGTCCAATGGTATCGAAAAACATCCGAAGTATTGGCAAAAATCGAAAAGTATCGAAAAACATCTTAAATACCGATAATAGTCCAAAAGTATCAAAAAACATCAGTAAAAGTCGGAAAACATCTGAAATATTGGTAAAAGTCAAAAGTATCGGAAAACATCAAAAATATAAGTTAAAGTCCAAAAGTATTGAAAAACATGAAAGAAATCGGTAAAAGTGCATAAGTTTTGAAAAACATCTCAAATATTGGTTAAATATCGGTTAAATTCGGAAGGTATCGAATAACATCCCAAATATCGCATAAAGTCGAAAAGTATCAAAAAACATCCAAAATATCGGTAAAAGTCTTAAAATATCGAAAAACATTCGAAATATCGGTAAAAGTCAATAAGTATCGAAAAACATCTAAAATATCGGTAAAAGTCCGAAGTATCGAAAAACATCTAAAACAAGTATCGGTAAAATTTGCAAGGTAACTAACCATGATTGGTAAAAGTAGAAAAACATCCAAAATATTGGTGAAAAACCAAAAATATCCAAAATAACCCCCCCCCCCCAAATTTTGTTTAATTTTAAGAAATAACCTGAAATCAAAACTCCCTAGATATTCCAACAAATTTTTTAAAACTTTTGGTAAACAGTCTTCAATGTCATAAGTAGTTACTGTCTGTCCAGTAGTCAGGGGAATAGTAGCTTAAATTTATGCTCTGTTGAACAAAATACTTAGACATCATCACTTTTGCTGCGGATCTTCTTTGTCTTGCTTTAATAGAAGCATTCGCTACTTTTGGCATTCGCATTCGCTACCATAGGCTGTTATTTGGTTTCCGGGTCGTCTTATAAAACCAAGCTTATTCACCTGGTACGACTTTATTGTCTTACTCGTACTCGAGCTTCAACGCGAAACCCTTCGAGCAGATTTATTTGTATACACCAGATCATTGAGCCATTTTGGCCGACCTTTTCCTGGCTAGTTCTCTACAGCAAAATTTCTAGTCTGAAATCTTTGAAACCACTTTGAAACCACTTTGAAATAGTCTAAACAGATGGTGCATTCGTATCATTGCGATCGATCTTTCTGAAATTTAAAATAAAATATTGTAAGGCAATTGTGAATGGTATTGCTAACTTTTGTTAGTCCCGACGTATACGAAGGCTGTTATTATTTTTTAATGTTATATCACGTGATTTACAGCGAGATTTAGAGCAAAATATCGAAGCAGCCGTAAATTATCTCACAAATCTCCGACGGAAATCCAAACCTAAACTATTGGTGAATATTTTTTACAGCAAGACTTGGAGCAAAATGCCGAAACAGTCGTAAATAATTTCAAAAGTCTCAGGTGGAAACGTCGTATAACATGATTCAAGCACAAAACCAAGCCTAAGATTTTGGTAAATACCTTTTACTCTCACCTCAAAAGATAAGGCTGGAACCCGCAATTATTAATTTCATATTTTTTGTCATCGTCTGGCAACTCAATACATGACGCAAGAAAACAAAAACAACTTGAACGAACAATGATGGCATAAAATCAACGAAAAAATCTACAACGAAATAACAATAAAAAATAATAATTTTTTCTTATCGATTTGGTTTGGTTTTTATGACATGTTGCGGAAATTGCAACACTTTTTCTTTTTGTTGCTTTTTTGATTTGTTTGCAATCTAAGGCTGTGCAGGAAGCATGAAATATGACTTCAATATTATTCAAGTTCACCTTAAATGAAACAGAGCTTTGATTTTTACGAACATATATTTTTTTAGAAAAAAAATTTTTAGGTAGGCCACATAATCTGGCCTTACTCCTGGATTTATTAACACGATGTTTAATTTTAAATCTTGAGCCACCGGTAGGTGGTACAAGAAGGAAAGTTAACTGAGAGATGAGTTTAATTCGCTACTAATGTCATCTTAGAAAGTGCTGCGCAAACTTAACATCTCTTAAGTGTACACTGCGTAACATTTTGATCTCTCCAAGCGGTTAAAAGTGAGCCTTTTTTATTAACCACATGTTTTCTCAACACTTTCTCACATGTTTTCGACATATTAAAGTGGGCAAGGATGCTATGCCTTGGGATTTATCATAACATGCAGTTAAAGAAATCATATGGATTGTTATCAACATGCATAGTGCACATACATATAAATATGTTAAGATGCTCAAATATATATTACACTCATACATACATATGTAGTTCTGCAAATATGCAAATTCGCTAAGTGCAAGTGCATACTTTCGTTGTTTTCTTTTGCTACATCTCTCATTGGGTTGAGTTTCTTTAGCATGACTTTCCTTTGCAAAATGGCAGCATCTGCACATTTCTCACAAGCCAGTGTTAGTGTTTGTGCTCTGTTGCATGTGTAGGTATGTGTGCAGATGCTGAGATTGTTGGCTTAAGATCTTTGTTAGTTGATCTCCAAAAATATTTATGTTGAACTGCATAAAATTGTTATTCGAAAGTATTACGTGAAAGCAGATACAACTACGAGTACGATTTCCAATGTAATTGTGTGCATGAAGTAATATATCCTCCTTGGGTGTCAAAAATGTAACTTTCAGTTTAATTTTACAAGTTGTTATTTCAATGTTTAACTTGTATGCCGTAAGGCTAATGCAATATGGTTGAGTTTGTAAGGGGGTTTCTTTGAAAATGTTTATGTAGATTGGCTATTTTTTTAAATAACGATTTCTTATCAATACTCGTATATTTCCTTATAAAATGCTCGAAAAAGTTTGCCCAGAATAATATTTCACAAATTTTTCCATAATTTTCTAACAACAGTTTAGCATTACAAAATATACAAATGCAACAAATTGACTACAGTATGCAATTTAAAACTAAATTAAAGGTTTTTATATCCAATAAAATACAACAGATTGCTGCAAATCACTGTAGCATACCGCAAGTATACAAATGCACCAACCACACACTCTATAATCTAAAAAAATATAATGTGCATTTTACACTCAAAAAAAATCTGAGCTTATGAAAACCCCAATATTTTCCGTAATGCCAGAAAGAAAATTTTCCATCAATTGTTTAAATTGAAGAAAAAAGTTTTGCCATCACTTAGAAAAAAAGTTCCATCTAAGTTTTTCCAAATTTCTGAAAAAAATATTTTTGTGCTTATTCATAGAACTTACCTAAAGCTAGTAAGGGTATAATCTTTGGTTTTACATAAATTTAAATAAGTTATGTAGTTATCATTTCACGGATTTTTGGAAATTTTGCTTGTACGGGAGGTGCCACGCGCTCTTGTCTGAATCCATTTAGTGTTTGCTCAGATCTTGCTCTTACTATTCCAAGTATCTGTGAGAAGATTGGTTGTATTACTTCAAATAATACTTATACTACAAAACTTCGAAAATTTTGCTTCTACGCCAAGTCTTTTTGTCAGAGTTTGCCCAGTTTTTACAGTAAACTTAAAAAATGGTCAGTCAAAGACTACGAAAGAAAAAGGATCATACCTACATTTCCCGGAAGAAGAAGTTTTTTGCAAAATTTAACTTCTAGAAAATAACTTTTACGCCTCTTCAAAAATAAATTTTATCTTCATTCCGTACTTTAAAAAGTCATAAATACCTTAACCTTGAGAAATTATTAGTGATGAAAAAACCAAGACCACTTCTATTATCTTGGTCTTGAACATAGAATCTTGGGCTTGGTCCTGATTTTGATATTGAGTCTTGATCTTGTGTCAGGAAGGACATTTTTCTGTATTCAGTAAACCTGAAAACTGATCTGTCAATTCCTTGAAAAAAAAAACTTTTTCAGCATACAGTACGCTGGAAAGAAGTTCTACTCGCGCCCTCGGTTGTCTCATTTTTATAGACTATGTATATCGTTTTTGTTCATTCTCTTCAATAATTCTGGAGGAACTGTTATCAACAACATTAGCTGTCAAAATACTTATGTTTATTATGCAAAGCTATGGAAACAGTCAGTTTTTTTTGCCAGTGTAATCATTATTGCACACAATTTTGCAGCAAACAGCATGTGGGTACATCTATGAAGTTTTATTTACGAGCAACAATGCAACGTTGATGACTTTACAAATCATAAAATTTGTTCATTTTATGCTGCAATACAAATGGATATTACGTAAATGTGCAGTGAAATTAAGTGAAATTTCACTAAGGTTTCCTTTTATTCGCTTTAAGGGAAAACTTAGTTGAAAAATAAAAAATTGTTGTTGCTGTTTAAGGAGTTTTTCTGTTGACATGTATTATTTCATTCAAAATATGTATAGCTTGGTGTAAATTCTTTGGCTTCAAGCTGTTTTGAAAATCTTTCATGCAATTTTATTTAAGAGAATGTCTTCTGGCTAGAGGGAATCACCCCTCCTTTTCTTCCTTTATTTGCTCCCCATACACGGCGTGCCTTAACCAATTTTAAATCGAACGTCATAGCACATCAAATTTTTTTCCAGATTCTGTTTACTTATCGTTTAAATGATGTATATAAATCATTTATTCGTTAAATGTGGTCTTAGAACTTAGAAGCCCTGATCTTTTTCTTTAAAACCTAATTTAAATTATGTTTATATCTTCATGCTTCTAATAGATATCGTAGACCAAAATATTGGCAAAACGGGTTTTTTGCACTTTTGTGTCTTTTTAGGTTAGGATATCTTTGAGGCCAAAAAAGATATCAACATAATTTAAATTAGGTTTTAAAGGCAAAAATTTGGACTTTCAAGTTGTTTACCAGATTTAACGAAATTAAAATTTCTTTCACATTTTAAACATGTTCAACGAACCGACCATTTCAAAATTCAGCCGTATGCCATACACGTAACAAAAAACTTTTATTTTTTTTCTTCTTGAATCAAGAACTAATATTTAGCTTACGTTGCGTTGCAATAAACATTTGTTTTTGTTACTTTAATATCTAATTTACATGAATTTTATTACTGAAAATCTATGTTTTTTTTTCAATTTTTACTCGGGGTGTCAAACGGCTGAATTTAGAAGTAGTCGGTTCGTTGAACATGTTTAAAATGTGAAAGAAATTTTAATATCGTTAAATCTGGTAAACAACTTGAAAGTCCTTATATTTGCCTTTAAGACCTAATTTAAATTATTTATTGTACATATATTTTTTTTCCAAAAGACACAAATGTGCAAAAATCCGTTTAGCCAATATTTGGGTCTTCAATATCTCTTAGAAACATGAAGATATAAACATAATTAAAATTAGGTTTTAAAGAAAAAAATCAGCGCTTCCAAGTACTTACACCACAATTAACGAATAAATGATATATTACATAGCTATATAGCTTCAAAAAATGGCAAAAAATACTTTTTTTGGTTTTTAGGTTAGAATATTTCAAAAACTATACACGATAGAGCATATGAAAGGTCGGATTCGCTTTTAGCATCGCAAAATACATCGAATGTGATTATTTTGATTTTTGTTTAACGTAGTTAAAAAAAATTTCTTATTTTTTTTTGTATGGGAAAATGCCCCAATTGGAAAAGGGATTATCTTAACATTTAGTCGAGGAGTCACGGGTGAAAATTTTTTGATACATCATTTGAACGAAAAGTAAACAGAATCTGGAAAAAAATTTTATGTGCTACGACGTTCGATTTAAAACGGGATAGGGCACGCCGTGCATAGGAGTTAAATGAGAATAAATATAAAAAGTTCAAACTCGTGTGGAATCGATGACATTGACTTTAAATTGAGTAATAAGTGCACACTTCATACTTTTGTCTTTGGAATTGCCAAATTTTTATCCTTGGAATTTGAGTAATGTTCAGCTAAAATTGATAATACATGATACTTAAATGAACTCAGTATGAAAAATATCTTCATTTGTATTTTGCATTAAAATGTACTTAATTTAATGTTAATGAAGTGCATTTATTTACAGTTATTTGCATTCAATAAGAAAACCACAGGAAACAAACAGCAAGAGATAACTAAGTACACAAGTAACACAACAAATACTCAAAACGCTAATAAATTTCATTGTTTGCATATCACAAATATACATTTTCAATGGAAAACACACACAAATTCACAATAAGGTGCTTCAAAAAATTTTGTAATTTCTTAGCGTTCTTCCCCAAATATGTAGTAAACTTATAATAAATAATGTAATACAGCTAAATTTTTATCAAATTCAGACTAGAAGATCCAGAATGTAAAATAAAAAACATTTGAATAATAATAATAATGTATTATTTACTACACAAAATAATTAACAAGATTATTGGCACTGTGATAAGTAGCATCATACGATCGTTTGAAGAGAACCGGTTCGACAGGTTTGCCGTTATTCTATAGCTGCAAGTGCAAACTAGAAGCAACAGTAGCGGAATGATCAGTCTCACGGTATTCATCGTCGCGTCAACACTATCAGTGGTACAGTAATCATTAGGGGTCTGCACAAGACATCTTGAAATAAAGTGTACTTTTTTTTACTCCCACATTTTACACCGAACTGATGCATTTGATCCAAAAAATTCAAGATTCAAATCATCATGAACACTGATTTCATTTTGACACTACATATTTACATTGTCTTGTTTTATCAGTGTGAAAAATAAACATGGTTCTAAAAAATACATCAGTGAACTCTATTTTATAAAAACAAATACTTCAGGTCACTGTAAAACGTGCGAGTAGAGAAACCACAATAAAATTTATGATATGGTAACACTTGCAGAATTGTAGTAGCTTCCATACATTTTTGCGAGAGAGAGAGGGAGCGTAAACAAAAAAGAGTCACAAGAAGAAAGCGATAAACTACTCTTATCACACCATTAGCATTTAGTAGTGTATACTATTACTACAGTATGCAACTATAATAACTGAAACAAATCAAACAAGACAAATTAGCACAGTATTTGTTTATTCTCTTTCAAATTCTAGTTTTGTCAAGACATTTACACACGACACTGAACTGGAGCATTTGATAAATAAAAAACGGGTACAAAATATAACTAATCTTGGAACGAAATGTCTTAAAACGCAAACAAGACGTCTTGTGCAGACCCCCAGTAATCATCATCATGTCAACACTCTCTGTTTTGAATTATTTATCATTGCAACATCACAGTCAGTCTCGCAGTGAGCGTCGTCAGAATCACAGCATAGTTTTGCAGCTCATCGTGAGCTTATATTTTACTTTCACAATACGCGGAATGAATATCATAGTGAAAAGCATCCAGAATTTACGTGCAGAGAAGACGAGGTCACCATCTAAGATAAAGTTTTCATTTGAGGTACTGTTTTGCTAAAGGATTATGGAAAGCAGGAAAGGGCAGTATTTGGAGGATATTATTTATTTGAATAACCGTAACGCTGTAGGCTTACCACCATTGGTAGCTACTGATAGAGGTATCTTTCTTCCACTTCATATATTTATAACCCTAAAGCGTAGTAGAATTGAAGCCCGTGTAGCTAGGTTGTACAATTGAATTTCTGTAGGTCCCCACCTTCGGTTGTGCTTGCAAACTGGTTTTTGCGACCATTCGATTTACGACTTGAGAAGCTTTAACATATCGCGCATGATTTCTGAAGCTTGGAGAAGAGTTCTATATCCAAAAGATTCAGCGAGAGTAGTTACAAGCTTAAGGTTGCGAGGAACTATGTATCTGAAGGCAGGGAGCAGACGATTTTAAGTCCCACACAAACAAATATTTTTGTCACTTGTTTAGAAAACAAATAAAATCCAAACAACTAACTCAGCAAACTCTGAAATGATTTTTATTTGTATCAGTTATTTACTTGTTGATGCTGGCACAATGACTCTTTTTTCATTGACTTATCTATATGTAAGTATATTAACTAACTTCGTTTCTCTCATCTTTACCCAATTCACGAGATATTACACTGTTATTTATGGAATATGCCACAAACAAGTGCACTTCCACACAAATCGTTTAACACAATATTTGCACACATATGCATACACACAAAAACATGCACATATGCAGGCGGACAGCTGCACAGTTACACAGTGAGTGGTAAGGCGGTAACGCGCGCGCACGTGGTTACAGAGATACAGCTAATATGTAGCTACATAAAACAACGTCGCGCCGCAAAGCATCGCACTGAGGTGTCATTAAAACTTAAGTAGCTGCAAAAGCATCCTTAGCACGATTGTTTTTTGAGGATTTATAACTTTACAACTGCAAGACAGACGCGAGAATGTGCATGCAATTGGGGAACGGAAGTGGTAGGGTGGTGGTGATTATACGTATGCATAGATAAATGTGTGTCAGAAATTAATTTTTGAACGAAAACTTTAAGCAAATTAAGTGGAAACTAAATGATAGTCAATAGAACTGTTTTGACTAAATAATATTTTTAATTTCAAATTGAATAAAATTGTATTCCCTTAAAAAGTACATAATTTTCTTAAGCTGAAAAAAAAAATGTTATTTCAATGTAGCTATAACATTCGGTACACACTTACCAAGTTTTGACAAATTTATTTGCTCCAAGTGTGGCAAGTGTTGCCATAGGACCCAACTCAAATGCTAACAACTTTGAATCTCAATTAGAATGCAATTTAAAAGAAAAACTTTTGCAATAAGTGGAGTTTCGAACGAATGCTAAACGTTGCGCATGTGAGACGTCCGACCAAAAGAAAACGACGTTGCCGCACTTTCTACGTATCCAAATATGGGCCAGTTGGGTTTGTGAGATGTGAGTAGTGTTGAATGAGTGAATGAATGAACAGAGAGTGTAGTGAACTGCAAGTAAAGTAGAACCACACAGCACATGCCAAACAAATTGCAGAGTAAAGCACTTTTTACTCTGAAACAAATAAAAAGGATAATGAAAAAAGAAGAACAAAAAACCAGGAAACTTTTAAAAGAGCGAGTTTTCAAAAATGAAACATTTACACTTATCAAGAAAGAAAAATGTGTTCGATTTCTTTACAAAACTAAACATTCTCAGGAACCATACAACTATTACAAATAATAAAATGGTATATCTAAATGGGAAACCCGAGAAGTAGCTGAAAGAAAAGACTGCCAAAAGTGTGCAGAAATAAAACTTTTCTATTTCGAAAAAGCTTATGTTTTTCTGTTAACATTTAGATAACTATTTGTCTAACTGATAACTTCCCGGTTAAATGAAGAAAAAACATCTATTTTAGTCTAATTCTATTCTACTCAAAAACATACAGCCCATTCCGAAATTCGTGTGATTTCAATTATTTTTCATTTAGCAGCCTTTTTGATGAAATCGGTGATTCGAACGATAAAAAGTATCAGAATCTCTTTTCTAGAGAATTTCCGGTTTTATAAATAACATGTTTTTGCATTAACATAAAAGTGACCCTTTAGGAAATATTCTTAAAAAACTGCAAAAACTCGAAAAATTAGATTTTATCGAATATTTCCTGAACGGTTACTTTTTCGTAAATACAAATCAATATTTTTTATAGAACCTGTAATTCTCCACAAAAGTGATTCCGATACTTTTTATCATTCGATTCACCGTGTTCATCAAAAAGCTACCGAAATGAAAAGAAGTTGAAACCACACGGATTATAAAACAGGCCTGCTAGTCTTATTCTAGACCGATACGATTTTTCCAGCGCTACTCTAACAATTCGATACATTTCTTATAGAACCTTTTATATCTGGTCTCAAAATAGGCGTTTTTTTCGGCGATCACCTCTTTATCTGAGCTATATCTCTTTGCAGTAATCATATTTTTATCTGAAAAAGTTTATTTTGATTTGGAATAAGTTTAAATTGGATTGAAAAAAGTTCAATTTGGTTTGGAAAAAGTTTAACTTGGAGTGGAAATGCTTTACTGTGCTAACTCACACTCGAAGAAATTCTCCCAGCACCATATTCTCTTGTTCTCGAGCCTTGTGCAGTTAGTGTAGAAATAGAGTAGCTTCAAAAACACGATTCTGAGTACTATTTTATTGAACGGATCTACAGGCAAAAAAAAATGTATTGAAATGAATGGCAATCATGTAAAGAAGACAGAAAGCATGACGGTTGAAAACCAATAAACGGAGTTTTGTTAATCGCTCCGTATATTACCGCAACTACTTACATCAGCTTTTGTAAGGAAACTCAAGCTTCGGGTATCTTACCCATCTGCTGTAGAACATATTCTGTGCATTAGTGTTGTAACTGACAAAAGAAGCGAATTGCTAAGAGAATCGTGTTTGTATTTGTCTTTTGTTCGAAAAAAGCAGCTGCAAGAAAAAGATCTACGACAACGCTATGCTATAGTGGTGAGAAGAAAACTGATTGATATTCCCACAAGGATATTGCCGGCTTAAGCACACACACATACTTACGCAGTTGCAGCACACTAATACTAACTGAGTGCAAAATGCAATTACATGCACTTCAGAGTTACAGTTTTCACAGAACTTGAATGTTTGTTATAAAACAATAAAAAGAAAATAGAGAAAGAAAACAGAATAGAAGACATAAGACATGGAGAAAGAAAATAGACCGACAAAGATACTGACTAATACAGACAAACACACACACACACAAGTGTGCACAGTGTCTCATAAAATCCCAGAACTGGCATTCAAACTATCAAACGGAAGTACACGCCGCGGAAACAAATAAAACGTTTTGCCAAGGCAATGAAATTGAATTGCTGGCGATTTCAGTAGATGTGGCACAATAATTGGCGACCGTTGATAAAAAAGTGACGATTTAATTTTTTTTTTGTTTTTGCTTTTTACGTGAGAGTTGGTTGGGTATAAAAAATAGCTACTACTACAATAGAAAAAATGGTAATATCAAAGAAATAAAGACACTCACAAATATGGTTTTTTCAAAAACTTCTTGTGGGGAACAGCAAACAAAATTGATAGTGATTGCTGTAGACATAAATGAGACAATAATTTTCACATACAACCAAAGTAGTTCCATTACTTTTATTTGTTTGCTGATTTTTTGAATTTGATATACTTACGAGTAACAAATAGGATAATAGGGTTTATAAATTTAATTGCATTTTTCAAAAAACTACATAAATTCCTGGTACACCATATTGTGCTTAAATTTTTTATTTTTTTTTTTTTTTTTGAAATGCATGATTCAATTGAAATATGAATGACTCACTTTACAGAAACCTATTATAGTATGGAGTGTATTTTTTAGTTTTGTATATTTAAACATCAATTTTTTTTTTGCTTTAAAGTGTAATATAGAATTTCATTTAATTTGCAATATTTGATCAATTGTTAATAAAACAATTTCATCAATTTTTATTCGGAAAATTTAACAAAATTGGCAACTGGTTATATGAGTTTTCCATTGAATGCAATATTTTGATTTGTTTTGCAATACCCCAGTCAACATTTAAAAGCTGATTGAATCGAAACGATGAATTTAGAACTTACCACTTAGAAAAGTTAAATGAATATAAAACTTTCAAGACTGAAGTACACTGCATTGTTTTATCAGTACTTACCAAAAAAACCTGATTCTAACAAAAACTTCAGTATATTGTATATAACACAAACATTTACTTCACGTCAGTGTTAAATATTTTAACAGAAAAACTTTAGTCAAATTTATGGTAATAGCATGTTATGGTATATATGAACTTCATATCGTCCCTAGACAAGTCAAAATTACTAAGTCAGTTTTCCCGAGTTTTGAGTTATTTGGCATTTCAGATCTTAAATATTATAGTCTTTATTTTGAAAATACCCATTTACCAATAAGTCTTTCAAAAAGTGGGGGTCCGCGAAAATTTTTTTCACTTCCCGGCCATAAGGAGTTTTTTTGATGTTTTTATCAAAATTTTGTGTTTGAACCGCCTTAAGGAGTGGAAAAAATGGGGTAGTATCTTGGAAAGAAATGTCGGAGAGGAAAAATTAATCGGGGCCGGTGAACATTTTTTCCTCCCCCGGCAATGAAGAATTTTGTTGATATTTTTATCAAAATTTTGTACGAGTGCCCCCGTAATTAGTGGAAAAACAGGGCTAATATGTTAGAGAAAATTTTTTGAGAGGTAAAGCTAATAAGGACGTGGTAGACCCAAAACCAACTGGAAAAGGTCGTTGGAAAAGGAAATCCAAGAATCGGGAAAATCGTGGCAAGAGATCAAAGTCATCGCAAGGGATCGTGACAAATGGAGAGATTTCATATTGGCCCTATGCTCCTCCTAGGAGTTAAAGGAGAATACATACATACAAAGTTAATGAGGGTCGGAGAACATTTTTTCCCTCTCCCAGCAATGAGGAATTTTTTGATATTTTTATAAAAATTTTGTGTGGGAACCTCATAAGGAGTGGATAATATTGGGTAGTACGTTTGAAAGAAACGTCGGAGAGGTAAAATTAATAGGGTCGGTGAAAATTTTTTCCTCTCCCGACAATGAGGAGTTTTTTGAAATTTGTATCAAAACTTTGCATGGGAGCCCCTTATGGGGTGGAAAAAAGGGGGTTGTATGTTTGAGGGAAATATTGAAGTGATAAAGTTAGTGAGGGTCGGTGAACGTTTTTACCCTCTTCCAGCAACGATAAATATTTTAGTGCTCGTTCACTCAATTTTTAAATAACTAAAAAATTTAAAAAAAAAAATAGATCTCATCGTTTGCCCATTCTAAAAATAGTCTTAAAATTTGTCAAATTCATTGAAGTGTTTTTAAAAAATCGAAGAGTACAATCATTGATAACAATAGCAATTTAGTTTTAAAAGTTGAAAATTTAATAAAAAAATTTTTATAAATAAATAAAATTTTTGTTTTTTTTTATAAAAATTTCTTTAAAAAAACAAAACTTTGAAAAAAAAAAAATTTCATGATGTGGTTGACTATTGACGGAGCTATGAGCATTTCAAAAAACTACTAAATGTTGTTTTTGCAGCTTTTTTAGTTTTTTGAAAATTTATATTCCTGAAACTTCTCCATGAAAAAAATTTAAAAAAATCATAGATGCACCTCAACTACTTAGTACTTAGTAAGACAAAAAAGTTTTAAGAATGTCGGAGATGCAAAAGCAAGTGCTATTCGGAACGGTATGTAATGCCCCATGTATATAAGGGCAATATTATGTATTATTACTTGATTATAAACAATATTCGCTTGTAACTCCCAAATAAACTTTAACTGAACTTTGTATGAGCCTATGAAAGAAATATTTACTGGGATAAAAATTAAAATCAATTTCCATTCAAATTGTTACATTGTATTTATATTATATTGTATTTCTTCGTGCACACTGTCTGTATGTCATTTAAAATTCCATTTCAATTGCTATATTGACAATAAAATTTAATATTTTTCAAGTGGTTTGATTGTTTTTTTTTTTAAAGTATTGTGCAATTACATTGATGATCAACACCGGAAATAATAATATGTTCATTTTATCTTTAGGCACATATAAAAATGATTTTTATTGTACATTAAAGTTAAGTAAATAATTTCCAATGGGAGTAAATAAATCAATGTGACTTAATTAAAATGTTGAAAAACGTTCAGGTTGCATTTTTCCTATTAATGACATTATGACTTAGTAAGTGTAGCACGGAAAAGTTTTAGAAAAGCGTTGGTTTTTGATTATTTAACACGAAGTGATCCCACCTTAACCCTTAATTCTAAAAAAGTCGAAGTATTTCAGATCAGATACCTTTATGCGTAATATCCCTACCAAAAATTATAGAAACCAAGTAAAAAACTCGCCAACAACTTACAAACAACTAACTAACAAACTAACCAACCATATAGCCAATCAACTACCTTCCTAATCCACTAAATAACTTACTAACTAAACAACCAACTAACCAATCCACTGTAGAACCAACCAACTAACTAGCTAACAAAATAACTAACCAATCAACAATGAACTAATTATGCGTAGTAATCCTTTAGAATACTTTGAAGAACGCAGTTTAGACTGAGGGCATCTTATCATTAAAGATTTTTTGTGCCACTTTCCACTATAAAACCGAGAAACAATTCGTTTTGGAATCGTTCTCGACATTCCGCGAAACACAATAAAGATATACATTAATTCCTTTAAAGATCAGAGACTTTCCAGAAATTTAATTAGATTGAATTTTTCCTTCTTCATCTATAGAGAGCCACAAGAAAATCATAACAACAAATGTTGTGCAACAAGCACCTAACAATTTGCTATCGCAATACACAGCAAAAACCATCTGCGTTATTAGGAAAATCTCTTAGAGCCGCAACTGCACGAAGCAGGAAATAAAATTGCAATTGTTTAACTAATTTTGCACGGGACACAGGACGCGTACTCAAAAGATGGCACCACCTTAATTCAGTTAAAATGCAACAATTACTCATGGCTGCAATGCGCCACCCTTCCGCCTCACTCACTTTGTGTTTTAGATGAGTGAAATGATGCCGCAATGCGATGAAGCGTGCTGCCGCTGCTGCTATTCGTAGATACTATTTACTTTTGCTGCTACTGCAACGTAGATACTCATCTCGTGAACGAACACACGTACTAGAAAATGCATTTCCTGTGGGACAACCAGCGATATAAAGGCAGGAAGTGTGTGATTGTGATTGTGTGCAGCACATGCGGTTGTGTGTTTTGCCTTTGCGTTACGTGGACAATTGTTGAGATTTTTGTGGTTCAGATTAAACGTGTGTCGTGTCGTGGTGTCGCTTATTGTGTGCATGTTTGTGTGTTTGTGTGTGTGTGTGCACGCTGCAGTGCAATGGGCTGCAATTCAACTGCCGCCGCACGTAGATGAGTGAGACAAATGTGCGAATTTATGAGGAGAAAACATGAAAATCATTAAAGCAAAGAATTGTCAGTCGTTTGCTGAAGAACTGAGATAAGTTGCGGCTACGTTTGTGTGTTGGTCGCTGTTGTCTATGCATTAAAGTGGAAAATTCCATGTATTCAAGAAGCCGAAAAATTATCCTTGAAGTTATTGGATTTTGAAGATTTTGCTGAAATAAATAAATTTGTTAAGGTTATTTCTTCATTTAATGTATAACTTTTTGGAAATAGTCGGAATAGAAAGCTACAGCAATGCAGTCTATAAAAGGCTAAGAATATTTTTATGTTTATAAGTACAAAAAAATCCCCAAAATCATACCTTTACAAAAAAATCAGTAATACGTAAAAAAAACAAAAATTAATATCTCGCTCAATTTTCAGCCATAATCTCTTCTATAGAGCATGTTCCTGACTTTCACTTTAATTTTTTATTAAAATTTTGGCTGCTTTTCCAGCACTTTTTATGAAATACAGAAGAAATACTTGTACGGAACACAATCTAAACAGAACATTTTTACAGAACGAAGTCTTCTAAAACAGTTCTGTATAATTAATGAACGAATGAACGTATGAATGAATGAATGAATGAATGAATGAATGAATGAATGAATGAATGAATGAATGAATGAATGAATGAATGAATGAATGAATGAATGAATGAATGAATGAATGAATGAATGAATGAATGAATGAATGAATGAATGAATGAATGAATGAATGAATGAATGAATGAATGAATGAATGAATGAATGAATGAATGAATGAATGAATGAATGAATGAATGAATGAATGAATGAATGAATGAATGAATGAATGAATGAATGAATGAATGAATGAATGAATGAATGAATGAATGAATGAATGAATGAATGAATGAATGAATGAATGAATGAATGAATGAATGAATGAATGAATGAATGAATGAATGAATGAATGAATGAATGAATGAATGAATGAATGAATGAATGAATGAATGAATGAATGAATGAATGAATGAATGAATGAATGAATGAATGAATGAATGAATGAATGAATGAATGAATGAATGAATGAATGAATGAATGAATGAATGAATGAATGAATGAATGAATGAATGAATGAATGAATGAATGAATGAATGAATGAATGAATGAATGAATGAATGAATGAATGAATGAATGAATGAATGAATGAATGAATGAATGAATGAATGAATGAATGAATGAATGAATGAATGAATGAATGAATGAATGAATGAATGAATGAATGAATGAATGAATGAATGAATGAATGAATGAATGAATGAATGAATGAATGAATGAATGAATGAATGAATGAATGAATGAATGAATGAATGAATGAATGAATGAATGAATGAAAGAATAAATGAATGAAAGAATGAATGAATGAATGAATGAATGAATGAATGAATGAATGAATGAATGAATGAATGAATGAATGAATGAATGAATGAATGAATGAATAAATAAGTGCCGCACCCAAAAAAATTAGGTACTTTGCATGTGTGTCGCAATGTCATTTTAAAACTGAAATGAGTGCAGTAGTGTCGTCGAATGTTTCCATGAATATTTCCCATATAAACTGAGTAAAATTAATACTTCTGAGTGCAGAAATGTTATGGATAAACCACTGAATTATAAGTAAGTGACGTACATTTACACTATGCACACTAATCGTTGGGGAAATGTCGAAAATATATTTTGACATGACCAGAGGTGACTCCATGCCAACCAACTGACCGTTTTGGGTCCATTTTTGTAAAAAACTTTGTATCAAAATATATTTTGGACCTAGCCAGAGGTATCTCTGGGCCCTCAAAGTGAATATTGTAAGTCCAATTTTGTAAAAAAAATATATCTCTGATCGATGAGGAAGGCTCGAAAATATATTTTGGACATGATCTGAGGCATCACTGGATATTCTGTGAAAGTGATCGTTTGGACACTTTTTTTGTGAAAAATTTTATTGCATCAATCTATAAAGAAAGGTCGGAAATTCTGGACCTTGCCAAAGGTGTCTCCAACCCTTCAAAGAGACCGTGATGAATTCATTTTTGTAAAAAAAAAATTGTATTCCTCCAACTGATGGTAAAAAGTCGAAAACATATTTTAGACATGACCTGAGGTATCTGCGGGCCTTTTAACTGACCATTTTGGGATCTTTTTTGTTAAGTTTTTAGTTCACCAATCGATGGAAAAAGATCGAAAATATATTTTGGACATGACCAGAGGTATTTCTCAGTTTTCGTTATTATGTATTGCTCCAATCGATGGGGAATGGTAGATTCAAATGACCACTTTGGATCCATTTTTGTAAAAAAAAAAAATTATTTCACTAAGTGATGGAGTAAATGGACCCAAATGTCTCACTTTGGGTGACTGGAGACACCTCTGGTCATGTCGATAAATTAATTGCGATTTGTGTAATAAATTTTATTTTTTTTTTTCAAAAATGTTAAGAGAATGACGTTTACTGGAAGTATTAGCTCGTCATGGTGCTTTTTGACGCAACATAGCATAAACTCAAGTGTAACCAACAAAATTTATGTGACCAGGTAAATAACAATCAATAAAAAGCGCTAACACAACAATAACAGTAACCAAAAGAAAAAAAAAGGAAAGCGGCTCAATCAGCACACGTAATTGCTACTTTAACAAAATCAACGCAAATCCAAAGTAAACAACGCTGCACATGAAATGAATGCCAAATGTTTGCAATTGTGATGTGCAGCAGTCTTGTCAATGCTTACATGTGTAAGTGCACACATACATATGTACATACATCGTATATGCATTTCAAAAGTATTGGTAGCTATGGTTTTTGTGTGAAGCTGCAAAATTTCCCTTACTTGTACTAAATTTACAATAAAATTAAAAAACTTTCAGCGCCTCTCTACTTCCTTTCATCATCGTCATCATCATCTACATCCCCATCGTCATCATCAATTCTTTCTTGCGCTTCTTCTGTACTTCAACGTTGATTGTCAACTAACGACATGTAACTCTCGTATGTAAAGAAATTTATTGCTGCATGCCGCAGTAGCAGCGCAGCATCCACACAGGAGCAGCCGCATGCAGTAACTCAAAATGTAACACATAAGAAAAAGTTACGTAGTTATTCGCTCAAGTGAGCAACGACTAACGAGATTGAGTTCTTGACTAACTTTTCGCGAATGTTGCTTAGTAAAGCAATAAATTTGTTGCCTTCATTTTTTTCCTCGAAATTTGGCCTGAAGTGAAATTAAAAAGAAGAATGAACTCAAAACCGCTAAAGGTTGATGTGGGTGCAAAGTGTAAGGTGTCGTCAGTGTTTTTGGAAATTGTGAAAAACACTTAGTCAGTTTTTTTAGTTTTGAATTATTTGAGTTTTAAAAAATTAGTTTTGGTTTTTTACATTGCATTGCTAATTTTATCACGACAAAAGTAACCACTTTTTGGCAGAGATATGACTGAATGGTTCTTATCAGCCTAAAAAATAAAAAATTTTGGACAAGAAATACTAAATAACACAAAGCTATAAAAAACTGTCTTTCAGTTGTATTGGGATGATATAAAGTTATGTTTTGGACTTAAAAGAAGTTTTATTTCTGGTGGTAAATCGAAAAAATTATATTTTATATGGCTTTTTCGAATTTTTCAGCCAAACAAAGCTTATTTCAAACGAAAATATGTAGTTTTCCCGGAAAACTCCCAATTTTTTCCAAAAATCACAGAAAAACACTTTGTGAAGCAAATTTTATTTTTTTAGGGAACCTACAGAAAAACCACACGAAGAAATGTTTTGACACAGGATTTTCAAGTTATTTAGAGCGCTAGAACCAAAAATACTATTTGTTTGTCTAATTTGAAGTTTATTTAACAGACTATCCTAAAGAAAATGTTCCAGAGCAAATTATGAACCGGAAAAGTTTTCCAAAGAATTTCTAGAATACCCGAATCGCACAAAGCTTTTATCTTAATGCTGAATCACCAATTCAAAAAGAACGATACGAAAGTATCTACAAAATAGAAAAGTATAGGTAAGACAAAAAACCCACAAGAAGTACACATCAGATATTCGCATAAATGTATTCATTTCTTTCTGACGCTATTTCACACTACTTTGGTATAATTAATAATGAAATATTGGAAATACTGGAGTCATTTTTGTAAAAAAAATAATCAAATAAATGGGGAAAATCGAAAGTTTATTTTTGACATGACCAATGGTGTCTCTAGGCTGTCTAAGTAATAGACCGTTCTAGGCATAATAAAAAAAAAAAATTCGTAAAAAGGAAAAAAAAACATCCTGATGTATCAACTTCTACTTTTCTCTGACTTCATATGTTCGTATGAACAATACATCTCGAAGCTCACTGTAAAAAGTTTATACCCATTACCAATGTTTTAAAAGCTTCCCATTTTCGACAAAACTTTCTTCAAAAATTTTCGTTTGGCTTACAAAAGTATATTTAAGCTATTGATGCAAAAAGCTTTATAAATCCTTAGACCAGTTTCATGTTCCACAATACTAGTACGCCTCTTATGAAAAATATTCGAACTACTTTAATAGAAATACAATAGTCTGCACAAAAACCATTTAGTCCTTTAATATTTTGTAGCAGACCACTTAAGCTCTTATGCCAATAAACTTTAACAGCAACGAAAAAAGCTATCGTTATATGAATAAGCTTTACAGGCATGTTAGTGCAAAGCTCTGTAAAGCTATGCGGATAGGTTTTTAAATTTGCTTAAAGTATGTTGCATTGCACATAGAGTGCGCCAAGTTAAGCTGGGCACAATTTGAGGGTTGATAACGAAAATGTCTTGAATCAACAGAACATCACCAACACGGTTATTAAAAACATCACTGATTTTACATTATACTACAATGGTTTTTCATTTCGGTATTTTATAGCCAATTATATATATCGGCAATGATTTCTTGTTATGACTTTCAGACCTTAACAAATAGAACTATAAATGAGATTTATGTCGTTGAAATGTCATAATTTTTTAAGAAAATGATGTAAATAATATTGTGGCACTGTAGCTGGGAAATATTCTTTTGATAATAGCTTTGGAATTGATTTTTGAACAATATGGGAAACTTTGATTTAAAATTATATCTTATATTGGAACACCCTGAACATATTCTCTGTGACATAATTATGTATGGAAGCCCGACTTTTTTTGGATCACACAGGATTTATGTTTCTTATGAGCTTCTTGTTGAACTGTGTGGAATTTTTTTATTTTTTTGTTTTCTAAAGAGTTTTTGCTTTTGAGTCGTCGTTTTCTAAAAAAAAAAATTGGTCGAAATTAGTCGTATAAAATAAAATATCATCAAATAATGATGTGATTGAAGTATTGAAACATTCATTCGATAATTTTGACAGGCTTCTAAATTACAAAACAGAACTTATGACGAAAAAAATATGTTTTTCCAACTGAAGAAGCAGGTGTTGGGCTTAGGCACGCAAAGACGAAAAGAAGCAAATTCAAGAGTATAGTGCTTAAAAATATGTAAATGCAGACCTTAGTATAGTTGTTCTGAAACTTTTTATTGATACGTTTTGGGGATATAAAATCACTAGAATTTTGCAATATAAAAAACACAATAAAATCAGAATAAATTCGTACTAAAGTCGAAAAAGAAAATCCTCAATGATAAAATTACGAACCACAAAAACGTTCAGAGCAAACTTCTGAAGTGTGTGGAGAAAATCCACCCCACTAATTCGAAGTTCAAAATTTCATTGAAAATTTTTCGCGATTTTTTATCTTTATTTTGTTTTTTTTTTTTCCTTTCTTGACATCATAAAAAAGTCCCATGGGAATTGCGTGGTATTCTGTGGGAGTTTTTTTTTAATTTTTCCTTATTTGAAGATAACTTAAGGAGCGCATTGAAAACGCTAATGGCCCACTTGAGAGTGAAAAATTTAAGCCATAAGTAGATGAGCATTAAATAGAAAAAGCTATTGTGTAGAGTGTGAACTTTAAAGCTTTTGCCAGCGAATCAATGACACTTGATTGCGAAGATTTTTTTTTTCCAGAGACAACGTAACTTTTTTTACGCTGAAGTTAAATGTATTGGAAAATAAGTATCTCCTTGTGATTGAATGAATGATTAACACAACTTTTGAGGTAGAGCAAGCAAAAACGAACGCTTTTATTGAAATGAAATGTTTTGAAAATTTTGAAAAAAAAAAAATGTTGCAACAAAATATTTAGCAAAAAATCATCATCAATTTTGTAACGCCGCATATTGTTGCATCAGCTCCAAAAGAAAAACGCCTGTCATAAGCAGCACAACATATGAGTAAGCGCGCATTACAGAGATAATTAATTAATAATTGTGGAAAAGCTCAAGAAAAAAAGTGTTGCCAACTTATGACAAACGCATAAACACATTACCGCCCTGTTGTTGTTATTTTGCTCCCTTTCCCCCACCAACGTGACCACAAATGCAATTTAATTACATGGCATTGAAAAACGATTCGGGAAAAACTCTCGAAATGTCAGCGACGTGCTCATGTTGCTGACATGCCAAAGTAATTAACGTCCCATTACTGGTTAGATTATCCATGAATAATTGGTGTTTTGCATCCGTTGGGTTGGGTTGGTTGGTTGGTGTCCTTACTTAAGTGTTTTATTTGTCCTAAATACTATGTACCTGCGCCTAAGTCTGACCAAAGCACACTACGTAAGTCATCCTTTTTCGGTAGAATAGCCTATTCTCCTGGTCGCTGACTGGGTGGCATAAACGATGACATTCTTGGTGTTGTTGTGGTTTCTGTAAGTGTATGTTAGTGGGCGTGTAGGTGTGTGTGTCGGTTATTATGTTTTACCACCACCCAAAAAATAAAAACAAAAACTTTTGCTAATTGCTTTTCTGCTACTGCTGCTGTTGCAGCAAAGTTATTTGCAAAAATTTGTAGAGTCAGCAGCAATTCAATGAGTTTCGATTAGGGTGGATTGAATTTTATGAAGCTGACGAAAATTATATACTTATGTATATTAAGTGTCACGAGGTCGTTTTAAAATTTTGAGACAATCGAGATTTCCGATAAGTAAAATTCAGAAAAATCATATGTGACACATAGCGACAGAATGGGTTAAAAAATCTAAATTGCTTATTACAGCCACAAATCGCGTTTTGTACCCAAAGTTTTGCATTTTTCATTTTACACTCGGCAGGGGGCGCATAAACTAAAGAAATATCGTAAGCAAAGTCGATTTAGTTTTCATCAAGGAATTTGCTTGAATTTTTGCAGAATTTTAGGACCTCTTATTTAGCCGCAATGAGCGATTTATACTTTTTAACACATTCTGTCGCTATGCCCCACATATGATTTTTCTGAATTTTAACCCTTTCGACCTGGAAAAAAACTGTCGGGTACACAATATTTGCGATAGGTTAATCTTAGAAACTAAATTTAAGTAAAATTTTTGACTGTCTCTCAATTCAAATTTTCACCGCCAGAGGCGCTTCCGGTCTATACTCCCAACAGATGTTTTTGATTTGAATTTTCGGGATATAATGTCCTTGGAGTGGTTATAAGAAAAAACAGTGGTTACTAAAAAATTGCATTATTGTAATTTTATTAATTCATTCAATTTAAGTGACGCTAATAACCGAGTTATATTATTTAAAAGTATTTATTCAAAAATTTTTGGGATATATTGTCCCAACCGGTTCGAATTAATTGAAAATATTCAGAAAGGTGTGTCGTAACATATTTTCTACTTCCAAAGTGTGTGTTCTCCCGTAAATTATCGGAAATTTCGACTTTCTCGAAATTTTCAATAGTACGGAATAAGGTTCACTTGCACAATTTTATTCACGTTATTCTTTCAGTAAGAAATTCATAGCATCTCTGAAATTTTTACAGAATTGTTCACATTGTACACAATTATTTATAGTTTGAAAAGAGAAAATCATATGCCGTAATTACATCACTTCATTCAGAAAGTTTACTTATTACGCGACAAAAAAAAAATTTAGTGTAGGTATTTTACAACTAAGTAGGTATCATTAGTATATTTTCGAAAATTTCAACTTTTTTATTTTCCTAATTACGTGATAGTCACGAATTAACGTTCACTCGTACAAAATTATGGACATAATTCCGGTAGAAATAAAATCATAATTTTCTTAATAAAAATAGTTTAGTTTGCCTCAAAACTATAAGAAAACGACTCTTCACTGTACACTGATTTCAATTTGACACTAAAGTACACTGTCTTGTTTAATCAGTGTCTAAAAAAACTGGATTCAAACAAATACTTTAGTGCACTGTATTTTATGCAAACAAATACTTCAGTTCAGTGTAGTGGAAACACAACAGTAAAAATTATGATATGGTAACACTTGCAAGTGGCAATGCATTGGTATCCTAGGATTGAAATAGATTTCATACATTTTCACGAGAGACAGAGAAAGCGTTATCAAAAAAGATGCACAAGAAAAGAGCGAAAAACTATTTTTGTCACTAAAGTAGCATTTTGTACTGTACGCTCTAGTCAAATCTAACAAAAGAGGTCTGTACAGTACTTGATTTTTGTTCATATCCAAGTACTTCAAGACATTCAACGCAACACTAAACTGAAGTATTTGATAAATAAAAAGCGGGTACAAGACATAATGCATTTTTGCATGAAAAGGCTTAAAACTCTAACAAGACGTCTTGTACACACCATAACTTTTCTCAAACTTATGAATATGGAATCATACCCGAAGATTTACTTAAATAAGCCCATAATATCATTAAACGCACTTAGGCTAAAAAAGAAGAATATATATAAATGTTGACCCTTAAATTATGTGAAGCAAAAAAATCCTGTCGATGATAGTACTTTATAATTTTACCTACCAGCAGAGCACTTAGCTATACTCATCTTTAAATTCAACAAAAAAGTACAAAAAAAATATGTCGCCTTCACTTTATTTTTTAAAATTTTTCATTTCACCCTAATTTCTCAACAAGCACGTTTTTACTTACTGACATCAAGAGGTATGTTGCTAACACTTCGTTTATCCTGTTAAGCAGAATTAATTGCATATTTTTTGGCTGAAAAACAATTAGTTGTAATAGTTTTTATTAAACGATGTCAATTGCATAGAAACTTTCGTAACGTAATTAGCAGTCAAATACAAGATGAAACTTAATTCATAAAAATAGTGATTTTTTAAAAATTTTCATTAAATTAAATTAAAGTATAAAAGAATCATTCTAGATTACTTTACTAAACTTGTCTCAATAATAACAAACGTAGAGAATGAATGGAGCAGTTTTCGAAGATTTGACACACCGGCTTTCTTATTATTCTAATTTCCATCATAGCCAATGAAACAAATAAATATATTGTGTCCCAAAAGAAAACTTACATTTGCTTAGCTTTCTATGTAAACGCAACAAATCTGAGAGGCTCGGAAGGTATGTTAATGAGTAGCCTGGTTCTTTGGAATTTTGATACTGTGAAAAGTTTTTCGACAACGAATCAAGTGCTTTGCGTTAGAGAGTTTTACGAAAACTATGATTTCGTTGACTGCCAACTTTCTGATAATATTTGCCGCTCCGTGGAAAATTTCCTTAAGGCTCTCGCCACTTAAATGAGGCGCTAATTATACCTCACTTTTGAAAATGAATGAAAAAGTTTGAAGAGACCTATACAACATTTGACAAACCAAAAACGGGGCGTACAAGATCGTAAAAAACGCGGTAATCGCCGAGTCAGAGTTTTTGCGTTCACACTGGAAGCTAAGCAAATATATATTTCCTTTTGAAACACCATTATTCATAAGATTTATAAATTTATATTGTTTCATCGTGATTATTATGTATTCTATGATTTTTGATAATACGACGTCTTATACAAGCTCCTAAGCTTATGCAACACTTCTTTACTAAGCTGATAGTTTAATAATTTCAGTTCACTCGTGAATTAACTTCATAATTCGTAATAACTTTTTCGCTTCATAGCTTGTGTGCATTATGCATATCTCCTTGTACTAAACGTATTGTATGTAGTTTGCTTTAAGGTTCAGTAATTTATAACGCTTTAATAACTGTCGATATTTGGTTAATTAGCTAAAAGATTTTCAAACTTGTACTTCAGGTACTTATGAATGTGTTATAAAAGAAATCATTGATTTTATTTTACATTTAATGGCGTTCACCAATTTCAACAAATGATAATTTACAATAAGCAAAAATCAACAATACCACCACATAGTGTAGAGTAGTACTGGTTGTGATTTATTTGGTAAAGGATAAAATTTGAAAAATGTGGTAATGAAAAATCGATTTCAGCGTAGCAAAGAAATGCGGGTAGAACTAACAAAAAAAGGACCAATTCGCACAATTAAAGGATTTTAATGGGAAAATGAAAAATGTTGACTGACTATGCTTTGATAGTTGTACTTGCACATGCGATCCAAGAGAAGATGAAGAGGGTCATACATATCTACCCAAAAAAAAGCTCATCACATCAACGCTTTCAAATAACTAAAGTAAATTTTAATTCAAGCAAACCAAGTGACCAAACCCCAAAAGCCTGAACACACTTGATGTACTGCAGCATGGTGGCACTATGTACTCGTACATCTGCACGTATGTATGTTAGTTTGTGGCTAAAGGAACTTCAAAGTGGGCATGAATTCTACTTTAAATGCTACTGCCGCCACAGTCCGACTGCTAACAGGCCAACGGCAGCTAACGGTCAAAACATTTGCTTTTGGACCACAAATATTTGCATAGTTACTTTTAATGTGGCAACACGAATATGCTGGAATGGGGTTAGCAAAATTGCAAATGCTAACGAAAGGACACAGCACGAATAGTTTGCGTACATAGATATGGGTGTGGGTTCCAAAAAATTTGAATTTAAATCGTTCAGTGCTGCAGAGAAATCAACGAAATATGTTGGCATATATTAAAAAAAGAGACAATTCCGAGGAGTGGAATGTGGCATATATTAACAAATCAAATCCTTTGAAATTCAGCTCATTTAATACATTGAGAGAAATTGCTAAAAAATTTAATTATTCATGAAAAGCAGATTTCACTGAATTTAATATAAAAAGTTTTTTTTATCTATTCAAAAAAAAGGCTCCTCTTACCAACACAACCCTTCCGAGTTTCAATCGTTACAACTGTGACGCACATAAAAAAAAATTCCTTATTAACAATTCTTAGCACACATGTAACAGACTTAGCGTCTCTCATGCTGTTAAAAGTAGTCCACACTCACACCATCATCGCAGAGCATACAATACGCACAATCACTTCCGCCTCCTGTAAATATGCAATGTTTTATTGCTAATTGTAAGTCAAACGTTCATCCTGTCGCCGTTTGTAATTTACAATTTCTTTCTGACTATCACATCCACATTCACATAGCCTCCTGCCTCCTTGCTATATAGAAAAATGGAAATTTTCTTTTTGATTTTAAATTTTTCATAAAATCTACGCACATACATACATGTGTATGTTAATGTAAATGAATACAATATGCAAGTGCGTGTGTATTATAAGTCTTTAGCCTTTAGCATTTTTTGACTTGGTATTTTTTGTTGCTGTATTCAAAGCTGAGCGTCGCAATCAGCAGCATAAATAAAAATAAAATTTATTAGGCGCCAGCAGCATTAAAAAAAGTAGCAACTCTTTTTGGCATTAAATGTTAGGCAGGGGTTAAATGAGAATCACTAATGAAAATGAAGAAACTCAAAGGAAGGCGAAAAAGCAAAAAATTAAGTGAAAAATTTCATGCAAAGGCGGTCAGGTTGAAATTTGTTGTACACTACGTTGGGCTAAAATAACGTTTCAGCCAAAGCATTGAAAGTTTATCCTAACTAGAGTTTACCATTTAGCCGAAATTGGACCATTTCGATTTGTCTTTAAAAAGACCGCCTAGCTCTAAGCTTAGGTAAAACAAATTCTTATTACTAACTACATCTGTCAGTAAAAGCGCTAAAGCCATTTTATCGTTCCTTATTACCAACCCTTCCTCAGTACCAAATTTCATAAAAATCGTTGCAGTGGTTTAGCCGTGAGAGTGTTTTTTCCATTTAGGGCCGTAGGCATAGAAAGAGAGACTGGACCGAAATCGTTTGCGAAGATATTTATTTTACTACGCAAACCACAAATGGAAGTCTGGAGCAATAAATACGTGAATCAGAGTTAACTTTGAAAAAGAATTTATTCATTAGAAAGTCATATAGTACAATCATTTGGGAGAATAAAATGATGTTGCCAGGAAAGTTTTGCGGGATTATTGCAAATGAGTTATTTTATAGATTTCGATGTGCTCTTTCAGAATTTTAACTTTGCTACCTCAAGTCGTGTTCGCTCGCGCCGCCATATTGGCAAATGGCGTCCAAAATCAGTTTTTTACAAATATCTCTTTAACGGTTACATTTAGCTTAGCTTATAAAATTTTCTATAAAAATAACTCTTTAATTGTTTTCGTACGACTTATAACTCGGGAGATATCCTAATTCAAAATTTAAAAAAAATTAGTAAATTGTGCATGCCGCTTATGAGTAGGCACAGTGATGTGTTGAGCTTAAAATTACGATTACTCATGAACGGTCAATCACACGTTTAAAGTAAAAACGTTTATTTATAGAAAATTACTTCCACTACAAGATATTTACTATATGTTTTTCACATAACCTATAGTTTAGGAGATATTTTCAACAAACCTGAAATTTAGAAAAAAATCGTTTTTTCAAAATGGCTCCAAAACGGTTCGTCCTAGAAAAAAAAATTGTTTATGCATTTTGTAGAACGTTCAATTTCCTGTAAGGATCTTTCCAAACTGTTTTTTCGTCGCGACGTGAAAATCATTCAAAATTAACATTGTACTATGCTCCATACGGCATGCACAATTTACTAATTTTTTTTAAATTTTGAATTAGGATATGTCCTTAGTTATAAGTCGTACGAAATCAAATAAAGAGTTATTTTTATAGAAAATTTTATAAGCTACAATATCGCGCCACAATATTTTTCTCTAAATGTAACCGTTAAAGAGATATTTGTAAAAAACTGATTTTGGACGCCATTTTTCCAAAATGGCGGCGCGAGCGAACACGACTCGAGGTAGCAAAGTTGAAATTCTGAAAGAGCACATCGAAATCTATAAAATAACTCATTTGCAAAAATCCCGCAAAACTTTCCATGTAAAACTACCAAATGACTGTACTAATAATGAGAGAGTTTTTTGGGGCCCTATGCTTCAAAAAGAGATAAAAAACACGAGAGTTATCAATTCTTCATACATGCTTGGTTATGCTCTAGAATGGAATGCTCTAGAAAAATTACATGTCTCTCTCAAACTCGTAAACATCATTAACGTAGACAATGAGAGCTTAATATGCTGCACCTCCAACAAGAACAAGCTCTCAACAAAAGCTCATGCAAATACTTATATTCCCAAAGCTGGATTCCTTGATCTCAATCCTCTTAATTTTAACTCTTCTGCATGGTCTTCTTAACCCCATATGGTTTCATACAAAATTTTGACTCCATTATCATTACGATCATTTAATTTATGAATCAATTTAACACGGTTCAATGATCGCTTAAACTTAAATGCACAGTAATCAAACCATAACCAAACTGCAAACCAACGTACAAGACCTTATTAAACATCTTTAAGTCTTCTCCATGGTTCAAGTAGCAGCTACTTATGTGCATGAAACTTTTTGTAGAGTTTACATTTCTTTTATGTAAACGTAGGGTGTTTAATAAAGAAATTGAAAAAACCATTAAGTAAAAATTGAATTGGCAACAGAGTCAACGAAAAAAAAAAAAATTTAAAATATACATTATAAAAAGACATTCGTATGTGTCTGTCGCTTAGGTTGTGTGATTTAAAATATACTGATATCACAGCATTTAAATTCAGTACGAAGTTATTAGCCATTGACGAAACTAAGCGCTGAAATTTATTCATTCAGGCAAATTTTTTGTGAAACGCGAACTTTACTTGGCTACCAACTACACACTCTCCTCTACGCTGAGATAAAAGACGCTGATTTATTCCCAGCCCCAGGCTTTAAGATCAGAACAAACTCATTGCGAATATATTCAGGAATCCACAGGCACACTTATGAAATCTCAGAACATTTTAGCGTTGAATGATAAAAAATTTTATGTATGCCACAAATCGATAAGAACTGACACAGCATAAAAGAATGTGTCAAAAATCATTTTAACTATATAACTTTACTTCAGATCTACGATTTTAGAGAGTTGTTTGGCTTAGATTTTAATATGCAGCCTTTATCAAACATTTTAAAGGTATGCTTGGTAATCTCAAAAATGGTATAAATTAAAACATATATTAGTTAATGGCCCATTAAGTATTTAGTATTTGAAAAGTCTGCTTCAAATTAAATATGTACGCGGCTTATTTATTATACCTAAATCTATTAAATTAAAAAAAAAATACGCTGGTATTTTCAATTCTCAGAAGATAGTCTTAAAACAACTCATAAATAAATTATAAATGTAACTCTAAGTACTTGCTACGTTTTGACTGCTGTCGCTGGAATCATTCAGAAATTGCTAGCAGATGTTCAGTTATAGTTTGATTTTAGTGCAGTCAAATTTGTGTGTCGAATATTAAACAAAAATTGTGAGTTGAATTAAAGGCATTTGCAGCACAATCTAGTGGTGGGACAGCTAGAAATTGAAAAACGATAATTTAAATAAATTAAGTAACGATATGTAAGTCCAGGCTCTTCCAATTCAATAGTCCAATTGTGGCAGATCGATTATAAAACTTTCAAACGGCAATACTACTTGTGTGCAATTGTACTGTTGCTTCCTACAAGGACGAATTACTGCTATACTAACATATATGTATGAACATTTTTTCTGCTTCTTTTTTCTTTTGGATATAATTATGTCTAAGTAGAAATTGAATAAAAAATTCGCTTACGATGAAATATTTTATTACACATACATTTATAAGTTAAACTGTTTTATTATGTATGCTGGTGGGTGTAAATATACTGAATTTCATTGTTTTTTGTAAGTATTCCTTGGATTAACCGGCACTTAAAGTTAAGTAAACTTGTATATTTTTTATTTGCTTTTATCTATTACTCTGTTGACTTTACAGCTGCTCAAGGATTTCTTGTTCGTGTAAATTGAAACAAAAGTAATTTTAAGTGGATTTTCCTTGTAACATTAAAAGAACAAATTTTTTGGGATATATTCTTATGCAGTTTAGACTTTTCATCATTAAATACAACCATAAAAAAAAAAAATTTATTTAATACTAAACTTTTATAAGCAATTTTGAATTAAAAGGAAAAATATAAAATATTCGCAAAATCCCGACTATACGCTTAAATTCCCGCATTAATCAGGAATAGAACTCTTAAGAAAATTCCGAATATAGCCACATACGCTACCTACTTGAAGTGTCACACATTTTTCTTAATATTTTGGAATGTCGTTTCATAGATAAATGCTTTTATTATTTGCCAAATAACATTAATAAAAGACACATTAATGAAATTCATTGCAATTAAACTGCTGCCGAACTAATTGCCACACATCCTTCGACTACACTTTCGAGGAACTACACATATGGATGTCTTATATTTTAACTACCTATTTGTTTTCGATTTTTTTGTTCTCAAATCATGTATTGAAATGAAAAATTACGCTCATTATCACAGCTCATTAGCAGCACCACTGTGCTGAACAAAGACGTGCTCTCTGGATGCTGTCAGCTGTCAACCAACAAATGATGCGCCATTTTTCTCTAATAAAACTTATCGAATAGTCAAAGGACTTTAGTGTCGCGCGTACATATTTATGTGTGTGCGTGATATGCAATTAGTGCTTTCATTTTTTACACACAAATATATGTGGCAAAATACAAAAAGTTCCGATAAGACAAACATTAAACCTTCAGTACACTACTAATTTCTATTTACTCTTCTATTTTTCTTCCACAATGAACAATATCTCCAAAACTATAAAATGTTCGGGGTAGATTTTTCGTTTTTTGGAAAAAGTACTAAATTTAGTACTAAAATTACAAAAAACTTTACATTACCTACATTACAATCGCTTTAAAGTCTGACTTTTTGAGCTTTTTGAAACATGAAAGCACCGAAATCGCTTCATAAAACTAAAAAAATGGTCCGTAACTAGTACATTTCTTTACCGATCTTCATTTTCTGACATATTTTGGATAGATAGTAAATCTAGCTATAAGCACAACGTAAGTTTTCTGCTATATGGGAAAAACTACTATTTTTACTACTTTTTTAGTACTAAGATTAATAAAAGTTCTACATTCAAAACCATGGAATGGCTACTAAGTATGTGCTTAAAATGCTTGTGAACGAAAAAAGTGATTCCTAAAAAGACTAATTCAGTGACGCAAGGTTAAAAATTGAACGTTCAAAAGACAATTCAAATGTTAACAAAACAAAAAACACTTGGACCCATAAAACGTGATTACACTGTGGTTGAACTGAAAAGACTTGTGGCGATTTTTCGACATGTTATAGTTGACATAGAAAAGCCAGCTTTAGTTGTGACACAAGACATTTGATGTTATAGAATTTTCCATTCTCTGCATACTATAACACATCACTGTTCGTAAAGCATTTGGTAGAATTCATATTGCATGTCCTACTCTCAAATGACCCTAATCAATAAATGCGTGCAAATGTGTCCTTCTCTCTTCTTTACGTCTGTCTGTTGGCCTGCTTTGGTGTGACTTATTGATGTGTATATGAAATGACATGTGGTCCCATGTGATGTTCGTTTTTCTTTCCATTCATTCATCAATTTGATGCTTGTGATACTTCCTTTTGCTCCTTACATAGCTCCTTCTTTCATTTGCACTAAAGAATTCCTTATTCTTCATTCGTTTAATTTCGTTTTATTCATTCGAATGACCGCAAAATGACATTTGGCACAATGTGACCCAGTTTGTTGTTGTTTTTTTGCTCTCCAATTCAACTGTCTGATTGACCCTTTTACCATTTTCTTCTTCCTGTTCTTCCTATCTGTTAATCTTACATGGATGATGAATGTTTTCTTTGCAAAATTTTCGACAAATAGTTTTTGACAATTGAATATTGAATTTATGAAGGAGGTAAGAGGTATCAGAAAAGGGGTTGTATACGAACTCTGTTGGCTTGTTATTGTTGTTGTAATTTTTCATTTGTCGGATAAGATGATAAAATTTGCTCCATTCATCAGTTTTTATTTTAATTTAAAGCTTTTAAGGGATTTTGTAATAAAATATTATTCCTACTCAAAACTGAAATGGAAAATTTGCAATATATCGGCTTAGTGTAGTTTCTTCTTCCTAAAGCCAGAATTTTATCTTTGAAAATAAAAACTTTTTATACTAATGACCCAATGTAGTCACTTGGTTACTGGAATATGAATTTTTCGAATAAACTTCGAAAAACTTTACAAAAACCAGTTTTGTTCCTAATTCACATATAGTGTGTATTGGCCCAAGGGGCAGAAAACTACTCCAACCGTAACTCAAAAACCGTTTAAGATATCCAAAAAATTCAAACGGATTTATCTTGTTTGGACTCAAATAAGCCTGTGTTCTAAAATTCTTGAGATAAGTTTCAACGAAATCAGGTACCGGGCCAATATGGAATAATGACGGATGTTGGGAAATTTTTTCAGTTTTTTATATTGGCTCTTTTGAGCTCTGATCGTTTACTCTTCACGTCTACCTCCCACACAATATTTCAAGAAGCCTATGTTATATTGAGGTTGACATGAATATTAACAGATCACGCCCAATTTCAATATCTATAAGACCATGATTCTAAGTAGTACCTATACCAAATATCATGCATCTAGCGTGGCCGTAATCGTAATTTCAAGAAACAGATGGACATATTTACCAAAGTGCCAATGACTCAACAAGGCCGAGAATCAGAGCTGAGAACCGGCCAATCCAGTCTGAGTTTTGAGATATTTGAGGATATTGACATGAAAAATTTTTATTTTTGAGGTTAGATACAGGCTGCAAATCAGTTGATTTTCGTAAACCTCTACGACGACAAATTTTGCCAACGTGTCATCTTCAAATTGCCATAATTAAAAAAAAAACATTTTGTACAGCGCCTTCTAAAAGCTCATTTTGAAGATAAAGGGTTTTCCTTTATGATTGAATCAGAATTAAAAATTATAAAAATTTTGTACATACTGTTTCAAACCTCAACAAAAAACGTAGGTTCATAAAGAGAAAGTATAATACACAACATATAAATGGCAACAAAAACCAAGACTGGAAAGCCAAATCGGGCTCTAACCTCTAAAAGAACTTAATCGAAATCGTGTGGTTTTTATAACCTACACCCGTCTTTCCGTTAGTAATGCAGAGAAGGAGGCGCGGCAGATATAGAAAGGTATGTATATTCTTGATTAGTGTCACACCCTGAGTCGATTTAGCAATGTCCGTCTGGCTGGCTGGCTGGCTGGCTGGCTGGCTGGCTGGGTGGGTAGGTGGCTGAGTGTTGAAATACGCTTTTTGGGAAAGCTGAGCAAGATAACTCAATGAAATTTGGTACTCTGCCTCCGTCGTCAAAGTTAGCTCGTGGGATTGAAAATGAGCCTACCACCCATCCAAAAAATATATTCAAAATGCAATTTAAGGAGTATTTTTTACGAAAATGTAACTAAAATACACATTAATACTAAAAATGGTTAACGCAAGCTCTGGAAAAAAATTAGCCAAATTCGGACAAGAGGGCGTGACCCCTCCCATAAGCTTCAAAACGCTATAGGGTAAGTTGGCGTACATTTGACACTGGGGCACATTTGACTTTGCCATTTTCGGTGTGAACACGCCTTTCGAACCAAAAACCTGAAATGCAGAAACATAACTAATTAGAGTGGAATCAGCGTAATGTACTTTGGCAGATCTCTTTCAACTCCTCCCGGGCTTATATGTTTTTTTAACTTTTTGTGTTTTTTTTTTGTAATTTTTGGCATCTTGTTCGTAAGGGTTTTGCAAATAAAGTTGTATTGTTTTTTAAAAGTAGTTATGCAAATTTGGTAGCACTAACCTTTATAATTAATAGAATAAAAGTATTTTTTATCAAAGTCAAATAGTTTGAATTTTAAAATATTTTTAATTCTTCAAGAGATTTTGGGGCACATTTGACTTTTGCCGAAGGGGCACATTTGACGTTCTCTAGACATATGTATTTGTGCATTTTATAAGATTTTTCTAGTTTTATCTTTTTAAAGATATGGTATGCCACTACAAAATGAAGACGAACAGAAGCAAAGGCGATGAAAAAAATTTAAATACGCTGTTTCTAATATCGGAAACCAACGAGAAACCCCGACTTCCGACACAGAATCCATTTTATTTGATTTGATATAATTTGCTACTTTTGTTTTGCCCACAATACAAGATTTTTGAATAAATGCTTTCCAACCTTTACCCCTTATTTCAATTTGAAAATCTTGATGGATGAATTGCCGATATAACATATTGACATCAAAATTCATCATGTATGCGAAGTTTTTACTAATAATCAAATCAATTTGAAATACGTCCCGTCATGTGAAAGCGCCGCAGATATCTTGACAATGGTGTTACCCAAAATCCAGACCAAAGAAATTTCCAAGAAACTAGGTCTTATCTAATTTAACATTTTATGTTGATGTTTTCATTAAGGGTAGTGTTGAAAATTGTACTTTATATTGAAAACTTGTTTAATGTTTGATGTTTGCCTGACTTTGAGGAGTGCATTTGAGTTTAAACTACCAACTCCAACAAATCCAGCCTCAACTTCAAGTTCACGCACTAAATACGTATTTGACATCGACTTATATGTAAAATAAGTCTTCGTTAATACAAACATACTTATTATTTGCATTTATATGAAAAAAATATATGTATTATTGTTTTGTTTAATGTTTTTGTGTTATTTTTTTCAGTGTCAAATGTGCCCCTTGCAATGTCAAATGTGCCCCGTACCAGGGGCACATTTGACAAAATGAGTTTTTTTGAAAAAATTTAAAAAAGGACTCTTAATGCAATTTTTTTAAAATTTTTTTTTCTTGGTTTTAATCTTAAATAATCAATGTTTCAGAAACAGTAAAGCGTATTAAGATCATGCAATAATTTTCAAAGATACAGGCCTTTGAAAATTTAGTGTCAAATGTGCCCCAGTCTCCCCTACTGAAAGCGTTTTTGATATATTCAACCAAATTTGACTCAGACACCAAAAATTATAAATGAAAGCTTTTAACAAAAAATTGGGTGAAACTTAACAAGGGGGCGTGGCACCTCCCTTGTAAGCAGAAGTTTCAAAATGCTATACTGAAAGAGTTTTCTGAGATAATCCAACCAAATTTCACTCAAATACTAAAGACTATAAATGCAAAGTTTAAGCTACAACTAGACGTACTCGGACAAGAGGGCATGGCACCTCCTATAATAGCAAAAGCTTCAAAACGCTATACTGAAAACGTTTTTTGAGATAATCCAGCCAAATTGCACTCAGAACTAAAAGCTGTTAATGCAAGATGCAAGCTCTGAACAAAAACTGGGTGAACTCGGACAAGAGGGCGTGGCACCTCCTATATAAGAAAAATTTTCAAAATACTGCAGTGTAGGGTATTTATTTTTTGGCCAGGCCAAAAGTTACACCCTTGCTAGTTTAGCTTGACATAGGCATTCGCTATGTATTGCAATTACAAATGACATTCCAAACGGAAATATAACGTGACGCTACGCTTAAACAGCATTCCGTTTCATAGAGCCCCTAACTCAGATCAACCCTAATTTAATAATTTCGACTCTAAAAATTGACGTAGATCACACTGAAGACCACTGGTCATAGGTCTGCCTGATGCTTAGAATAAAAAACTTTAGTTTCTAGTTCATTAAAAATAAAACATTTTTTTCCAGATAGATACATACGCTCAAAGTAAGCTTTAAAAACTAATGAAAATTGAAAAATTTTAATCCAGCAGATTAAGTGATTGATCATCTAATTGGGGTAGTTTACTATTATTCGTTCTTTTTGTGGATTATAAATAAAGTACAACAGTTTTATTACTTTTATTATATTATTTTATTTCAGTTTAACATTGATTCATATTTATGTGGTCTAAATTAATATATAAATTATTTTACTGTTTTTTTATGATATTTCTTAGTCATAATTGCAGTAACGTGTTAGTACAATATGTGTAAGTACATAAGCTTAATTTTCACATGCGATTTTAATATATATTGTATTAATTAAATGTTTTTTTTTTTTTTGTTTCATAATTTTCATACATGGCATATGAAACTCTAAGCAATGATTTTTTTTTTAATTACTAAAAAATATTGAAATAAAATTTTTACAGAAATTGATGAAACACTTGTAAACTTAAAAATAACTTAAAATATGTAAGTATATATATTGCACTTTTCATGATATATGTAGTTTCCGTTTTTATGTAAGTAAGTAAGACAGAGATCGTTAGGTATGAAGAACGCTTAAGTAAATTTGTTTTCCAAAAACAATACAAGTCAAATGAAATATATTTACGCATATCAATATGAATACTAATTATATACTATAGTAAAATATTTTTTTTTAATATTATATAAATTTAAATATTTATATGTAAGTATATTTACAAAACAATCACATTTTTATTTCATTTACTTTATATACCTTCACACGTACTGTTTTTTTCACAAAGAAAACATAAAATATTTATTTATATATTTTTAATTTAAGTTTTGACTAGAGTAATTTGATTACATAGATTAAAATTTTTTTTAAGAACTTTTAGTGTTACTATTTCGTGCTTGGAGTATTACAATAAATTTTTATTTCAAATATCAATAATATTGTTTTCTTGATATCTCTAAAGATAAAAAGAAATATTTAATTTTCATGTAAGTCACTAAACACTGCTATATTAATGCTTATTATAAACATGTTTAATCTATTAATTATTATTCATTTAGTTTTAAAATATCGATTTTTTAAGTTTTTACTAAATTGACGTTACATTTTTTGTTTTTTCTTAAATTTTTTTTTTCTTCTTGTGAGTCTAAAAGTGTACTACTATTTATATAAGTTCATATATCTAATAATTTTATTCTATTATGAATACTAAATATTGAATTATGTTATACCTGTCTCTTCGTTTTTTTTTTTTTTTTGTTTTTTAATTACTATTTTATTTATTTTAAAGATTTCACAGACAAAGTTATGCAGTCTATCGTTTTTGAAATGCTTATAACTCATAAACTCTGTCTTTGTTTTAATTTATTACATTTGCAAGGACTTTAAGTTCTTCATTTGAAAAAAGTTTTGTACAACTACTTATGCGTTAGTAAGGAAATTTACATACTCGTATATATTTTAGTTTTAAATTTTGTAAAATTTTTTATACATATTTTTTTTTCGTTTCAATTTTGTTATGCAACAATAGCCAAACCTGCAATAAATCTTAAATCCGCAAGGCGCAGACTTAGAATCGGCGAATTGTAGACCAGGCATGGATAAACATAATATATTGCACTAACAATAATCAGCAGAAATAATTTGAAAGAATACTCACTGTGCTAAAAGTAAAATAAACAAATGCAAAATAAATTCTAGTGCACCTTGTGCCACTAAGCAAAGCCACTTTGAAGTCTCTGCACAAACCTAAAGATATGAGGAGAATTTGGCATGTGGTGAAACTAGATTTATGTTAAAAGCTTTCAGAATGCTGAGTCGAATGTTAAGCAGATCTATGGTGCTTACATTTAACCTTTACTAAAACTTGCAGATAACCGCTTTCCAAACTATAATTCAATAAAACTACTTAATATCCAAAATTTATACTTTATACAAACACATATCTCTACCCTGGTACAAGAACCTACTCATATGCCATTGGTCATTGCACCCGATTGTGGTTTATATAGGTGTTGGCATTATCGCATAATCCTGATGCAAACTAGACTTCACACTATCGTAAACTGGACGCGCACTATCATCCGGCAGGGCATAAACATCCGGTGGCACACAAAGTGATTGCAATTTCGAGATATACGAATCGAAATGTTCATGATGTGGATGATGTGCATAACCAGCCGGATGATGTACGGTATAGGGATGATGATGTGTTGCACCTGGATGTGGTGGTGGTGGTGGCCCCAACGAACTATGATGATGCGATGTCGTTAAATGATGTGCTGCTGCTGTACTACCATAAACGGATAGGCTATTGGAAGCTGCTATAGAAGCAGAAGGTAACGGACCTGGTGGTATCAGGGTGGGATGTGGGGATGTTGGCCCATAGGAGTGTTGATTGCTAGAAGATAGAGAACTACTGCTAGTGCTATTGGCAATTGAAGCATGATGACCGCCAATACTGTTGTGATTGCTCATTCCTAGTGTGGCGGATGCTATGCCGCTAGTCGAGGATGATGACGGTGGTGGTGGTGGTGGTGGTGGCAGTCGTACATGTTCCAATAACGTAATAACATTATTTCGCAGACTTTCGTAGTAATTGTTCAGATGTGGTGCAGCTGTGGTTTGACTGATGCAACCGTTGCCAGTGTCATTGCTATCTATTGGTCCGATGTTGGTGTTGGTGTGCGACTGACCACTGTTTCCAGCAATGGAGCCATATGTGGCGTTGGAGTTCGTATTTGCGGCGATACTGTCACCGTTGGTGATTGTGCTGCTGGAGGAGCTGCCGCCTGTTGCAAGAGATGCTGCTCCTCCAGTAGCGCTAGTCACCGCAGTGAGAGAACGCTGCTGATGAGTACTCAGCGGAGAAGCCTCCTAAGGGAGATGGAAAAAGAGAAGTTGCGTTATTTACAATGAATGCATTTAAAAAAGATAAGATAAGCTAAATCAAATAAACAAAATTTAACTCAGAAAAAGATATAACCAGTAGCTAGAACTTAAACAAATCTATTCAATTACACTCCCTTGCATAATCCTCGATAATTTCTTAAATAACTATACGCTTCTAAAGGCTTTGAAGAATATGATAAGAATGTGGGTTACTTAGTTTTGCGATAGTCGATTTTGCTGTCTATGTGCGTAAATAATTACAAAAGATAATGCTTGAATCTATCTGGTGTCTTGAAACCGTATGGAGTGAGCTTTTGCTCGATTAACCTTAAAAAAGTTACCTACCCGGGGCTTGCATAAAGGTCTAGACTACAAAATCCGTGGTTTTTGACAATTTGTTCAACTTATCTGAAAAATCACGAAATTATTGATAGTAGCTCATCCAAAATCATTTGAAATGGTTAATTTCCTACATTTTTACTCTTTTTCTTATTGCTCTACTGTGAAAAGTTTGCACTCTGGAAATCCCAGAAGTTGATACTCTTATACCTATAGTACGTAGGGGATTAATTTTTAACCTTGGAAAAAAGATTTAATTGAAAAACTCAAGCAAAATAGATTTCCTACATTTACACTAGACAACAGCCAAAATGTAACATTTAGCAGACCATATTTTCTTAACCAATTTGAGGTCGCTGAGTCCGAAAATCCCATTTATTTTTTTTTTCCTAGGGGCCGTTCTCAAGATAATCGACCTTTTCGATTTTTGAGGTTATACCTCCATTTTTTCGAACATATTTTGAGAAACCCAATTTCGATCGAATATGTTTTTACACAGTTATAAAGAAAAATTCTTAAGCTTTCAATGAGTGTACCAATAACTAAAATCCAATTCAAATTAGCTGAGTTATAGCAACGAAAGGTTTATTTTTATAGTAGTTTTTTCCACTTTTTCGTGTTTAAGCCAAATTAAACACGATTTTTTTGCCAGCAGCTTATATAAATATATATTTGTTATATTTTAGTTCAATAGTGCATTTAATTGCAAATATTTATAGTTAAATTTTTGCGGATCATTTTTTAAAAAATAATTCGATTTCGCAAAAACTGAACTATAAATATTTGAAATTAAATACACTATTGAACTAAAATATAACAAATATATATTTGTATAAGCTGCTGGCAAAAAAATCGTGTTTAATTTGGCTTAAACACGAAAAAGTGTAAAAAACTACTATAAAAATTAACTTTTCGTTGCTATAACTCTGCCAATTTGAATTGGATCTTAGATATTGATACACTTATTGGAAGTTTAAGAATTTTTCTTTATAATATGTGCAAAAACATATTCGATCGAAATTGGGTTTCTCAAAATATGTTCGAAAAAATGGAGGTATAACCTCAAAAATCGAAAAGGTCGATTATCTTGAGAACGGCCCCAAGGAAAAAAAATAAATGCGATTTTCGGACTCAGCAACCTCAAATTAGGAAATATGGTCTGCAAAATGTTACACACACTTATTAATTATTTGTAATGTAGTGTTATTGGTGTCCGAAATATCTGAGAAATTCTTGGAACTTGAGTTATAGCAAAAAAAAAAAAAAAAACATTTTCAGATTCGAAAAATTTCCACATCTTCCAGGCAAACCTTTCACTCCAGAGCAATGAGAAAAAACTTTAAGTGTAAAAAATTAATTTTCCTAAAAGATTTTGGATGAATTACTGCCATTTATTTCGTGGGATTTGAGACAAAAAAGTTTTATAAAACAGTGACTATTGTCATTTAGACCAAGGATGTCAGCGTAAAACAAAAGTGAGCCAGTTTTGGCTTGCCTACAACATGTGACTATTGCAGTTCCGAGAAATAAGCAAAATATTGAAATATTGTGGTTGTTGCAGATGAGCCAAAATTCTGATGTAACTACACTCAATGATCTTAAAACGTTGACTTTCTTGGCTTAAACCTTCAGTGGTTTTGATCCAAATTAGGTATGCAGCCTTTCTTTCAAAACCTAACTCGAAGGCAATTTTTGATGCATCAATGTTTTTAAAAATTTGCAGCACCCTAGTAAAAGTACATATAATTTTACGTGTTAAATTATATTCTTCGGGTAGAATGACATACCGAATTTTGAAAAAAGAGGGCTAAGTATTCCAAAAAGAAAATGTCACTTCAAGTACATTATATGCAACGTTGAGAACATCTTTGTAAGCATCAACTTTTTACGCCAATTCCACAGTAATCATCGTATTACTTTTATTATTAAGACTTGAACCAAATCCACCTTTGAACAAATCCCAACAACAATTAAATTGTGCCATCATATTTCGATATAATGCTGCCTGCCTGCCAGCGCAACATTTAATAAAACATCAAATTAAATTAAATTTAATTTAATTGAATTCCCCTAATGAAAAAGTTTCCTCTTAAACGCTGGAAGACGCACGTAGTACTTAGGTGGGTAGAAGCATATAGTAACTTCTTTATATTTATATGGACGGCGATGAATCGGGACGCATAACAACGGTCGGACATGTCTTTGAACAGCACCTACACCAAATACAAAAATGATGTAGAAAAATTTTTTCCTTCTATCTAGGTACATAAATAGTAGTGCTATCCCACATCAACCAAGGCAAATACAGAAAAAATACAATCTCTGAAAAGAAAGAAAAAAATGCAAAGAAATGAAAAAAAAAATCCAAAAAAAAAGAAATATAACGCTAAAAGAAAAAAGAAAAAAATGAACGCAAAAACTGCTACGCCCCAAGCAGAACCACCCGCCCCCATTTGTATATACAATGTACAAGAAAAAAGTGGATTCCAGAAAAAAACGAAAGAAAAAAAATCAAAAGGTGCTCTTTTTGGTTGGTCCCAATGGGGGGGTTGTTATATACAACGTAACAGTAAATGCTGTACACACACACAATCAAACAAATGTATAACATGCTTGGGTTGGTTGACTAAATGTTGGCGCCTCTTTAGGTTTCACTACACACATACAAATACATATACATAACGTGTGTGTGTATATGTAAGTGTATACACCACAAGGGAGGCTAAAAGGTTATTTGAATCAACGTAACACAATACAACAACAAAATCCCATGCGATTTCTACGCCCCACCACCAATTGGGAGGGGGGGTTTGAAGTTGGCGTTCAGTGAAAATGAAATGCGATTTGTTGTTTCCTTTTGTGGTGGGTGGGAGATGTAGTAGAGAAAATCGCCCTAAGATTTTTTTGGTTTTTTCAACTTTTTTATTTTTTATTTTTATTTGTTTTTTTTTTCTGCGCTCACTTCCAGCGGTATGGCTGCTTACATGTTTGTCACACTTGTTGTTGTTGTTACAACATGGGGCATGGGGAAACTTTGGTGAACATTTTTCATTCTCCTTTCGTATCAATTCCATTGCATTATGCGCATGGATCGCTGTGGGCCCTACCAAAAATGTATTAGGGGTTGTTTATTGGAATTGTATGAACAGTGGATGCAGCAGCTATGTACGTGAATGCATCGTTGGTTGCATCCCGTAGAGGAATTGGTTAAAGGTTTGGTCTAACGTTGTTATTGTTGTTGTTATTCCCTTCATTTGAGACTTTGGGGATTTCAGCTGATGCGCCATTTTGTAGTAAGTTTTTCTGCTATATTCTTCTTCTATGCAAGGCTAAGCATTGAATTTAAATCATAATCAATATATCTTTATGGTATTTGAAAAATTTGTTTTGATCAAGCAAATGGAAATTTACATTTAACTTATAATTTTGTAATACAAATACTGAGCCTAAAGCATCAAATCATTATTTTTTTATGAATGTAATTTATTCCAATGTATCCGAATAAGAAGTAGAAAAAAAGGAAATAAATTAAGACTGCATCGTTAAAATAAGGTTCGATTTGACTTCTGGAATCAGTATCTGCTTCCAACGAATTCATTGAAAGTGATATCAAAATGTACTAAACCGAATGGGTACGGTAATAGTAAACATAATTCGAGTTCGAAAAAATCGATGATCATATGTATTTTTACGGTTTGTCCATAGTTCTCAGATGTTCGGGCTTAAAAATTAACAACATATTCCACAAAAAATTTCCAAAATGTACAATATGTAACTTTTTCTATAACTATGCTGTTATACCTTCAAAATGGTGAAGAAATTAGCAATTGAACATTTGTTAAAATTATTAAACACTTTTCTGCACTTTTTTCAGATATCTGTTAATGGTAAATAGGCCAAAAAATACGTGAATTTGGACATTTTTGCATACAGTCTTGAAACCTAATTTTTTGCGTATAGTTTTCAAACCTAAATATCTCAAAAAGCAGATCCAAACCGTAAATATTACTTATATCATCATAGTATGGGTAATGGGTGTTTACTAATCAAGACCCATCAATGTTATATGTGTAAAACGAATAAGGGTGTTACCTTTGGCCTGGCCAAACATTAAATACCCTACACTATAGTATTTTGAAAATTTTGCTTATACGGGATATGCCACGACCACTTCTCCGAATTCTCATAGCTATTGCTCAAATCTTGTACTAACTTTTCTCAGTGTCTAAGGACAGTATAGCATTTTGGATCTTTTACTTATATGGGGGGTACCACAACCTCTTGTCCGAATTTGTTCAGTTATTGCTCAGAGCATGCATTAACTGTTCTTAGTGAGTAAAATTTGGTTCGATTATCTCACAAAAACGCTTTCAGCATAACATTTTGAAACTTTTTCTTATGTGGGAGTTGCCACGCCTTCTTGTCTGAGTTTGCCTTGTTTATGGTCAGAGTTTTCAGTTACTGTCCTTAGTTTTTGAGTGAAATTTTGTTGGATTATCTGGAAAAACGCTTTCAGTATAACATTTTGAAACTTTTTCTTAAATGGATGGTGCTATGCACTTTGGTCAAGTTCGCCTATTTATTGCTCAAAGCGTGAGATTACCGTCCCTAGTATTTATGTGCATTTTGGTAGCATTGTCGTGAAAAATACTCATAAAGTTACATTTTGAATATATTTTTTGTATGGGCGCTAGACGTGTCCGTTGACCGATTTTGCTTGTTTTCAATCCTACGAGCTAACTTTTACGACGAAGCAACTGCGCTTAATTTCATCGAAATATCTTGGTTAGTTTTCATGTGAAAAATATTTAAACGTACAAAAAGACACCCAGCTAATCAGACAGACGGACATGGCTATATCGACTCAAGAGTTGACGCTGATCAGCAATATATACATATTTCCATACCTGCTACGCCCCTTCTCTGCGTTACAAACGGAAGGACAAAGTTAATATATGATGTCTTTTCGACATTTCAAAGTTTTTTTGTGATTTTTGTATGTTTTACAGAAAATAACAAAAGTTGTTTCACTGAAACTACAGTTACTTTTGAAAAAAACATCAGATCGTCATAAACAGTTACCTTTAGAAGGTTGGTACTTCCTAAAAAATATAATTTTGTTGCGCTATCTATGTGTCAGGCGAACAGCCGATGTAATTGTCAACAAGATGTAATTTTTTTATTTTTAGATGGACATATTTCTTTAAAACTATGTTTGTTTGGAAGATCAATGTTTCAGTCATAATGTCGGAATTTTTTAGGCTCTAGATCATAAAGTGATATTTATGAATATATTTTCGAAGAACTAATTCTCATCAAGTCGTTTTGTATTACCAAAGACTTTCCTTCAGAAGAAGTTAAGCATAGCTTTACCGATTTTCATGCTCATATCATTTTTGGAAATGTATTGAATAAGGCTACAGGCATTTTCTACTAGGCACAAAGTGCCAAATTTAGTACTATTTTGGTACTAAAAATATCTAAAACACTAACCAACGCCCCTTTTTTGCTTTTCTAAAGTATAATTTTATAGAATGATAGAAAAAAAACCTTCCATTCTTGCCAAAAAATACCAAATTTAGTACAAGCTCAGTACAACAACAAATGCTCCAAAAAACAATTTTGACTCTTTGCCTGGTAATAGTTTGAAAAAACCTACAGAAAGGGAGAGGCAAATAGTTAGGAACATATTACAATTCGGAAATATTAAAAGTTCATAGCCATGTTCGAGTCAAGACCAGAATCAGTAAATTATCACTGCTAAGTTTCTGCACTTACATCGTAGAAAAAGTACTTAGCATTATACGTCATTACATTCCATTGCAAACTGTTGCTCTTATTAGGTCATATTCGCGAAATTATAATCAATAATCCTCTGTGTAGTACAACTCTTTTTCAACAAAAGTTTGTCAAATCTAAATGAAGCAAAATTTTAAACTTTATAGGTAGGCAAGCAACAGTTTCTAAAAGTTAAACAAAAAAAAATTATTTGTTTCTCAAAACTTTAAGTCTGTCTATGCCGCTGGGGATATGAGCAAAAAAAAAATAAAAAATGGTAACAGGAAAAGTTTATTTTGATTTTAACTTATTCGCCATGTCTAACAACTTTTGTTTTGGGTTAAAAACTTTGCTAAAATTCCTCGCACTGCTGGAGAAAGCGTATGAAAGTGCTAATTCTGCTGCCCCTTTTAAACTTTTGAATACCCCGAGCTGCTCTCTCCAGCCAACAACGCAATCAAAATCAAAATTCTAATAAGAAAACCAGCCACTTTATAAAAAAAAGAAGAAGAAAAAAATTAATTGATAAACTTTGATAACAGCGGCGGCGTTAGCAGCGCGGAAAAAGAAATTTACTGCGGCAGCGCTTGAAGTCTGTAAATTTTTTCATTCTTTCTATATTTGTTATAATTTAAATCGGCTGAAGATGCAGCAATACCAGACAATATAATTTCTTTTTTTTTTTTATTCAAAAAAACTTTGTTTTAAGTTAAGCGTTCAGAGCAGCGGAGAAAAGTTTAAGTTAACGGCGGCGCAGTAAAGAAAGTTGGCGAAACTTTAACTTTTTGAGTTTGGTGCGAAAAGTTTAATATACCACTCGTACATAGATACGTATATATGGATAATTTTTTTCTTTTTGTTCGGTTCAGTTTGGTTTGACTCAGTTTTGTTGTATTTTTTTGTTTTTTGTGCCCGACTTTATAGACGACCTTGAAAAGTGTTATAAAATTAAGTACAAGTTAAAGTTTCCGCATACTCGCACATACTTCCAGCCACAAATTCAGCGGGTTTGGGGGTTTGATCTTCAAAAAGTTCAAAATTCAAATTTTAAAAGTTTTTCATTTTTGTTTTGTTTGTTTGGTTTTGCTTTGTTTTATTACTTAACGGTTGTTAAGTGACAAATATGGGGAATAATATGCTTTTTCTAAACTCTACTGCTTAAAGGTTAATGACTGCACAAAAGTTTATTAAGAATGAGAAAAAGTTTTATCCTGCAAGCGGTAAATCATTAATGTCCTTGGATATTTAAAGTATTGGTGATATGAAATCGCACAGGTGGTGTATTATAAAGCGGCCAACGTTCAAATTTGTATTTTATAATGGATGTATTTTTTTGAACGAAAGTTCTTCTTGCAAATATATTCTAAAGGCCATCGGAACTGAGTTATTAGTATGAAGAGTTTTGCTATTCGTTTGTCCTGTCGTATGAGTATACGTAACATTTCAGAAGAAATTTTGTAGTACATAATATGTTATACGATACTTAATGCTGCCTACAGCTAATAGAGGAATTTCAAATTTTGGTTTGGTATCGACCTTATTTTGATCTGTGACATTCTGACAAAAAAAAAAAAAACCGAAATTGGAAACTTTTCAGGAAAGCTAAAAAACTGCTTTGCTTAATTGCTCATAATAATTTGGGTGATTTTGGTTGATACAGCATTGAATCTACTGCTTTAATGCTAAACTGTCAGCTGCCAAACTAATTTCTTTTTTTGGTTTGAAGCACTTTACCATATTAATGGCGGTAAATTTAAATATTGCGTGGATAAAGAACACCCTCACATCTCCGGAACTAAAAATCGTAGAGACATGACGAAAGAGTGCTTATTTTAATTTTATATTTATGACTAAAATCCTTAAAAATTTTCTTATCTCGAGTTAGGATGTTTTGCCAAAAGTCCACAGATATTTCTGTTCTGCAACTGTTCTTCACACCAGTGAAGAGTTGAAATATATTTTGAAAATATGTTTGAAAGCACCCGTATTCGTGAAAAACCCAGAAAAGAACACATGACTGTCATCATATCGTCAGGTTAAAACTACAGCTGGACATCTACATTTTTCATGTTTTGAGAAACAAGCGTTTTAAGTTTTTTGGAATCATCTTTTTTATAGGATTTTGGTCATTTCTGTACTTTATTCTGTATTTAAAATTGGATGTTGACAGCACTTCAAAAAGCTGACTAGACTGGGACATAGAATTGTTTTTTCTTTATGTTTCTGTATATTTAACTCAAAATATCAAGAAATGTAGATGACTAGTTGTAGTCTTATCCCGACGATATAATAGCGACACAAAGCAAAAACAGTTTAAGCCGTCTTACAAAAAATTTTGTTTGGCACAGTTTTTTCCAAAATTACTCTTCTGTGCTTGGCCGATTTTTTTTTTTTTTTTTTTTTTGTGTGATCATTTAGATTATGAAAATATGAGTGTCAAATATGTGGACCAAATTTTTCGGGTGAGAAAAAAAACAGAAGGCGTATGGCAAAAACGGATTCTACGGAAAATTTTACGACAATCACTCTAAGAAACTACGGGTCTAGATTTTTAATTCTGGCTACCGCCAAGCGACATAAAGATTTGAGGAATAAAATTTTTTCAAATGTGAATTTTAACGTCTCTCGGCGGGACCTAGTTTTCTTAAAATTCTTTGTAGATCTAGTTTGATTTGCTTCAGTTCAGTTCAGCGCCTATTTTGTAGATGTAGTGTACACTGTAAAATGACACTTTAGTGACTAAAGTCGATTTTGGCTCTCTTCTTGCGCCTCTTTTTTTGTTAATGCTCTCTCTTTCTCGTGATAATTTTTTAAATCATATCATAAATTTTACCGCACTAACCTGAAGTATTTGCTTATATAAAATACAGTAAACTGAAGTATACCATAGAATCAACTTTTTTGACACTGGTAAAAAGAGTTAGTGTACATACTTCAGTGTCAAAATTAAATCAGTGTACAGCGAAGATCTTGATCTTAAAATTTTTAGATCGAATACTTCAGTTCACTGTAAAATGTGCGATTTAAGTAAAATACACTATATCTCAAGATGTCTTTTGCAGGCCTCTAGTATGTACTTATCGAAGACTTATGTATTTGAGGAGTTATTTTTCAAAAGGGCTTATAACCAAAATGAGCCAAAAGTAATGTCATAATATTAAATGCCGGATACTTTGTAATAAATTGGGTTCTGTTTTCACGAAAAGTTTATTTGATGGCGTGAAATTAATGATATTTAGTTAAAAAGATCATATTTATGCAATAACCGATTATTATGCAAATAATGTATATGACATTACTTTTGCCTTGTTTTGGTTATAAGCCCTTTTGAAAAATCATTCCTCATTTTATATTCAGGCATGTTCCCAATTTTGACTTCGATCGGAATCGGAATGAAATCAATGTTAAGGTGCTCTGCATTTCGAAAAACAAATGTAATCGGAATTTTACTCCAATAAATAAAATTGGCTACTGATTCACATCCAATCTATTGAAACGCAATTCTGATGTGGTGTTCAGTATGGAATCGAAGGGCACCTTAAAATTGATTCCATCTCGATTCCGATCCGAAATGATTATGTTCTACGTACGAGTATTTTTCTTCCCTTGTCTGGAAATATTTATTCATTTTGATTGTAATTTCTTTTCTCAAGATTTAGTCAGCATTGTATTGTTCTATATGTTTTGACTTTTACAATAATTTTGTACACAATTCGGTACCTTTACCAGCCTCTCCATGTTAATGGAAATAAGTGTTTCCTTTCTTATCGAATTTTTCGATTTCGATTCTTTTCAATTCACTTGAAAACTTTTATAAGTTTTTTTCTATTTTATGAAATTATCGAATTTTCTTGCTTTTTTGACGAATTTTTTAATTAAACTCTGTTTTTTTTTTCTTTTATTATGAATTTTGAAAAACTGTTTAATTTCGTTTGGCTTCCTGAAATTTGCCACTTTTTTTTCATGGACTTTTTGATTAGTCTTGATTTATATTGACAACAGTATTCCATAAGAGAGTGTAAACTTGGCGGGACAGAACTTTCTTGTAAGTCTAATAAGGCCGTAAGCAGAAAATATGTCGGAAGGAGGATGAAAGGGAAAACAAATAATATTTTGCTTGCGAAAAATTTTTCTTCAAAGATTTCGGAGGAATCGTTCAATGCCTTTTCTTCCTCCTCTTCAAATCCGTTTAAATAATTCTATTGTTAATTTCATCAAAATTTAATTCTGTTGTGTGTAGTTCCATTACATACCTACCTATCCGTATGTTTCGAACACATAGCTAACCCTAACATACATATATGTACATATAATTCCGAAAACAAAACAAAATAAAAAACTTAAAATAAATAAATAAATTTTAAAAATTGAATTTATACAAAGAAAAATTTGTTTTGCCTCAACCAACCTGAGCCTACGTACCCTATCGCTGGTGCTCAACTGTGTTTCCATTGCATTGATGTCCGATTTGAGGCGCATCATTTGTGATTCGACGCGCGCATTCTCACGTTGCAACTCAGAGATTTCCGCCTCCAAAGTATTTAGATCTTCACCATTCGATGTGGTGGTATTGTTGGTCTCGTTGTTATTGCTGCTGCTGCTGGGGTTAGTGCTGGCGATGTTGGTGACGGCAACGCCCGTAGTACCGCCCATATTATTTGATGCAACGGCACTTGAATTCGATGTTAAATGATTGGTGACACTGTGCAATGATGCATTATTTGATGCGGCGACTGAAGCAGCAGCAACAGCAGCAGCATTTGTTGCAGATACAGAAAGTGATGCTGCCGATGATGCTGATGATGATGAGCCGCCAACGGAATTCATCATCATTTCAATACCTGCATAAAAGAAAAATAGAAAAAGATGGAAATCAGTTAAATCAGTTGAAAAAGGACAATAATTGAAATAAAATGAAACAAATATTGGAAATTGCAGCATACAAAAGTTTCATACAAAATGCTGTATCCTTATAATTCGCAAAAACTTTTTCGCCATTTTAATTTATTAATTTAAATGAAGCTTTTTACAAAAAATAAGGTCAAAATATAATAAAAAAAAAAACTTTAAAGCTCAAGGTGCGCGTGTGCTAGTTGCTACAATTTTAACCAATTATTTTTTTTTACTACAGGGTGTTTTATTGTTGGTAAAACTCAAAAATCTTAACGCTTAAGCAAATTAAAAGAAAAAATCTTAAAAAATAAAGCTTACCTCGTAGAATGATTGATTTTTCATTAGTTTCAGGTTGGGTTTTTTGTGAGTGTGTTTTATTTTATTTATTGTTTCTAAGTTTTGCTAACGTTTTGGATATTTACATATCGATTTTGTCATAGTACATACATATTTACAGTAGATATTCGGCACCGATACAAAACGTCGCGTAATCTAAATAAAAAAAGAAGAACAAAACGAAAAATAAGAGCAAAGAAAATCAGAATTAAAACAAATTATTAGCAAAATTTTTTTTTTTTAAGAAATTATTTATTTAAAATTTTTTTTTTTTAAATTTGCAATCCAAAAATTTGCATTGGCTTTTAGCACACGCACACACAAAAGCAAATAAAAACTTAGCTATTCGAAATAAAAACGTTTTTACAATATGCATCTAACTCACCTGTATAACCTTTGGGATAAACCATTGTCACATCATCGTATTTCGGCTTCTTGATGACCTGCCCGGTCACAGAATTGCAACCTGAAATGAAAGTAATTCAAGACAATGTCAGACAAATATGAACAAAAATTAATACTTCCAGCTTATGACTTTTTAAAAATTTAGCTATGCGATTAGATTTTAAGTTCCGACACTTACCATCATATTTCATAGCAGTTGCGGCAGCAACAGCAGCTTTGTGCTGCTCCACAGTACCACCCGCTTCCAGTACACGCATTTTATTTCGATTTGCAATCGGACAACCGGAGGCGCTATGAGTTGTTTGGCAAAATTAGTCTCAAATATAGCAAATATTTTTCATTGTTGTTTTAATATTTACCTTCTGTGGGATAGAAATTTGCCAGTAGAATGACCCGAGCCATCGCAACCAGGTATGGGACATCTGTTTTGAGATGAACAATAAAAAAAAAACTTTTTAGCTGGACAGAATATACATATTATTGATAAATTATTTTATTAATTAATAGAGAATGATAATGTAGGCCATCAGTTATACTTAAATTACAGAAAATACCAGAAATTACAGAAAAGTTATAAATTACTCTGAGTCGTAAGTAAAGATAAATGAGGAAATGTCAACCAGTGGCCTCAACACAGTGGTATTTTTGCGGTAAAGGATCTAATAATGCAGTCTTAAAGTATAGAGAAATTTTTCACTAAGAGGGTGCCATTAATAATTTCCCTAAAAAGTTATCGAAGAAATATAAAAGAGTCAGAAACTTTTGAAAACATTGAGAAATTTTGCTAAAAGCGAAAAATGTTGCAAACGGTGAAAAATATTGCAGAAGCCGTAAAAGCCGCTAAATGATTTAAAAGTCGAAAAATTTGGAAACATCGGATAAAGTTGCAAAAATTAAAAAAATGATGCAAAAGGTCAAAAAATGTTTCATGGCTTGGAAAATTGTTGTAAAAAGTAAAAAATTTTGCTAAAATTGATACATGTTTCATAAGTCTAAAACGTTGCAAAGGTCGAAAAATTATGAAAAAGTCGAAAAATTATGCAAAAGTTTAAAAATTCTTCAAAACATCGAAAATTGTTGCAAAAATCAAAAAAATGTTGCAAATGGGCAAAAAGTGTTTCAAGACGGAAAAATTTTGTAAAAATGGATACATGTTACATAAGTCAAAAAATGTTTCAAGACATCGAAAATTGTTGCAAAAAGCGAAAAATGTTGCAAAAATTTATGTACATATGTTTCATATTTCAAAAATGTTTCTGAAATCGAAAATGTTGCAGAAGTTGGAAAATACGGTAAAAATGAGTCAAAGAAAAATGTTGCAGAAGCAAAAATGGATACATGTTACATAAGCCAAAAAATGTTTCTAGACATCGAAAAATGTTGCAAAAAGCGAAAAAAGTTGCAAAAGTCGAAAAATGTTGCAAAGGGGCAAAAAATGTTTCAAGGCATCGAAAATTGTTGCAAAAAGCGAAAAATGTTGCAAAAATTTATGTACATATGTTTCATATTTCAAAAATGTTTCTGAAATCGAAAATGTTGCAGAAGTTGGAAAATACGGTAAAAATGAGTCAAAGAAAAATGTTGCAGAAGCAAAAATGGATACATGTTACATAAGCCAAAAAATGTTTCTAGACATCGAAAAATGTTGCAAAAAGCGAAAAAAGTTGCAAAAGCCGAAAAATGTCGCAAAGGGGCAAAAAATGTTTCAAGGCATCAAAAATTGTTGTAAAAAGCGAAAAATTTTACAAAAATTGATGCATGTTTATAAGTCAAAAATGTTGCAGAGGTCGAAAAATTATGAAAAAGTCGAAATATGTTTTAAGACATCGAAAATTGTTGCAAAAATCAAAAAATGTTGTAGATTTCGGAAAAAGTTACTGAAATCGAACAATGTTGCAAAAGTGGGAAAAAGTAGAAAAATGTTGCAAAGGTAAAAATATATTGCAAATATCGATGTACATATTATGGAAGTCTTTACCATTTTTCTGTGAATTTTAGTAATGGTCATTCGTGTGGGATATTTTTGTAACAAAATTAACAAAAAATATTGTTTTCATTATTTTGTTACCATTTCTCATCAGACAATGAGGGTATTTCTTTTAAAGTGTAAATGCCTCGAAAGCTTCGTAAACTCATAAAAATTGTGAAATCAATACGATCATTGACAGTTTTACGAAGTTTTTTAGTCTTTTACAAGTTTTAAGAAATACCCTAAATGGTGTGTTTATAAACTTTACACTCCTAACTACTGTGTTTCTTATATAAAGAGAGGCCAACTATGCACAGACCGAGAGCACCATATATGAAGTCGACAAGCGCACGGAAAAGCTAAAATCAGGTTCTGAAGTGACCAGTGCAACAAACAAAGTCTGTGACGATCTTCGATCAATCTAAAAAGAGAGAAAGAACGTATACAAGTGAGAAGCATTTTCGGACAGGATTGCAAAATAATTATTACAACGCCTTTGCATGAGCTGCAGAAAGTACCGAACAGATTTCTTCTCTTGTTCTTAAATTAAACATGCTGCACGTTTTACAAAACATTCCGAAATTATTAATTTAACATTCTTAAGCTATAACTATTTTCAGCATATTGGTAAGTATTTTATCATGTAAAAGAAATAGTTTTCACTTGTTATACTACCAGTTGTAGCATGTCAAATAAACAGTTTTTCAAGTGAAATTGAGTTGCTTTTGGGTGTAAGAGCTGAAGAGATTTTGACTTTATATAACCAAAAAACGAGGTGATAAAAGACAATTCTTCGAGTAACTTCCAAGCATGGCCCATAAAAAACGGTAACTTAAAAGATTTATAACATCCAAGCAATTTTCTAATTCTATTTCCGTTCTTTACCCGATTTATTTTTCGTTAAAGAAAAGTTATTTTTTTGTACTTTTGACCCATTAAAAACACCCATATAACATTTCGCTTAAAATTAAAATTTTAATTGGATACTTATTATATTAACATTAAGTTAATTTGGGCTTGGTTTCACATGAAACTAACAAGTTGAAAAGTCGAGAAATAAATTCGTGTAAGAGATTTTTTTTTTTTTTTTTCAGCTGAAACTTACCTTAAAGGCTCCGAATCCTGTCCATCACGAGGTTTACTCTTAGGTTTATTCGCACGTGGGCAACCGGATAGACTGCGATGAGATGAATAGTTACCAGTCACATGACCAGAACCATCACAACCCGGTGTGGGACACTTAAGTTCTTGTGAATGTGACTGCAGATGATTACGATCGGTACGTGGGCAGCCAGTTAAGCTAAAGAGTAGGTGAAAAAAAAAAAAAAAAACAATAGAATTAATTTTAATAAAAAAGTGAAAATATAATATTTATTTACTACAACATGCAACTCAACTTTAAAACTTTTTTTCAAAATATAAAATAACTCTTATACGTTGTTGAACTCTTAATTGACAACTAACTCTTTAGAGGATAATTAGTTGCTTTTGCGTAATATGCATGTAGCAGAGAACATAAAACTTTTGCACAAAGGTTTTGCCTTTGTTAAAAGAAAAGCATATCCTGTCTACATTTTTACAGGTACGAGTGAGTGACATTTTTGCATGTGCTTCCGTTCACTCATGCCATGCGTCGAATAACTAAGGTATTGCACGTTTGATGCCGTATGTTGCTAATCCTGTTCAAAGGAGATTTTGTAATTTTTTCTGAGAGAGATTAAATTAAAAACTGTTTGGGTTGGCTGCGCTTTAGCTCATGTTAAAATAGTGAATTTGATTGACAACTCTACTGAGGTGCAAGGAGTTTTTCTTCAAAGCGTAATACCTTAGTCAGTTTGTTGAATTTTCAATTTAGTTTCTGAAACAAAAGGTTTATGCTTCATGAAAAAATCCTAACAGCAATTGTTTTTAAATGCTTTCATTGATTTTATCAAATCGCCATTGGCTTATATAAAAAAAATATATAAATCCAGCAATGTCTTATTGGATTTGCACAATCAGTTTTGTGTGAAGCTAAAAAGTCAACATAAAAAATTTTTCATTGAATTTTCTTTTATTTCAACTCATGCTGGACAATCATTATTGCCCAGAAGTGCTTGATACACTTGAGTGAACACTTAAAATTTGCAGATTTTCGTAGATTTTTCTTTCTTTATTTCATTTTACACTTCATTCAATACTCTTGACTTGGCTTTTGTTTTCTACACTTTCGTGTGATTTTAGTGAAAATCAGTTGATTCTGAAGTCAATTGAATTGAAATTGAATTGATAACTTTATCATACAAGGGTCAGTCAAATGTTGAAGCTTTTGGTAATAGGTATGTAGTAAAAGAACTGACAGCTCAAAATTAACTTTTGCAATGCGAATCTTTAAAAGATTTGAAAAATGTGTTATATTAAAGGTATCCTATACTTTAAAGCCAACTAATTAGCATTTAAATGTTGGCAATCATTATCATTAACCCTTATATCTCTCAACGTATATTATAACACAACCATATATTGCATTAATATTCATAAGCTTCTACTTTTTCAAAGGACACCATTTCCTTTATTACTTTAGCAGAGCAACACGCTACTTGCTCCTCTCGTTAAATATCGTAACAATTTAGATAAACTTGAACATATACTTACGAGAACAGACATATAAATTAGGGTAGACTGATTAAGAAAATCTAAAACTGAAAATTAGATGTAGAAACGTTTACATTTTTATTCAAAAATTCAGACAAAATGAGTTTTAGAATTCTTTTTTGTGTTAAGTTTTATTTTAAATCTTGAAAATCATTTATTTAAAATTTTTTATCCAACTTTTATTGCACAAAATATTTTTAAAAGTTTCATTTGGAGTTTAATTCTAAAAACTCAAAAAGCTTTTAAAAATAAAAGTTAAATAACTTTCGGAAGTTTTAACGTAAAAAATTTTTAAGACAAAAGGTTTTTTAAGTATTTTTTTTTTACATATAAAAGTTTTTGATGCTTTCTTTATGTAAAATTTTATTATACAGTAAAAAATCTTAAAATGCTTTTATTTTAAACATTTATATTTTAAGTTTTTTTTCCAACTTTTATACCACAAAATATTTTTTAAAAGTTTCGTCTGATGTTTTACTCTATAAACTTAAAGAACTTGTAGAAAAACTTTATAAAATAAAAGTTAAAAAACTTTTCAAAAATTTTTAAAATAAAAGTTTTTTTGCAAATAAAAGTTTTATGTGCTTTCTTTGCGTTAAAATTTCATTATAAGATCTATTGAAAACTTTTTTTTTAAACATTTATATATAAAGTTCTTTTCCAACTTTTATTGCACAAAATATATTATCAAAGTGTACTTGAATGAATGTAGCTAAAGTAAACTTTTGTATTTGTATTGCAATTGTATAATAACATTATAACGTAGTGTACAACGCTGTAATGTCGACATTGCCAATCATTGTTTGTTATTCTTTATTTCGTATCGTTATGTTCTGTTCTCATTTTGTTCTTTATGACGCTCTCTTCGTTTTGCCTTTTTGCATTCTTTTTTGTGATCATAATCGTTTGCAACGCCAACTACGTTCTTTTGTCACTGCTTGCTACGGTTGGAATTTAAATTGTAAGGCAAAGCTGGAAAAACCCGAAACGAAGTGAAAAAACGAAAAGACGAACAATAAATCGATTCATTGTATGAAGAGCAGTCAAAGAATTGTTTCAATCGGCTACCTACAAAAGTGTCGTCTGACTTTTTTTTTTAAAACTCAAAAAAACTTTTATTTTTTAAAGAGCGTTTTTCTATTTTATTTGAATTTTATTTTTAAAATTTTTTGTTGACAAAGTGTACTCCAAAAAGCCAAAAGAAATATAAAAGTTTTTTAATTTCATTTTTAAAAATTTCCTTATTTTTTTGAAAATAAATGTTTTTTTAAGTTTATTTTTTGCCTGTAAGTCTTAAAATTTTTTTAATAAAAATATAAAAGTTTTTAAAATGGCTTTTTTTAACTTTAAGCTTTACTTAGGTATAAGTCAAAAAAAAAAACCTTTTCTAAAATTTTCTAAATCCACCCTATTCAAGCACATCTCTCAAGCAACTTATAAAACTACAAAATTTTAATAATCATAATGAAAAGATACAAAATTTACAAAATAGAAAAAGGAAAAACCCTAAAAGACAAAAGCAAAGACGAACATGCAAAGTTAAAAATAAAAAGACACTGTACGATACGGTACAGAACACATGTAGTATCTATAAAGAAGTAATTTTCCACTTGCCATTCGACTAACCTATCCTTTGTCTTGTCATGTTGTGGTATATGCTGTGGTGGTGGCATCGAATAACATGACGCTGGACTTGGTGAATAGCCACCTGATACTGGTGTCGGATATCCGCCGGGACCAACAGCAGTCGCATACGGATTGCTGCATTGATATGCGGCTGGACCATAACCATGGTAGCCAGCTGGAGGGTAATCGGATTGTACGACCATACCATAGCCAGGATGAGGTGAGTAACCTATATGAGAATGCAAAATGAAATCAAAAATATGAGAAAAAATTTACTTATCGTTAGTTGAAAATAAAGGAGTTGTTGTCGTATTGTACGAATAATGCAAAGAGTCGACTTATAACTCATTCTTTTTACCAAAGAAATGAGAAAAGATGGGTGGAAGAAAGTACAGAATTGAGAAAATGATGGAGGGAAGTCTAAATCATTGAAAGAACATTATATGAAATGAAGACTAGCCTGTTTTTAGTGCGCGCTTTTTTGATATTGATAGCTTGAACGAACCTATTTCGTAAGGTTCCATAAAATAAATATTGTGTTTAAGTTTTCTCCCGATTGGAAGGGGATAACACTTGCCGCACGACCCCAAAAATTTCTCAAATTTTTCAATGACAGCATACTTGGCAATTGATTTTATGAAACTCAAATCTTGATTTGGAGCCTCCTAAGCACTATCAAATGGTAAAAGCCTTCCACCCTTACCTACTCCTGGCACTACCGTAATCAGTCACAGTGGCGTAAAAACCTGAAACTCAAAGACATCAACGACGACTTCATGAAAAAGGATTTAAGCGGCTTTCTTAACGACACGGCTTAAGGAGGCGTTAAGATGGTTCAAGACATCAACGAAGCTCTCTGCCGGATTGTAGACGAGCTTCAAGACTTATGAGAAACTATTCAAGAGGTTACCCAACGAAGCTATGAATTATTTTTTGACATTTTTCCTAATTTTTGAGTGTTTTTTCGGAGAATCCCGAAAGGGAGGTAGATAAATAATACGACCTGGTGATACATTTGACCTATCATTTTCGATAATATGGATTTTGAAGTGCGGCCACCAAAAGGGTGCCAGATAAGGGGGCATAAATCTTTCCAACATTTTATTTCTTTCTTCAATGACTTCAACCACTTAATATACTTTTTACGCTACTTACCACTAGGATCTCTGTAGCTATCAATGTAGTGTGAACCACCACTATCGGGCGTTGATTCACGACTATATGGCCGCGGTCCACCAATATGACCAACCAAACCAAAGCCCAATGGTCTTGGTGGACCACTAAAATCCACCGGTTCCATTTGTGGTGAACGTGGCGCACCATTAGCACCAGTTACTGTGCCACCAGGACCAAAACCCTGCGGATGTCCCAAAACAAGACCATCAGGATGAGCACCATATTGTGGACTGGTAATAATACTGAAAATACAGAGAAAGAGAGGGAGTGCAAAAAGAGCAAAACAAAAAACACCCCGCAATTAATAACTGTACGCCAGAAATTCAAACTCACTACCTGTGTGAGAGCCGCGTAACGCTTAAATCCAATGTTTGTCCTTGCGGACTTGGCACTTGTGGACTGGCTAAATTTGGACTAGCACCAGGTTGTGGGCTGCCAGCACCCATACGTTGACTGTACTGATGATGCGATGCGGGGGAGTTGAAACCATGCGGACTGGAGGAAGTTACCGAAGCTGAGGCGGACAAATCGACCACGGGTGCACCCGATGGTGAGGGAGAACCACTTTGCTTGGGTTGTTGTTGCTGTTGCTGCTGCTGTTGTTGTTGCTGCTGCTGTTGCTGTTGTTGTTGCTGCTGTTGCTGCTGTTGATTTTGATATGCAGCCGCTGCTGCAGCTGCTTGTGCGGCAGCCATTTTTACCGAAAGATTTATTGCCGAGAAACCAGGTGGTAGTGGACCCATGCTTGGATCATAATGATACATAGGACGTGGATATAGTGGACCAGCACTACCGTTCGATGTCATTTCATCGTGTTCCACCTTGGCCAACATCATTTGTTGTTCCTGCAAATACTTCTGCTGTTGCATCTGCAAATCATCAGCGGTTTGTGGCAAATAATGATACATATTACTCGGCGGACGTTGGCTATTGCAATTCGGATCGTAGCGCTCAAAGGCTGTTGGCATACCCGAACTGACGGAAACAGCAGCAGCGGAATCAACGTAAATCGAAGCAGCGGCAGATGACGAAATTGAAGAAGGACGTTGGTGATCATAACTGCGAGAGTTGGGTGAGAGTGGGCCAGCATTCGAGCTACTTGTGAGCATATCACTGCTATAAACTGCGACCGATGATGGTTTCAGGGTTTCACTTGACATATGTTGAGCGTAGCGCATATGTTCGTATTGTTGTTGCTGATGTCCATCCGGTTGCTGATGATGATGGTCGGTTCGATATGCTTCAGTATCAATGGACGTTGTGTTGCCGCCGGGCATCATTAGTGACGATGAAGAGCCTTCGATGAATGGGCCACGTTGTTGATGCAACTGATGTTGTTGATGTGGATTGTGCGGATGATGTGGACTTGGCTGCTGCTGCTGTTGTTGGTCACTCAAGTGATGTTGCATGCTCACATAGCCATTCATCGCATCACTCTGTTGCTGTTGCTGCTGCTGTTGTTGTTGAAGTGTTCCGGTCGTCGGTCCACCGCTACGTGTGCCACTCAAGTGAGATGAGTGTAGGCCGCTATCCTGTTGTCCTGTGGCAGTTTGTGTGACATTCGTGCCATTCGTACCTACTGAAGTGCCATTCGAGCGCACTCCAGTTGCTGCAGTGGATGTTGTGTCATTTGTCAAATAAGAGTGCATTGGACTTTTGTTGTATTCGGATTTTATATTTGGGACCGGACTGAATTCGGACTTAATAATTGGCATTGTGTTGCTATTGGTGGTGCTGTTGCTGTTGTGCTTTCCGTTGTTGCTGCTATTGTTATTGTTATTGCTGTTGTTATTATTGTTGTTGTTGACGCAATTTGTATTATTATTGTTAAGGAATTGATTCGAAGTGATTTTCAATTTTTCCAAATGATGAAGTTCTTTCGAATTGCTCTCAACATTGTCCGCTTTAATGGGTTGCATTGCTGTAAGTAGTTGGCGTATGTTGTTAAGGACTTGATAACTAGTATTTCCTAATAAATATATATTCATATATATAGAACTCGCAGCAGGGTAGAGATTTTTAGTCAATTAAAAACAGAGTTGAACCAAACAAACCTGCTATTTTTGACGCTTCTTCTATAGAGCTTTTCGTAGTCTCCTGAAAATTGGCAGGAAATTTGGCATTTCGAAATGCTGCCTTTTTGGCAGCAGCTTTTGGACATCCGGAGAGACTACGATGAACGCTACGATTTGTATTAACATGACCACGACCATTACAACCGGGTGTAGGACATTTAATGATTTGCTCATGTAATGCTAATACTGGTGAAGCAGTAGTGCCCAGTGGGGAGAAGAGAAATCAGAAAGCAAAAAAATTTTGTGGGAAAATGCAAAATTATTTCATTAAAGCTTAAGTTCAAAATGGTAAATTTTGAGTATTTCCAGATACGAGCATAGTTTACGACTACAATAAAACACGAGATACAAGATAGAGAGTACAACAAAGTGCAGGAAAATCCTAAAGTCACTTCAGCTCGCAGATCAATTTAAGAGATAATATCAAGAGCAGACATTAAGCTAAGGAAAAGTATAGATATATGGAAGGATAGCTATTTACTAAAAAGAATATTTCCAGCATAAGAAATATTAAAGTGACTTAAGAATTATTCTGCAGATTTCTAGTTCTTATGCGCACGACAATAAGAGCTTTTCACAGCATAAGTTTTTAGTAAATAGTAAGAAATATACATTAGCAGTAGAGCAGTAGTTGCATGTTAAGTAGTAGAAAGTTTAGTACTATTTTATAAAGAGCGGGGAGAGCATTTTCATTGATGAAAATCAAAAACTTACCCATATCAAAAGTATTATATCAATTACATTTAATTAGCAACAGTAAAATACTCAATGTTTACCATTTCGAAAGACTATACATGAAAAACCTTGCATTTGAAACACAATTTTAAGGAAGAAGAAAACTGACAGTTGAATCTCTACCCCGCTGAAAAAGTTGCTATGCCTACAATAGATAGAGAGTTACACCTCATGCAAACTAAATTTTTGTTTTTTGATTCTGACAAAAAGTTGACAACAGTTTCTTTCTTATTATACGTATACAAAAACATGCTTATTTTACTAGATAGTTAAACTTACATTCTGTTGTGACCTTATCACGTTTTGGACAACCCGAAATGCTAAAGAAATAAATTTTTAATTATTTTAGTTTTATTTTCTATTGTTAAGATACATAAAAAAACAGTTTTAAGTAAAGGATGAAAATATACAATACTTCGATAACTTACCTTCTGTGATGCGAATAAAGTCCCGTCGCATGTCCCTGTCCAGTACAGCTTGGCGTTGGGCACTTGGCACCATCTGAAATCAATTATATTTTTTATTTTTAAAAAATGTTTAAATAGTAAAACTAGACATTCACTTTGAGTTATAATTCACAATGGTTCTCGACTATAAGTACCTTATTTTCAAATATCAAGAATAAACAAGGATGTATCTCTGAATAGAGGTTTTTCGAAAAATATCCCTATTTAAGGGGTTTAATTTCAGGTGGTTTGTATTTTATTAATTAATATAATTGGCTTGACATATAAATATATACATATATATATATATAAACTTTGTATATGTATTAACTGAAGTAAGTACTACATGAAAAAATTTGATATTTCTTCTTATGTATCGAGTTGGCCCACAGTCCTCCAACAAACATGATGCTCCTAAAAATTGATCCCAGTGGCGTTGACAGCATTCCATCAAAACGGAGCGTCTAAAAGCAAAATACCAAAAATATTTTTAAAGTATGTACATACAAATGACTATAGCCTGACCTAGGGGATTTTGAAAATATCAATTTACAAAAAAATTACAACCGATTAAAAAAAAATAAAATTTCATGAAATTTTCTCTAAATAAAAGTTCAGAAAAAAAGAGTAAAAAATTAAAAAAGCCGCTATGTCCTGCCGTAGAGACATGTTTTTTCTACAAAACGCCGTTAGGATCAGGTCGATCGAACAAAAACTGTTCAAGTTATGCTGTCAACGTGGTTAAAAAAAGTGGTTTCGTAAAAACGGCGTTTAAAGTTTTAGAAGAGACAAATTGTATCAATATTAAATTTTTTCATGTAGTACTAACTTTAATTAATACATATACAAAGTTTTATATTTATATGTCAAGCCAATTTTTCTTAATTAATATAATAAAAACCACCTGAAATTAAAACGCTTACAGTGTTCAAACCACTTAACTAAAATATTGCTCTAACATCTGAAACAAGAGTTGTTGGATGCGAAAAAAAATTTCTAAATTTCTAGAAGAGCAACAAATATCACGTGGAGGGAAAACTTCATAAAATTTCTTCTACTTTTTCAATTTCCTGCAAAGTTATTATCATTGCTAATCTTTTCTCGTCTAAGTCAATTTCAATATCAATGTCAATCTCCAATTTTTCTATATTTTTCGACCTATTAAACTCTCTTTAAGTAAATCTATTAAATCGGTTTATCTCTTTCCTCAGTTCCCGTACTTATTGACTTTTCCGATATTTTCTACTTTTCTGACATAAAGTGACCTTAAGACGAACTTAGCAGTCCTACTTCACCAAACTCTAAATAAAACTGTGCAAAAATCCTTACATACTCTGTAAAAAGAGAGCTACCCAATACTACATATGTACAAATTTTTACTCAGCAATTGATGCGAGGATTTGATACGTTTTCTGTTAAACAGTATTGTGTGGTTTCATTTTGACTTAGAATAGAGTGTACATTTTTTATGTAGATATAACTTTGTCGTCCTAAGGTCGTGATATTTATATTAAATTTTTTTTTAAATTCTCTGACTTTTTCCATATATAAAAAAATTTTCAAAAATTTCTCAAATTTTCCAAAACTATTCAACTGCACTAGATACTTATTTTCATTGTTTTGCGCCTCTCGATCTTCATTTAAACTTTCTTCATTGAAACAAAAACACTAATTGTATTTTTAATCAAAAGCCTTGTTAGTGATGACCAGGACCAATTTTGCTCATCACTAGTCTTGATTTGATCATCAATTAGCCTTGTTATGCTCTTTTCGAATTAATATTTTCGTATTAATATTCTGATTTACCGATATCACATCATAAGAAGCTTCAGGGAGGTGATAGACGAGGCCTAGGCTAAAAAAAAATTGTATGTGAGGGTTTGGTCTAAAACGTACCTAAGTAAAAAACCTAACTTTCTGACATGTTTTGCAAAAATTTTTTTGCAAAATTATGGACCTTTATAGTTTAAATGTTCAATTATACTTATATCCCATTTTTTGATTTCGGCGGCCATTTTAGTACGAAAAAATTTTATCAACATAGCTTTTTATATTTTTTTATGAAATCCGTTCAATTTCCTTTAATTTGGTAACACATTTGTAATACCATTCTTTTGATTTGAGGTCAGAAAAAAAATATTTCTATTTTGTCTTACTCATCACTAACGTTTTCAAAAAAAAATTTTAAAGCATAAGTTTAAGTAAAGTATTTTTCCTGAACTCAAATCAAAAAATTGGTTTAATAAATGTGTAACCAAGTTAAAGGAAATATAAAGAGAATTATTAAAAATTTTGAAAAGGTGGACCTTATTTACACTCAAATGGCCGCCAAGGTCAAAAGTAGGAAACAATTAAAAATTTCAACTTTCAAGGCCCAGAACTTTGCAAAATTCTTTAACATCCTTTAAACCAATCCCACCTTTGGAAATTTCATACAATTAGCTACAGGTTTTACATAAAATAGTTTTCTCTGAAAAGTTGGGGGTCAAACATAACGCATTGTTTTGTAAAACAATCTTTTGAACCTTCTGATCGAAATTTTTTAATAGCTTTCAGAAAAATTGAGAAAATTAATCACTCGATCTTTAAGAATTAAAAGTCGGCATTTTAATAATGATTTTCCCAAGGACACAAGAAATAGGTACCTACACTAATAGGTACTTTTTTATAATTCGAAAACAATAAAAATTTGTCTTAAAAATAACAAAATTCAACGTAGGTTATATACCAGTTCCTATCTAATTAAGTACCATTAAAAAGTACCTACCAAGTTTCAATGTTTTTGCTACCAACCTGTGATAACAATTAGAGGCCCTCTCCCCAATCAAGTACTTATGCTGAATGACAATCACTGGAGCACTTTAACCCTATGCGACACGCATTACTTTTATATGGTAATCATAATTGTAATAATTGTTGTTGTTGCTGTTATTATTTGCACATTTTGCCGGCACTTTAATTTATTTTTGTGTTCGTTGTCTTCATTTTTGTCCTTTACTAATTTCCTACTCATGTGTTTTTTTTTTTAGAAAATAAATTGTTAATGTTGTTGTTGTTGATTCCAAATTACAACTTTACTTACTTGTGTGTACCTTGTAAATACTACTGCCTAGACAGGCACGCATACATCGAGAGACTATTACGAATATAAAGGTGGCACTTTTTCTAAGTTAAAAGAATGCACCCTTTGCTCTTTCAGCAAATTTGTAAAACATTTTCTTTCAGTGATAAGATAACAATTTGGGTAAAATTTAGAAAAAAACCAGGTCACGCCATACAACAAAAACCGACTTTTTATTTCTAACAATAGTTACTCTTGGCACCAAACAACATCTTCAGTAGTATCAGATAAAAACTTGAATTCTTTCAGTTTGTTTTGATTTCGCCTCTTACTTTGAATTCACAACAGGTCTATGCAAAATGGGGTTTAAGGCTAGCACTGACATTCTTCTATGCATTGATAGAAATCGTACTGATGATTATGTTTGGTTACAACTGAAACAAGATATTGTGTGAAAATAAAAGCCTTGCTTTAAATTAGTGATGTTTTAATAAGAGTCCATCCAAACCTGTTAAAATATGACTTTACCCATATTTTGTACTCTAAATTAAAGTTTACAGCATTAAATTACAAGAAAATTGTAATTTTTTTCCTGATTTAGAATTTTTTGGTCTGAAATTTTTATAAAAAATCCACATCTTTTGCAAAAAATCACATAAGTCCGTAGAGATGTGATTTTACAATTATTATTTTTTTTTGTTCAAAACATAGGGACAAATTTTAAGATATTTAACCCTTATCACTTTGAACAAAGTAGAATATAAGAAAGAATAAGAGCAAACTATCTTTGTTTAATTAGTATTATAACTTTAATATTTATTTGATCCACCCCACAATTAAATTTTCAATGAAGACATGTTTTCTTACAACGAGACATATGCACCATTCTACTAAAGAACTACATACATACGTCGTGTTCAACAACCCTTTTCCTCTCAATCTACGAACGAAAAATTCAAATTCATCTTTTTTGTGGTACCTACCCAAAAAATTATTAGAAATAACGCAATGTCGGCACGTTTTCTAAACCACTTTTGCATATTTATTTTGTCATTATGGCGGCAATAATGGCGTGTATATGTATAGTACACATTCGAGCATGTGTAGATGTGTGTATTTGTCTAAATTTGAATGACTTTTTAAATAGTTTTAGTAAAGAGCCTGCCTGCCTTCGCGTCAGTAATAAGTCATTAGAAAACGCTTTCCGTTTTTCAGCTAATGTTGCTTATTAGGCTTAAGTTATGGCGTCTTTTGTTGACAGTATACAGCGTACTTATACACATACAATATCTATAAAAGGCTTTTATCCTTTTTGTAATGTTGTTTTTAATACACACACGCATATTTATATTACTTTTCATTTAAAAGTCAAGTAGCTAAAGTGATTGACATATCGTACTATATGATGCTGCTCTTGTTTGTTTAACTTGGGAAAAGTCTTTTTTAAATGATTAATTAAGGATTTTAAGAATATGATAGAAAACTTTATGGAATAACAATTATGTTGTTAAAATGATATTTATTTAAGTTGGTGCTTTAAGTTTGATTCATGTCTTATTGAATGTTTCTCAAAAAGTTAATATGAAGAATCAGGGTACTACAATTATACAGTGAGTTCTCAGAATAAAAATATAACTCTTCACCCATTAAATCCATGACTGATGAATTACTCTGGCAGTAGTTGGTTGCTTGACAAAAGTTCAAAAACTGCTTATTGGTAGATGCCAATATGTTAAATTAAAAATTGTGCCCCCTTATCAAACCTTTAACTTGTAGCCTTGCCAAGCCATCTATTTGATTTTAAACAAGACACACATGTAGTAATACAACCAAAATTTACCGAAAGAAGTTCTTCTCTCGAACCTTAAAAGACACAAAGTTGTTTCTGGAGAAATGGAAGGACAACCGGAATGTTTCAAATAGCCGCACAATCATTCATATAAATAACAAACACTCAGCCATTCACAAGCTCTAGTCCAACCAATAGACTAAGGTTACATAGACTAAAGGCCGATTTCACAATGTTCAGTTAAGCCTTAACTTGAACTTTAACTGGCACTTTGACAATTAATTTCATACAAAATATTAATTTATCTAGAAATTATATTTTAACTGGAAATTGTGAAAGAGATTTTAATGGAAGCCTGAAGAAATTCTAAAACAAAAAGTTTTTGCTAGAATTGATCTGTTCGATCTGTTTCTAAAGAAAGATGAAAATAGAAGTGGAACGATATTGCTAAGTTTTAGCTGGGAGTATTAAGTAGCTGCAATGCAATAAATACCAGGATTCCATACGCCAACTTAGTTAAGTTTGCATCGACCAGAATAAAGCCAATATGCAGCTCAGGTTCAACATCCGAAATACCAAAAGGTCACTAAAAATTCATATCAAAATAAGTCATTTCTATCAAAAGTGGAGGCAATTCATTTTACTTATTTACCCCACCTTGTACAGAAAAACAAATTTTCTTTTGAATTTGATGGATTGGACTATATCTAGAAGTTGTTATGATTTGCGACTTTTTCTTTAGATTTGTATAGATTTCATATGAAAAGAAACAGCATTTTTGGAAAATCTATAGTCATGGACTCTTTATGTACAAATCAAGATTGTTGAAGATTTTTCATTGATGAATATTATTGAATTTTCCAATTAACACAATTGAATTTTGTTGTCAAGCTATTAAGACCTGAATATGGCAAAAAAAGGCCTCAGAGCAAAATGTGGAACTGTCTCGAAAAACCAGCGATTGTTTGTCGGCTCAAGGGTGACGGCAAAGAACAAAAGTGCGCCAATTTTTGCTCCCCTGCAACAATCACAGTTTTTTTAAATTTTCCAAACTTCTCGGAAATACAACACCCATGCAAAATTGTCTCTGTTGTTTTTCTTTTTCTCATATACGCAAGAATCGAACTCAAAAGTGGTGCGAAGTAGTAGATCATCAGAAGTAGTTGAACTTATGTTGGTTGTGTATAAATAAAACAATAAAAACAATTTTGCATGGGTATTTTTATTCCAAAAAATTTGGAAAATAAAACCAATTTTTATGGGTGTTGCAGTTCCGAGAAATTTGTAAAATATTGAAATATTGTGTTTGTACTAGACGAGCCAAAATTCTACGTTGACTGCGCTTGGCTCTGTGATTTTGAAACTCTTCCACTCTAGGGTAACCTATCTTAAGAGCATATTGCATTTTTTATGATTATGTTTCAAATTTTAAAGAAATTAAGTCAAGTTCTTCATCACAAAGAGTACTCCAAAATAATCGGTCTGTATATAAGAGATGTCTCCAGCCGCAGGAAGGGAGAGTAGCCGCAAGTTTGGACGCGGGCGGAAAGTAAAGCCCTTTTCTAGCGACTAGATTTTTCATATGTTTAAAAATTTAAATAATTTAGAAAAAAGGATGGGTTGAGCATTTTTTTACTGAATTCGAATTGCCGGAAAACCTATCAGAGGTCTAACATTGCCGAATTTTTGCGTAATTTTTCAAATAGCGATGAAAGATAATTAACAAACAAGTAATATTGGCGCATTTTACAATTAGATATCGAACTTCGTACTATTTTTGTATTTTCACTTTTTCGGTGAAAAAATTAAATCGACTTGAGAGTTCTTACCAATTTTTTCATTGTTGATATTTAACAAACAGCTTCAATAGGGGTTGTAAACTCAATGCAACAAGAAAGTTTAGCACAAGTCTACGCCAATCGTTTAGAAAAATAAATCATAACAAAAGTAGAAATATAACTCGAATAACCTTAAAAATTATCCCAATTTCCTCTACTAAGTAGGAATACCTTAAAGTAATGAACCATAACAACGATCAAACTACAGACAAACAAAAACAAAAAAAAATGAACTTACCGCGTGTCAAACTTCCGGGTGAATATGTTGGCTGCGACACTGTTGTACCATACGGTGACACCTTTTCGTTCGATGCCGACGCTGTTGTTGTTGCTGTCGACGACGATGAGGACGATACCAAATTTCCACCTGTCGCTGACGCTGCCGAAACTGATACAACACCCTCACGTATATCCTGCATTACAGATGCAGCACGACTGCCCACCCCTGCAGGTTGTAAAATCGTATACTGTTTGGTGGTATCACCACCGCCACCACCATTGGCAGCTGTTGCTGCGGCGGCGGCCACATGTGATTTCGTCGTTGTTGCCGCCGTTACTTCACTATGTGAATCTTTCAATATGTCAGCTGATGATTTGGGTGAAAGTTTTCCATCAGCATTAGCTGGTATTGCACTGCTACTGACGCTGCCGCCGCCGATATGTGATGATGACGAAATGTCAAAACCTCCATTTGTAGCTGAAGTTGGTAGACGTGGTGGTGGTAGTGGCAGCAATGTCAACATGCCCCCCGTTGATGGATCAACTGCATGTTGCTGATAACTTAGAAATGCTGAAGATTCCATACCGGTGGTACCGTAGGCACCTAAATGTGGTGGCGGTGGTGGGGCGCCTGGGTATGAGACAATGCCATTACGTTTTATATCCACTGGTGGCTTAAATGCAGATGCCTGTGAGAATGCCGTCTTTTTGCGTTCATCGTTTAGCGGCGTATCGTGATTTTGTGCATTGATGCGCGCCTGATCATTCTCCTTTTGCCGGTGGAAATGCAAAAGATCGGATGTGTGATTCGTGATCATTGAGGACTCGTTACGTTTGAAATTGATCAAAGACTTGGTATCATACTTTTGTTTCTCTTCGAAAAGATTTTGAAATGGTGGTGGATTTTCGTCTTGATCCTGTAAGCGATAGAGATTATTGCGCGCCTCAGGCCAACTGCCGGAGAGACTTTTGAGTGCTGCTTGAGTTTCGCGTATCAAAGTTTCATCATCTTGATCGTCGGGATTTGATTTGATCGGTGGTGGTGGAGGCGGTGGTTGTGGTGATGAATTGTGTATGGTTGTTGTATTGGTTAACATTGTTGTTGGTACTATTGTTGTTGTTGGTGATAATAATTTGTTATTATTGCTGTTGTTGTTAACAGCAGCGCCAGCACTGTTTATTGAACGTTTTTTCTGTGGCAACGTCGATTTCTCATCCTGCTGCTGCTGTAGCGTTTTGTTATGCGTTTCGTCATCGCGACTGGAGCGTTTTTTACGTTTAATTGCTGTTTCGTGTTCGTCACCTTTATTATTGTTGTTGTTATTAATGTTGTTGTTGTTATTATTATTGTTATTTTCAGCTAAAGTTGTTGTCTCCTTGGAGAGCGGTCTTTTGGATAGCGCCATGGTAGGGCGTTACGTTACGCCTTATGTGAATGTGTATGCGTTTTAATAGAAAGTCGGAAATTTGCTGAGAATAAAATTTAATTTTTAGTAAGAATTTAAGTAGAATTGATGATAAAACAACAACTTAAAATCTACATGAAAGACGTATGCAACAGATGTAGCTGCCAGTGACATCCTAATCAAAGTTAAGATCGTGTCTTTTAAGAGAACTTGTCAAAAAGTTTAAAAAAAAACTAACAAAACGAAATGTTCATTTGTTGAAAAAAGTTTTATCAAAAAAATATCCATAAAATAAAACATCCAATGAAAAATATCCACATAATAACATCAAAAAAAAAAAACATCCAAAAATAAGAATTTCCAATAAAAAACCAGAGATTGTATTAATTAAAGCTAAATTATTTTGAAAGAAAATTAATGTTGGACATTCTTATGTTGGATATTTTTTTTTTTTTGGGTGTTTTATTAGAATTTTTTTTGATGTGTTTTTTTTTTTTTTTTGATATTTTTGAGTGGAATCACACTTTTACTACTTGGTAACGATATATTTGTTCAAAAGCTGATAAAGTTTTTGAAAAGATTCAAGAAAGTGCTGAGTTCACGATATATGATCTAGTTAGGACCAAAACTCAATTTTGTCTCTGAAGTTTCCAGAAACAGCAATCCAAGTTTTAAGCAAAATTTCAGCTTATTTGCATATATTCAAAAGCCAGGAATCCAAGCATAGATTTTTGCTATTATCTGGTTATCTATTATCTACAAAAAACTTGATCTTTGAAATATTTGTTATCATTTAGCATGCAGCATATTTAACCAATTTTATGAATTTTTTAATACACAACAAGTTAAGTTTAGTTTGAATCGAATTATATTTTGCCGTAAGCTCTCATGTGAAAAAATACAAAATCACGTATTAATATTAAATGTATACGTATGTACTAGTAAAAACAAATCTTTTGTAAAAAAATTTTAAAAATAAAAGTTTACAAAAGTTTTTATAAAATGTATAGCCCATTTTGTGATTTTTATTTCATAAAGACAAAAAAGTGATAAAAATTTAAAAACTTAAATTATTTTTACTACTAAAAAACAAAAACTAGACCTTAAAGTTTCCAGAGGACTGAGGCCAGGAAACAAATCGCCAATAAAAGGTTCTATGACGAAATTATAGAATTCAATATTAAAATGTAAGGAACCTATCGACTAAAATATCAACGATCCGAGACAAATGCAAGCGATTCTAAGGTAAATTCACTTCGATCGTTTGTATCAGTTAAACAGCGACGTGCTAGATATGCTTTTTCATCAAAATTTTAAGATGTTTTCATGAGCCATGAGGCTGAGATAAAAGCCGAGTGACAAGATCAATAATGTATTTTTTAATAAAACTAAGTTGGTAGAGTAGAACGGGGCAATGTCGTGCACTCAACTTTGACATGCTCGTAAAGCCGTACATCTCAAGCGAATGAGACGAGTAAGCATCCGATCGAAAGATAATTTCGTTGGTTACATCCATGTGTAACAACATTTGTGTAGCGAGAAATTGTGTTTGTGTAAGTGAATGTGCACGACATTACCCCAATGGTCGTTTAAAGGTCAACTTCGATAACTCGGTGAAGCCCAAATTTTTTTTGGAAATCAAATACTTCTTTTCTTTGACAGGATATTTCGTTTCAGAAAACACTTACCTGGTATATTTTCCCGCAAGGAAAATTATTTTTCTGACCCGATGAAAAAACACTTTTATCGTCCTGAAAGCGTACTTTTTGAAAAAAAGGTTACTCTGTAGAGACGAACTGGTGAAAATTGCTAGTATTATATGCATAAGCTCAGTAGGTCAGCAGGTACCTACCTTACGAACAGTTGGTAAATCATTCAATTCCTTGGGCTAAAACAGCCAGTGCACGACATTACCCCCTGCACGACATTACCCCGTTCTACTCTAGTAATTGAAAAATTTCGCAATTGCTTTACATTTCTCTTTTTTAGTGGAAAACGTACGTACGCGCCAGAAACTTTGTTTTATTTAGCATTCAAGTTTTTTTTTTCAGAAAAGGTACGTGGAAGAAGACTGAGAATTTGTCATTTTTAATGTACAATTTCTGCATAAAACATCTTTGGAATTAAGCATATTTTTAGTGTCACACTAGAAACAATTTAGAGGTTTAGTTTTGATCCGAAATCAATATTTAAAAAAATATACAAAACAAGTTGAGCGCCAAAATATTCTTTCGTGAGTAGAATCATCCATTTTCGAAAAGGTCCTAAACTTTTAAAATAAAAGATGTTAAAAATTTTTTATAAACATTCACGCAAAAGAAAAAAAATTTTTAAAATCCTTTCTTTGAGTCGCTCAGACTCGGTCACTCCATAAAACATAAATTGAGAAAATTTGTGTTCTTAATTGTGCTTATTTTAAAAATTCATATTTCAAAAAGTTCAGAAACTATAAAAAGAGCTATTTGACCAGAAATAAGTCAATTCTTTAATAACCAAGAATAACCAAATAATTACCAAAATGCCCTAACCGTATTGGTTTCTGGGCGACTAATTTATTGCATAAAAACTAAATTTCAAGCAGATATTAAAAATGCAAAATATAAGAACATTTAAGAACTAAATTTGAATCAGTGCGTCTTGGAATTCTTTACACCAAATGAAACAAATGTATATTTGAAAAAAGGAAATTAATTGTACAATTCGTCTAAATCATATAAGCTTGAATCACATAAATATTTAATTGTATTTTATCAAATAAATATTTCTTTGATTTAAACAAATCTTTAATGCTTTTTTGATTCCTCTTATACAAATCCACTATTCTAAAGAATTATTATCACCTTATAGTCGTAGAATTAACAAAGTCAAAAAATATTTTCACTGTCGCATATGAAAAGTATAAAGAAAATTTTCACTGAATCAAAACTTTTTTGTTAAATATTTAATAGAATATTTTTAAAAACATTTGATTAAATTGGTGAATGTTGAAACCCCACATATTAAATTTTTACGATTTTGAGTTTTTGGTAGATTTTTATTGATAAGATGCCCAATCGTAACGTGTCTTAATCACTAAGCATTTCGTAATTTTTAAGACTAAACAATTTCAATGAGTGTAGAAATCCCAAGTGTGGAAAAGAAAAATCCGAAAGTTTTTTTCATCTTCTGAAAAAAATACGGTGTTTTTAGCTTATTTGTGTGTTAAAGATTTTATAATGTTCGCTTGAACTTTGCCGTAAATGGGTTATAGCCTTGATTACCAAGCGTCATAATATTTGCTTGGAATGAAAGGAAAGGTTCAATAAAAAAAAAATAAAATTTGAAAACTATATTGTCGGCTCACAAGTAAAATACACTAAGTCAAATGACACAATTTTGAGATATCTAATTTGTGGAATTTCATCTTTTCATTTTATTTTGTTTTGACATTAAAAATAAATTGAAAATGGCTTTGACTTTTGACTTTTTGATTAAAATAGTTACTTGTTAACAGTAGATTTTACCAACTGAACCTGAAAAAGTAGATATATTTGAAAGGGTTGGACATGACAAACCCGCTTGATAGATTTAACTTTTGTAGTATGCTACATCTTTTAGGTAATGATGTTCCTAATATATTTTTCATAAAATATATAATATATCATTAACGAAGGGATTGTTATATTTTAGAAACACTAAGCTTTGTGTGTTTCCAATGAGGTTCTTATTTCACTTCTCTACGTATACCAAATGGTTTCCAATATATTTGATCAGTTCACGACACAAGTCTCTCTTTTTTGGTATATACCATGATTAATATTGATAAGTTGATGTTTGTGACAAAGAAATATTTATTTTGAACAAAAAATAATTTGGTAACTATTAATAAAAATACTATTGACTCAATAACATTGCCTAGATATGCCGCTTGGTAAGTGATATCAAATAGTTAGATATTTTATTTGCGTTAGAGAAACCGTATCACGGAGTGTTATTACCTCCACATCAAAATTATGAAATTGTTTGTTATGAACGAATAAGTACATATTAATAAAATGAAATAAATGTAATTCATGATTTTAAAATTTATTGATTCTTGTTGCATTGAATTAAGTTACGTAGCTTAGCCCTGAAGTATATTCATACAGTTTGGGAAAGCAAAAAAATTAAAAAAATAACGGACTTTTAATGGTGAAATTACCTAATTATAAATAATGAGCACTTAAGTTTTATTTTCGGAAAATTTTCTTTAATTTATTTTATTTATGCTGCACTTAAGAATTTGAAAATACTTTTCGATCTATGAATGTATTTCATATCCATTTTATATACTTATGTGGCACTTAAAATTCACTTGTCACACTTTGAACGGGTACAAAACTTTTGGTTTTTTCCAAATTCATCAACGATGAAAATTTTATTTTTAAAAACTTTAAATCACCAAAGTTTGTTCCACGTTATGCCGCAAAAAGTTTCGAGACTGGGCAACAAAAATTTGCAGAAGATCGAAAAAATCACTTGGCTGACGCGTCGACGTTTAAACTTTTCAAAGTAATGAAAAGTTTTTACGCGCCGGCTTCACTTTCATATGAAACTGAAGAAATTTTATAGGTTTTCTTGCTTTCACTGTTGCGCTTTGTTATGTAAAATTTTTCGGCCAAACTGCTGCTGATAACTTGGTTAGTTTTCAAGAAACTTTTGTTTCGTTACACGCACAAACACACACACACACACGCAAAGAACAAACTTTACGAATTTGCAATGTCTCGACGCGACGCCGCGATGCGTTGCGTTGCGATGCGACTGATGATTTCGCGCGCGTACCGCTCGAATAAAGCGCGAATTTAATAAAAAGTTTGGTATTTTCAAAAAAACAGAAGGATAAAAACATCAAACTTTTGCCTTTTGTTGTTGTAGTTGTTGGCAGTTGATGAAACTTTTTTATGGCTTTGTTTTATGTTGTGTACGCGCGGACGACGACGGCGAATGAATGAATGAATGCAGCAGTGTAGGTCTGTGTATTTAATTCCACAACGCATTCACTTCAAAACTTTGCACACATATACACAGTGTAGTTATTAAATACCGTTAGATTGTTTTTTTTTTTTTTTTGTGATATGGGCACACAGAGTTTTGGAAAAAATTCTTTTTTTCTTCGGGGAAACTCACAAAATTTGTGTCTCTACCTGTTCTAAGTTCGCAGCTAACTGGCATCAAACTACCCGAGCAGAGTTTTCCAAAGTTGTCGAACTTTCGACAACGCAATGAAAATTGCAGTCAGTCGTTGTCGTCGTCGTCGTAGTAGTCATTGTCGCTGGTAGCGGGCAGCACATTACGAGCTCGTGTCCTTTGAATCCCCCCTTGTGTTCGGTTTGAACTTCGTATGTTGAGCATTTAGTTGTTGTTGTTTTAATTTGTTGTCTGCTTTCGTTCTTTTTCACAAACGTTACAAATATTTAGCTGATGCTCCCAATAGTATGCAATGCAATACTTTGTCTCATTCACACAAGTGGCGGGGAGGGGTTGGAGTTTTGGAGAATGTATCAAAGCAAAAGAGCGGCAAGCAAATCAGTGGGAGAACATATCTAAGGGTGGTTGTTTTCCATCGGAGTTGCCACTATTAAATGGGGTTCTGAAAAATGTAAACAAACGTGCAAAATGCTGGAGAAATGAAGAAAGTCAATGTTACGATAATAGTTAGTGCTGTCACCGTAGATGACGGGAAAATATGATCATAAGCGATATGACCCTAGAACTAGAGAATCTTTTTAACCCTTTCATGCCCGAATTAATTTGGGGGGACTTTAAATTTTTTTGAGGCTATACAGTTGCAAATATAGACCAAAAGAACAAATAGTATTGATTTCAAAGTCCTGGGTATCCTAGTTTGTTCTCTGAAAGATGTTGCCTATAGGCAACATTGGGCATTGCTGGTGATGATTCATATGGTTTCTCTCCAACTTACAGACAGAACTCATTTAAAATTACTGAAACACCAACTCATTTTAAAATTTCCAAAGTTGATTTTATCAAAAATCTCGTTTTTTATTTCTTGCTCAGAAAATTCACTTCAATATTTTTACCTCTGTCATTGGGTTGTTGTGGGTTTTTTCAACATTATTCTGAAAATTTATTATATTTTGCTTTTTTCTGGTCCACTCTCCACTTTCAAATCAAAATCGCATATTTTTATGATTTTTAGCCATGGAAAGCATCCCTAATGCAACAGATAAAATTATTCGAAATATATTCATTAGTGCCCAATGTTGCCCATAGGCAACATTGACTTTAGAAAATTACTGATAAAGAACTAAGACCTGTTTTGTGCAACTATTTTATCCTTCTGATTTTCTTACATGTTTTTAGTTATTTTATGTAATTTTTGATCTAAATTTATACATATATTGATTTTTAATTATATAAAATATACATTGCATAATTTTTGCACGGATGGGCCTAGCAAAGAACACTATTCAAATGATAACTATTAATGCTTATGAAGGTAAATCTATTAATAAGCAAGCAACAGTTATCAAACTATTGAACAAAATTTGTTATTGGCAAAAAAATTAAAAAATAGCGGAGTTTTTAGCGCAAATATACAATGTTGCCTATAGGCAACTATGGGCATGAAAGGGTTAAGGAGGAAGTTACTTGAGCAAAACTGAATGATTATTTTTTATTTCAGTTCAAGATCATATCGATTTCAAATGTCCTTGTCTTTGTTTTTCTCTATATCTTTGCCCTTTGCTCCTCGTTTTTGTTTTTGCCTCTGCTTTTGTTTCTGCTTTTGCCATTGCTTTTGGTTTTGTTTTCACGTATGCTTTTGCTTTTCTTTTGCTTTGTTAATCTCTTCGCTGCTCTTGCTTTTTCTTTGGCCTTGGTATTGGTCTTGTGCTTGGTCCATAGCCTATAGTCTTGGTCTTTGGTCTTTTGTCTTTTGTCTTTGGTCTTTGGTCTTTGATCTTTGGTCTTGGGACTTTGATCTTTGGTTTTGTCTTTGTCTTTTGTCTTTTGTCTTGGGTTTTTTGTCTTTTGTCTTTTTTCTTTGGTCTTTGGTCTTGGGTCTTTGGTCTTTTGTCTTTTTTCTTTTGTCTTTTGTCTTTGGTCTTTGGTCTTTGGTCTTTGGTCTTTGGTCTTTGGTCTTTGGTCTTTGGTCTTTGGTCTTTGGTCTTTGGTGTTTGGTCTTTGGTCTTTGGTCTTTGGTCTTAAGTCTTTGATCTTTGGTCTTTGATCTTTGGTCTTTGGTCTTTGGTCTTTGGTCTTTGGTCTTTGGTCTTTGGTCTTTGGTCTTTGGTCTTTGGTCTTTGGTGTTTGGTCTTTGGTCTTTGGTCTTTGGTCTTTGGTCTTTGGTCTTTGGTCTTTGGTCTTTGGTCTTTGGTCTTTGGTCTTTGGTCTTTGGTCTTTGGTCTTTGGTCTTTGGTCTTTGGTCTTTGGTCTTTGGTCTTTGGTCTTTGGTCTTTGGTCTTTGGTCTTTGGTCTTTGGTCTTTGGTCTTTGGTATTTGGTCTTTGGTCTTTGGTCTTTGGTCTTTGGTCTTTGGTCTTTGGTCTTTGGTCTTTGGTCTTTGGTCTTCGGTCTTGGTCTTAGTCTTAGTCTTAGTTTTGGTCTAGCAATTCGGTTGTTATAAACGTTATCAACACTTCCCTTCATCACGTATTTTCTTCATTTCTCCAAAAGACATGCGCATACAATACTAACAATTTTACTCCCCACATTTTGAAACTGTGCTACATCTTTACGGAACACAGCACGTGCTTCGCATAACTTCATAGTGCAGGCATCATTTTCTCCTTCAAAATGCGCTCTCATTTTATTTGATTACAAAAGTACTAACATCCGCTCTTTTCGACAAAAAACAAAATTCAAATTTTTCTCTGAAAAATTCAAAATCATCTGAGAGTCACATTTCGTTAGTTTTTAATTTCGCATCGTGTCTTGTGGGTGATTATCCTTTTTCTGAATAGTGCAAAAATACCTATAGTGCATTTTATTTTTGCTCTTGTGTTTGTGAATTTTTCACTGTTTTCGTAGTGTGCTCTCTTGACTTTAACGCCATATCCTTTTTTATTTTAATATTTCTTTGTGATTTTTTTTTTTGCTTTCAGTTTCTTTTTTAAAATTTCTGCGGCATTTTGTATAGTCAAAAATCCCGGTAGTGCCCGCCTTTTGATTTTAGTTTTTCGGCGTCGATTCAATTGTTTCGATGTGTTTTTTTAAAAAGGAACTCGTTATTTCTGTGGCCGTTTCGTGATTTTCTTTTGCTTCAATGTGTGCATTCTGTTTGTTTTTGTGCTGAATTTTTAATAGGGAATTTTGTGAATTTTTACAAGAGATCAATAGTACGATTTTTGGGATATTTTGTACGTTTTGTGAAAAGTGATATCGTTAAAAAAATTGGCAATTAATATGTGAAAAAAAATTACAAATATTTTGAGGAAAAACTTCTCTAAAAAGATATTTTTAAACTACGTCAAAATTATTTAATTTGAATTACCAAATTCCGTTTGAGTTTCTCGTTATTTCTGGTTGATTCAGTATAAATTGGTTTCAGAGATGATTATTTTAATTATGCAAGAATGGGATATATTTGCGTGATAGAAAGTGCTTTATTATTGTCTAGAAGCGGTGAAGACTTTTCATGAAACTCCATACGATTATCTCATATAATCTAATTAAAATAACGACAGGGTTTCAGATTTCTCATCTCATAAAAAAATTCTTGTCAACCAGCGGCGGTAAATATCATCATTTTGACCACAGAGTGTAAAAAAGAAAGCTACAGAAATTTTACAAATTTTGAATGTCAAAACAACATTTCCTTACTATTCCAATATTTTCAAAAGTATTTTTTGCGGCGGCGATAGCTCGATAACTTTAATTTCAAAATTTGTGATAACTGCGCTTGTTTTGAAAAAAGCAATCTTTACTTATTAAAATGAGAATCCACCTTGAAGAAAAGCAATTTAAGTAGATTTCGGTGTGCGAAAGTTTTCAGATGAGGGTGCAAAGAAAACACCGTTATATTCGAAAAACGGTAATGTTCGATTGATAAGAGCCTATTGTGGAAAAGTTGTCATTTCGATTGATAAATTAGCATGCAAATGCAAAATTGTTTTGAAATTGAGCAATACTTCCGCTGCTTCTCGTGCATTGAAGTTAGAGAAATTGGATCAGAATAGGAATTTTTAAAAAAAAAAAATTTATTTTTTGGAAAATATAGAGCATTTTTAATTTGTTGTTATCTAAATCTTATAAGCCATATGGTAAAGTTTCCCCTTGAAGTAGATAAAAATCACAATAAAATAATTTTGAAGTTGAATATTTTCAGGTGTAGGTAGGCCGCTACATTAAATCTGGAGAAATAATTATTTTTGTTTCCTGTTGGTCAAACAGGAAAATTTTTTAACAAAAAGCCGCCAAATTTACAATAAATCAGTTTTTTTCCATTTGCACCCACTGGGTGTCGATTTTTCAAAAAGTACTGATAACATAATTTGTAGCGCTTACAAAAACAAGCAGTGTTTAAATGAAGTGATTGTCTCAATTGGTTCTCGAGTAATTAAGTATTTTGTGATCAATGTTCAGATAAAAACATAAGCAATAAATTTAAAAAAAAAAAATTAATATTTTACACGCATTTTATTTTTAACTTGTAATTACTCGAGAACCAATTGAGTTAATCATTTTATTTAAAAACTATTTTGCTTGTTTTACAATAGCTAAAAATTTTGTGGTCCCAACATTTTGAAAAACTAACACCCTGTAGGTCAAAATGGGTAAAAACCGATTTTTTGTAACTTTGGCAGCCTCTACCGGTCGGAATATCAACTTATGGATACCGCGTCCCAGATCAAAAAATATTGCCCGTAATTTTTGTTCAAAATTTTTTTCTGTGCGACCAATAGGAAACGAGATAAATCGAATCAAAAATATTTCAAAATGGCGGCTTAAGCGCAGGAAAGGCGAGGCCACCTTTTTGGTTTTAGACCTCTACAGTGGTCATATAAACATTAGGCAATAAAAATTGCAGTGCGCAATTTTTTTTAAGGTCTTTTTAAATTTTGACGTACATTTAGGACATATTTACTGTACTATAACTTGAGAACCAATTGAGGGAATGATTAAAAGATTATTTCGCTTGTTTTTACAAGCGCTTGAAATTATGTTATCAGCACTTTTTGAAAATACAACACCCAGTCAGTCAAAATGGAAAAAACTGATTTTTTGTAACTTTGGCAGCCTCTACCGCTCAAAATATCAACTTATGGGTATCGTGTTTCAGGTAAAAAAAACGTAAAATTTTATTGCCCGTAACTTTTGTTCAAAAATTTTTTTGTTTGACCAACAGGAAACGAGATAAATTGAATCAAACATATATCAAGATATCGCCTAACGCGCACGGGTAGGGAGGCCCCCTTTTTGACCGCCTTTATTGGCTCGAAAACTATTCACCTGATTTAGTGAAATTTTTAAAGCGTACTAGAATTACTTAGAGCAAATTGGGGGTGCCACGTCCTCTACCTTACATAATTCGTCACACCTCTGAAACGGTTTAAGTCAGTTTAATGAAATTCGGTACAGATGTGAAAGGCATTACGACAGTTAATATCCATAGAAAAAATGGGCAAAATCACGCCCCATAAAAACTAAACTAGTCATACCTCCGAAACTATTCAACGCAAATGCATTAAATTCGGTATTTATATAAAAAGCACCAGGGCAAATAATATTCATTTTATAAAATTAGAAGAATTACAGTTGCTAAATTTTTGAAATTTTTCTTGCTTATTGCTACAATTATTGGCTCTAATAATATCAAACTTCCGCTCTTCGGCTTAGAAACTTGCATATGTTGGTATATTAATAGCAACGATTTTGTCCTGCGATAATAAATCGTTGTTCTGTCATCAAGAGAATGAGTAAAGTGAGAGAATTTTCAAGAATACATATTGGGGTTTATATTCCCGGAAAATTTTTCTCAAACTGCAATGTGCAAGTCTAAGGAAAAATTCCCCGGGAATATTGATTCACGATAACCCCCATTAACTAGATCAGTGGTTAGCAAAATTTAGAGAACGAGGTTATGTGTGAGAGAAGATAGAAGAGATAAATAGAAAATAGAGAGCTCAATTGAGCTATGCGGTACCGATCACTGAACTACAAAAATTTAAAAAAAAAATAAAAAAAAGCAAATAGACCTAGAGAAAAAAAACAACAACAAACAAAACCAAAAACAGCCGCCTTTGAGTGTTTGAATCTGAATCCCAAAACTGCTCTATATCACCACAATTTTTTTTTTTTTTTTTGGGTCTAATAAGGATTGCATGATTTTGAAGAAAACTTAATAATGCTTCATACTTCCATTCCAATAAATATGATAGGTTCAAATTGAGTTAGATGAATTCGATTTCATTATAATTTTTTATGTCAAAATCATGTAAAATGCTTTATTTTTGGCAACAATTTTGTTCAAGATAAAAAAAGTGCGATTTATCTTTGCTTGCTGTTTTTTATACACAAGAAAAATCATTTCAGTTTCTTATCTCCGCCTAAAGAAAAAAAAAAACAAAAACTTTTTTTAATTACGCAACGAACACCACTTTTGTGTGACAAAAACCCGTAAACATTTAACACTTCAAATCCCGCTTTAAGTTAAATCCTTCATTCTTTCCTGAAGTGTAAAAAGCACTTTAAAAATTGTCATTGTTATGCAGGATTTTTCTACAGAATCGTCGTAGTCGTCGTTGTCGTCGTCGCTGTTGTCGTCTTCGTCAGGCTTACAATTTTGCAACACACAGCGCCCACATATCTCCCAACGCCGCAGCAAATCAACTTCAACTCCTTCTTCTTCACTTCATTTTGCGATTTTTACTAATTTTAAATTTTCACTTCAAAACAAAAGGACCCCCACCCGTCTTTAGAGATGCTGCTGCTGCGCCTGACACAACCTCACATTTGGAATTTGATATCCTTGCTGTTGCTGCTTCTGCTTGTAGAGGCGAACCTAAAGACCTTGCGTTGCGGTTGTTTTCTTCGTCATCATCAACATCGTCTTCGAATTGAAGACAAAGAAGCGCTCACATCACAACGAAAACCGCAACGTCTCACGACAATGATGCTACTGCGGTGCAGTGCGGCATGAAGTTTTTTGAGGAGAAATTTTTCCTTAAGCGACATTATTTGTGAAAATTTTTTGGTTTTTCATTTGTTGCCATCGTCGTGGTTTTTAATGAAAATCCAGTTCAACCGCGCTGTTTGACGAAAAAGCCCCACTCTCTACATTTTAGCCTTTGGGAATTTAACCCATTCATTTCGTCGACACAAAGTTCTTTCATTTTTCCCGTTGTACATTGCGCCAAGGATTACTCAATTAATTTAATTATGTGCTGTCAATCATTTGTTGTTGTTGCTGCTGTTGCTCCGTGTGCTGTTGAGGTTTCCGGCTTTGAATTCATTTTATGGTTCTGTATCTTAAATGACTTTTCCTATGGGCACTCTGTGGAGTATTTCTTCATTTCGTATGGATTTTGCATTTATTTTATTTTTTTTCGTTGCCGTTTTTGAAATTTGATGGAATATATGCGTATGTGCGTGTAGAAGAATGTGCGTATGTATGCATGTGGTAATTTTAAGAAAAATAAGTAATTATTTTCTTTCACTTTTGAAAGAGAAAATTAAAATATTCATTTGCAAACTTAACTTTTCCGCTGGTTTTTAATGTAATTGGTCTTATCCTGTGGTAATGCTTGTAAAGACAACATTTTTGGTACGCATTAACATGTGTTCATACATTTAAATAAGAATGTATTGTAAAAGAATGCTTAACTCCCCAAGAGAGATAAAGACCTCATTATTCTCAATACTGTCAGTAGTTTCTTACAAGAAACAAAAAAAAACATATTAATGCTATTTACGGCTGTTTCGAGATTTAGTTCTTAATCTCGGTGTAAATCACGTTAATCACGAGATTTATTTTAAATCTTCGTATAAATCTCAACTTGACTAACGATTTTGGCAATTTTCGACCAAGCGGCAACCCTTATTGTTGGCATTTATCATTAAATGTCATCTAAAAAAGCAATAGATACATATATAAATATAAAGAAGAAGAGGAAGAACCACTTTAATTTTTTCGCTTATGACATTTACTGTCAAAAATAAAACGACGAGATTTCAAGCTCTCATCAAGTATCTCCGATGGAAACGTAGCATAAGACTAGTGACATTTGAATACGCAGAAGCTGACTCAAAACACAGAGCAACACTGAATTTGCGGCATAGGTTTTCGGAGTCGATTTCGAGTAGTCATGACCTAATGAATACAAAAATAATATCAGATTCACCGAACTGACTCTTGTTCTCCCGGTGTCCTGGTTTAAAAGTGCGAAAATAGCTGTTTTGAGGTATATTTGAAGTACTTAGCATAACACTTACAGTAGACAGTGTAATAAGTATTTGCTGATGCAATCCTCTTTAAACCTTAATTTTGATTTTTGCCCATTAGATTCTTACTTTCCGAGTAATCAACCATTGAAGTAATGGTATTTCAACTCCTAATTTTCTTTTCTGCGGCCTTAGGTTTTTAAGTTAACTCAGATTCATTGAGATTTTTACTGATATATAGTTAGGGTATAGTTTATTTGTATGAATTGACTCTAGTTCTCCAGAAATCCTCGCTCAAAAGAGCAAAAATAGCTATTTTATCTTTCTTTACTTACTCTAAAAACAGCCAAAATGGTTTTTATACCCTACACCCAGGGTATATTCACTTTGTCTCTCCGTTTGTAACGCAGAGAAGGAGGCGTGGCAGGTATGGAAAAGTATATATTTTCTTGATCAGCGTCACCTCCTGAGTCGATATAGCCATGTCCGTCTGTCTGGCTGGCTGGCTGGGTATGCGTGGAAATACATTTTTTGGGAAAACTGAGCAATATAATTCAATGAAATTTAGTATTCTGAATTCGTCGTTAAAGTTAGCACGAGGGATTGAAAATGAGCAAAATCGGCCAACGGACACGCCTACCGCCGATACAAAAAATACATTCAAAATGCAATAAAAAGAGCATCATTTGCAATAACAGAAACAAAATACACATAAATACTAAAGATAGTAAGTACAAGCCCTGAGCAAAAACTAGGTGAATTCGGACAAAAAGGTGCGGCACATCCCATATAAGCAAAAGTTTCAAAATGTTATACTGAAATCGTTTTTTGTGGTAATCCAACAAAATTTCACCCAAACACTAAGAATAAGTAGGCGAAGTAGGACTTGAGGGCGTTTCACCTACCATATAAGCGAAAGTTTCAAAATGCTCTACTGAAAGATTTTTTTAAGAAAACCTAACCGAATTTCACTCAAACGCTCAGAACAGTGAATGCATGCTCTACGAAAAATCTAGGTAAGCTCGAAGACGAGGGCGTGATACTTCCCATTTAAGCAATTTGCCCTTATACTGTCCTAGAAGTTACGGAAGAATAAAACAATTTATTTTAATAAAAACTTGTATGTACAAGAATATTTCAAAGTATTTATCAATTAAGTGTTTGATTGTATACTTAAAATGCAGTGTAGGGTATTTAGTTTTTGGCCAGGCCAAAGATACAACCCTTACTATTGTAGTATTTTTTCATATCTAGTATTGTGTACCATGAACATAATAGGAATAATCTCAAACAATTCTGAAGAATGTAGACTTCCGTATGATTTCGGAATCTTCAACCAACAAATCCAGATTTCATTTTTTTTTTTTTTCATCTTCTCAGCACCACAATACAAATACCGAATGGTTAATTTCTTTTTCATATAATTGTAATGAGAACTCTTATCTTGTGATTAAGTTTTGCTGTATGTATTTTTATTATCTGATTTCTACGTTTTCACTTAAAAATTTCCAAAGACTGTGTGAGTTCTGAAATTTAAAAATTTTTGTGATGGATATTTATGGAAAAATATTTAGTTTTAATTTACTTATGAGGAAATAAAGGTGACAATCTCCACTTTTTTTAGGAACTAAAAAATAGAAAGCACATGTTTTAGTTTTTGTAAGGCGTCGAAAATTCTCCGCATTTTTCCAAATCGTTCGAATTCCATACATATCTCACTCTAAAGTATATGTTTTCACTCACCAATGTGACACCCCGTCTTTTCTGCTTCTTAATTTTTAAAAAATTTAAAAAAATTATGCCCAAAAAGGAATTGATTTCCTTCCCCTCCTTGAACTCTGTACCGAAAATATTAAACAAAAATTTGGAAGCTTACCAGTTTCCTTACTATGTAAGCTGAAATATAAGCATGTAGGAATGAAATAAAATAAATTTTTTCGTATCTACGGAAAATTTTCCAAGTGTCTTACTATATACATATGTATATTTTGTATATATTAAAAATTAATGTAACAAACATTAATCCATCTCTTTGCTGGAATCCTTCCAACAACAACTAAAATAAATTGAAAATTTTTGCTAATGAAGTTAGTAATTCTGTGATTTTAAACATTATTCGGAATTTCCAAAAACAAAGCAAATAGGATCCATGACTTAAAGGTTAAATAAAAATTAAATATTAAATAAATGATAATTTTGATAAAAACATGCAATCCTTTTTTCGCAAGAACTTAACATAACATTCGCCACTAAATGAAGCGCATTAATCCTAAAAGCATTTTGATGTCTACCAAAATTTTTACACTTTACTTGAACAGCTCACTACTACTACTACTTCTGCATACTCTACTAAGTCAACTCCCACTAAACACTAATACATTACCCGAAACCAAGAATCCTTTTTCACACTGCTGCACATAATCTTAGCCATCAACAACCACAAAACGAAATCCTGTAGCTTACTTGCGTTTATTTCTCATTTTGCCAATACGAAATTCTCACGTAATGGGAATGGAAAATGACACAAAAAAAAAAACAAAAAATTGTTAGCAAAAATATCAACAGTCAAAGTAACAGCAGGAGCAGCAGCGGCAGCATTAACAAGGACAACTTTGACAACAACATTAGCAAAAGTAAAAATTCCTTTGCTTTATAGACTGAAAGGAAAAGAAGAAAAAACAAGAAAAATCCAAAATCACAGCTGGAGTCTGACAATCTGGCGAAAACGAAATATCCGATTGTGGGTTGAAATCCATTTTTTAGCTCAAGATCTCTTGTGCAACAGTGTTGTGATATATTTCTTTTCAAATGAAAATTCTATAGACATATGAATTAATAATTTCAATAGCTATATAAAGAAAAATAGTTTGACAGTTGAATTAAAAAGCAACTTTCCAGTATTTACCTTTTGATATTTTATCGCAAGACATTTTTATTATATGATATTTTTACTTGAAGAAGTTTCTATTCTCAAACTGGTTGTGTCTTATAACATATTTATCGCTCGATACTTTAAGTATATGTTATTTTCTTCGCATGATATTTTGATCTAAGACACTTCCATTCAATGATTTTATGATATTTTCATTGCATGACATTTTTATCTCATGAAATTTTATTGCTTAACACTTTTATTTTATGATATTTTTGCTTTCCGTTCTATTTGTTATATTTTATCTCATGATAGATTTTATCGCATAATATTTTTAAATTATAATTTTTTACTGTATGACATTTTTATCCCATAATAATTTCATCACGCGATATTTCTCCTGATGATATTGACAGTTTAATTCTTGATATACCTAAATGATTGATGACTTAATTCTAAAATCTACCATAATGATAGAACGCAGTAAGATAAGATGAGTCTGGTCATGAAAAATTGTTATAAACTCTATCAAGGAAACTTCACCTTACGATAATCTACAAAATGCAATATCTGCATGACCATGTCCAACACTATTCACGTAACTCTTAATTTCAAAAACTTGGCATCAGAATGGTTTGAGTAGGTGCCTTACTAAAAATCTACGCACTGCCATCCTTTCCATAAATATCTTCTCTTTCTTTTCATAAATTTTTCTTATCCTTTCGACGAAGTCAGTCTTGTGCTCTCTGTGTTGCTTTACGTAATGAGTTGATTTTGTTTGGCTTTGTGTGGTGGCACTCGTACAATCGTAAAATCCACCAAAAGATGGTGCTCCTTCTTCTCAGACAACACAGACTTTTTAAATATTCCGCTGACGATTCCTTGCGGCATGGCTAATGGAACGCTTTCGCTTTTGCTTAGAGCTGTGATTTGACTTTTTCCATTTCTTTGCAAATTCCGTATCTTTCTTTTCAGTATCCTTTTTACTTAGTTGGAACTGTAATTATGGCGATGATGAACAACTTACGCAGGAGACACTTCGTATTATTCCTCTCCACATAGGAAGTTCCATGTGTTGTCATCGTAGTCGTTGCTGTCTGCCATTGAATGTGGTGCAAAATTTACAATTTCTTTAAATGGAATCGAGTGCACGCATATTTTGTTCTGGCATGGTTAATTATAAAAGCAAACTCATACTCAAGTGGAATAGAAAACACCATTTAATATATTTGAATATTTCGCGGGTTTTAAAACTTTTGAGGCAAAGTATTGCAAAATTTTTGTTGAATTTTTGTACATAAGTGGATCTAGTCAATCAGTATTAGTTGAAACTTGTGAATGACCACATTGTAAAAATTATCTGCCGTATGCATTAAAGGTAGGAAGAATTATTTTTCCAAAATCTTCAATTTCCAGCCTGAAATATTTGGACGAATAATAGTTATAGTAAAATATAATATCTATAGATTTTTTTCTCACATCATTCCCACCACCCCTCCCCACGAAATATTGCGTACGGTTTTGATCTACTTTAAACATTAAAAATCACTTTGATAGTAGTGACAGATTGTGAGGAGTTTAGCTTCTTTCTCAAATGAAAAAATATGAGAGACGAAGAGCGCAGATTTTTGTAGAATGTTCTTGAAAGCATAAATATGATGGATATACAAATATGGCTATATTCATTAAAGTCTTCCAAGCTTAAACCGGAGTGTAACAACGTCGAGTATTATCTATATACATAGATGGTGCCGGAGAAGATTACCTACATCAAATTGTAAGTAAAAAAGAGCGTTTGGTCAAATTAACGAAATCTTATCATCTCCACCAAAATTAAAATTTGCGTTTTTGATTCAAATGTGAAATCGGTTGTGTTACATGCAGTTATGTAACTATAATGTTCCTTATTGATTAGGTCCTAAAAACATAGCAATAACTAAGATGTTTACGGGTTCTTATTACAGAAATCGGTCAATGGAGTGCTATCAAATTAGTGGGTGGAGTTTGGAGAGGAGGCTGGGGGTAAATTCACCTTTTACAGTTTTTTCGATATAAATATCTAGCGAAAGAAGCCAAATTTCAATATTTTCCTTAGGAAGCTCTTTCCAAAGAATCAAATTTATCTAAAAAATTTGAAAAAAATTGCTTATGCTAAAATTTTAAAACCAAAAAACCGAAAATTTCGAGTTCTTCTGGTTTTTACTCTTTTGATCATTACTTTTTGTAGATCAGAGATAGGAATAGACACTGCACGATATAAAAAAATATAGTTTAAATTTACTTTAAAATGCTTTACTGAAAAATTTCTCAAATTAAAAATTTACAGAAATATGGCCACTCGAATATGGAAAAAAAAAAAAATTATAAGGCAAGAAATGCTTAATATTGTAAGAGAAACATGTGTAAGAATTTTTTGGGACATATTATAATATTTCAATAATTTGGTCCAAAAAAAAATTTAAATAAAAAAGTTACAAAAAATCTCAAAATATTCACACGTATTCCTTTTAAAATAATGACTATACCCAGTGTGCCAGACGGTTTATATCTCCGCTTTTTTATCCGAATCGTTTTTTTTTTTTTGGAATTTCTCCCGCAAACGGATCAGTAACGGATCCGTAACGGATAAAAATCGGAGATATGAACCGTCTGGCACACTGAATAAAGACTAGGTCAACATTTCCTTCCCAGAAAGTTTTTGTCTAAAATTTAAATTTTAAAAGAGCAAAATATCTGTTCTGGCATCTTTTGTTGTAGGAAATTAAATGTTGATTAATTTTTAAGAAAAAATGATTTTGAAATATTAATTTTTAAGGTATGGAGCCGGTCTCAAAGTTAAGCAAAAAAATCAATTTTTTAATACCATGGTCAATACTTTATTATATGTGCCGGTATTTAATAAGTTTAAACTCGTAATCGAAGATAACTTCTCTCACCGATTGAAATGAAACATAAAAGCTACTCATCTATCTTTAGAGTCACATAAAGGTTAAGAAAAATAGCTCGTGTTCTTTTTAATTTTCATCATTTTTCCTTTTCACCAATTCAAGCAGCATAACAAATGTTTTCCATGTTCACTACGTTGTTGGAACATGATTTTTTCATGTATTCTAGACATTTTTTCCGCGTTTTCATTCCTTTCTTTTATACGTCGTGTTGCTTTTGAATTTTTATTGCCAGCTCATTTTCCATTGAAATGAGCTTGGGGTTTTATATGTTGGTGTTTTCTTTTTTCGCTTCTTCTTTTCCTGGTTTTCTATTGCACGTTTAGGTGAATTTTTTTTGTGGACCCGCCTTCTTCATGCCACAAGTCGCCAATCGCGTTGACTTCAATTTTTGTTGCACTTTCTTATGGTTGTTTTGGTCCTTTTTTAGTTCCAAGAATTTTTTTTTTGGGACAGACACTCATGTATGCATATAATATATATAAAACTTTTTTTTTTCAAATTATTTACATGTCTTAAGTGAAAAAATTTTGTTTTTCATATTGCACAATTTCTTGCCGGCTGCCATTCATAAAGCTCTTATTTACTAAGAAATTCTTAAGTATAGGCTCTAACACTTCAAGACTTAAACTAAAAGAAAAAGCACCATAAAATGAATACAAAAAAAAGAGCCTCATGAAATAAACTTTAAACTAAAGTTTCTAAACTGTGGCAAAAAGTTCAGGTTTTCTCCCAAACCAAAAAGTTAGCGCGAACAGAAGTGAAATTATTCAAAACTTTGCCGACTTTGTTAACTACAACAAAAACAACAATAACAATAATTTAAAACAAAGTAAAGGAAAAAAAAACATTTTTTATATAAAAACCCCATCAAATTTAAAACTCCCACTACCACTATTGTTGCTAAATTTTAAGCCTTTTGACGGCATATTTCCGGTTTTTTTTTTTTCATAATTTTGGCAAAAATGTTTAAATACTCATATATGTATGTGTTTTTGTGTGAAGAAGTGCGGGGTATATTGTTGAAAAGAAGTCGTCTGGTAAAAGCGCATGTAACCCGTTTTTTTCTTTGTTATGGTTTGGCATTTTTAGACATGGTGTCAAACTTTGCCGCCGCCATATCAACTTTGCTTACGCTGCGCTGACGTCATTGGCGGCAAACTTATTTTAGAAATTCTCTTTTTCCCAAGTTATAACTTTGTTTTTCTGCAGCGCGCTCCTCTCAGTTCTACTTTTGTTCTTTTGCTAATAAAGTTAAATTATTTTCAAGGAAAGTAAGAATGTTTCATTGCACACATAAAAACTTAAAGTTTGGCAAATTTCACTTAATTTTTTTTAAATTTATCAAAAGTATGTCATTTTAAAGGAGTAGTTGTAATGTCCTTAAGGTGTAGGAATAAGAAATTTTCACCGAATGCTCTATTTGATTAAACACATGAACTGTGAAAGTTTTAAGTTTTTAAAATGGCAGATTCAATTGTAAGCTAAAATCAATCTCAAAAATCGCATTTTTCAAATTTCTTATTGTTTACATATCAGGAGAGTTTTCTGACAAAATTTCACGGTCCAAGCTTTAACGGAAAGACTGAAACCGGTAGTAGCAAATTATCTAACCTACCCTCTTGATGAAATACTTGACGCTAGTTTCAAGAGGAGCAACCCGTCCTGACGTGAGGAGTTTTTTATCGATAAAAAAAAGACTCAGGGAAAAAACGACAACTTTCACTCTTAATTTAATTGTCAGTAACGATTTAGCTCCGAAGGCGAAGTTATTTGAATTGACTGTGAAAAACTACTGGTTTGAAGTTATTAAATTAAAAGTGATTAGTACTCAAATCAAATAGTATTTTCTTTAGATTTAACAAACATTTGAGGTTTATTCAAAGAAATTTCCTTTTGATTTAAAAAACATTCGCAGTAAGTTCAAATGCATTTTTATTTGTTTTACATGTTTTATTTGTTTTTTTTTTTTTTTATATTACTCTTAAAATTCCTGAAGTTCTTTGGAGTTTTGAACGCATATTTTTAAAAAAATTAGTGCATCTGTCGAGAAGTAATGGTCAAAAAATATGTTGAAAACTGTCCTAATCCCCTCTTAGGACTTTTGGTGTCAGAGGCAAAGTTGATCTAAAACTCATAAGCCGAGTCCGGAACACCACTGCCGGTTTTCAAAATTTTTCTTCGGTTTTTTCTATCGATTGGTACAGTAAAATAGTTTTTTTTTTAATGTGACCAAATCTCCTAAGTGTGGTTTGGCGACGCCTCCTACAGCTAAAAAATTTTTCGTGGGCCATCTCTATCGATTGGAGCAATACAATTTTTTGAAACCATTTAGTGAAAAATGCTGAGCTACAGCCGTAGCGTTGTCTAGCTAGACAACGGACGAAAGACATTGCTTGCACGACAAGAGTTATGAAAAATTGTTAAAAATTTTTCCTGATGATGGCTTAAAAATTAAGCCGAAATATTGAAAAAAAAAAAAAAAAAAAAAAAAAAAAAAAAAAAATAAAAATACATAAAAACATTTCTTTTGTTTTTATTCGTACGGCTGTAGCTCAGCATTTTTCACTAAATGTAACATAAAGAAGCCGATTACAACAATACATTTTTTGAAACCCCCAAGAGTTAAAATTTTTTGTTTTAACCTCTCCCTATCGATTGAGCCTTTTGGCCCATGCATTTTGTAATGTTATTTCTTGTTTTCAGTCTACTGTCTAAGCTTTTAAAACTAAAATTCAATGTAAACTCTCCAACCTTTACTCAAATATGAGATTGTAAACTTTTCACAGCAATTTTTTGAAAAATCGAAAAATTTTCATTCAAAAATTAAGAATCTTTCTTTTGAAAGTTTGTTTATTTCTTAAATTAATGGTTTTTGGATAAAAGAAGAAATACTAACTTAAAAAGAGGCCTAAAAAGGCCATAATGCAGAATAAGAATTTCAAATTTTTTTTCAAAATCAAGCTAGAATCTGTTTTTTGTTCTCCTGAAAAATAGTAAAAATAAGATTGATACGACGATATCTTACATTTGAAAAACAAAAAAATATTTTAAAATTTCAATCCGGGCTAAATTACTCGAATGACAATCAAATCGACGGTTTTTGAAACCCTATATTTCACATTTTTTCGATTCTTGCTGCTGAGATTCTCACACAACCCTACATTTACTAAGAAATCCTTAATTTTTTAGACAGAACTGAGGACTGAAACAATGTATTTTTAAACATGGTATCCCTCAAACATTAATTAAATCATAAGACATAAAATAAATGCACAAAGAGTAAAATTCAATTATGGTCTTCTTCCTTAAAGTTAGTATGTTAGAGAATATAAAAAAATAAAACCAAACTGCAGTTAATTTACTCCTTTTGTCCCTTGCTGCTACTAATCAGTGCATAATTTTTTCTTTCTATTTTTCAGGAAATAAATTTTTCTAAGGTAACCACTTTGCAACCGTGGTTACTGTGGCTTTTGAGACCGTAACTTTACCTACCTTTTTTTTTTGTATTTTGCCCTCAATGAAGTGAATTAAAACCGAAGTACCAACAAAAAAAAAGAGCAACATAATTGCATTTTTATTACCATTTTTTTGTTTGATGAGTTGCACACCCAAAAGCCGCATTTCTAGCCGCATCCCTTTAGCTGTAGAGTCAACAACGAGAAAAAGTTAAGAAAAATTTGCATTAAAAAATTTGTAGCAAAAAAAAAAAATTCATCATCATCATCAAAGGTGTGAAAAGTTTCAATGAGTTTTATTTTTCATGAATTTTTTCTGTTTTTTTCTCTCAAATTTTACTACACTTTAAAAATCTACTAAAAATGTAAAGAGCATTCAGTACCTTAAAAAAGGGTTGCTACAAACAAACTACACATTTTTGTAGTAAACTGACATTTAATAAGCAGACACAACACAGTGGATAATGAAAAAACACAGCGAGACATAAAAAAACATAAAAATTATACAAGAAAAAACGTTAATCATAAAAAGTCTTCAATCTTCAGCGCAAGGTCCAGCTGTGTCTTTAATACAGAAATCCTCAACTTTGCCACTCCTTAAGGTTTTATTACCCCCCAAAAGATTTTAAACTACCAGTCTCAGCGGTTGTGTTACTTTTGAATAATTTTTAACCCAAATAAAAAATGATGTGAATTCTTAATTAAGCCAAACAGTAAAGGAAGCCAAAAAAAAAAAAAAAACCGTTAAAAAACGCGACAAAATATGGAAAAAGAAAAAAATTCTCAAGAAAAAAAAAATAAAGAAACCGGATGTTAAAATCGCCATAGCGCCATTTTTCATGTCACGTGGGAATTGCTGTCGCTGCTATGAACAGAATGCTCTGCAGTATGCAACACCACAGTCAGCAACATTTCACAGTGGGCATTTGAAATTTTACTCTTCCTGAGTGACTTGGATATAACACCAAGGCGAAATACATAGTTCGTATAGCAATCATTAAATCTGGAATAACATTTTCTTGCAAATTTTTATCACAAAATGGCTAGTTCCCTTCTTAAAAGTATAAAAATCTTGTCTGATCGTATAAAATAAAATCCAGAATATAATGTTGACAATTAATGATGATTTATGATTGATTGATTAATGATTGCTGATTAATGATTGATTGTATTTGGTAATAGACGGTGTGATTTACGTTTGTAAGCCCAAGCGTCACCGAAGCCATTTGTGTAGGAATCTCCTTTACGAATACCTCCCCCCTGGGTAACCCATTTTTGGCAATACATCAGAGCAGTTCTTTTTAAAGCATTTCATGCCATTTCTTTATATTTCTACGTTGAGCCTCCGATATATTGGCTCCTGAACGTGACTGAGTAGTACTTCAGCAGCCCTCGCCAACAACTCAATTTTCTTTTTTAGAAAAGGAAGGAAACAGGGAGGTGCAAACAGGCAGATGGAAACCCCTTAGCAGAAAACGAACAAAGTACTTCCGACTACTGTCTCCTCCAGGATGAATTTTCCTCACTTTCCAGCATAGCTGATGTTTTCGAATGTAAGTGCTTCAAAACAATCTTGTAATTCTCGTCTTCTCTCCCTCCAATTTCTGAAGTTGAAGAACGTATGTTCCGCATCGTCGAGTTCTGCTTTGCCGTATATGCAGTCTGGTCTATCCGCTTTCCCTATCTTGCTTACGAATTTCTGAAAATGATGACTGATGATCGAAAATTAAGAATTGAAGATTGAAGATTGATGACTGATGATTGATGGTTCATAAAGAAAATTAAGCTTTCATTTCCTGAGCGTTTGCTATAAAAAATAATGAATCTTTGTTCGATGTTCTAAATAGACAAAGCTCTTAATATGATAGTCATTTGAAGTTGTTCGACAATATATCGAAGCCTCTTACAAAAAGTAATATGATTTTTTACGACGAAAAAAAAGAACATTTACCCAAATTTTTGGTGAAAACTGGGATGTTTCATTATATACTACAAAAAGTGGAATTTTCCGAGTTCTTATGTCAAAAAGTTGGATATGAAGGGGAGAGTGGGGCTAGGTGGCTCGGGCAGAGCAGCGTAGAATGTCGAAAGCTTGCTTTTGAACTTGGCTCGAAGAATGTCATCAAAATACCTTTCTTTTATACTGCCTTGGACGGTACACAGTGCGAAATTTTCAGAGTCTAGCGGAACTTAATTCATATCTCAGCACATATAGCAGTTATAGTTATGAAACTTAATACTTAGATATATATTTATTTGGTAAAACACTATGCAAAAATTAAGGGGGATCAGACAAGGGGTTATTATACCCCCCATATATGAAAATGCTTAAAACGTTGTATTTCTGCTCCCATACCAGATATCGCTATGAAACTTGATAGATATAAATATTTTCTTATCAAAACACCATAAAAAATGAAGGGGGTAAGACAAGGGGTATTTGCTATTTCTTGCATTTTTATTCAGAAATGCTTCTGAATTTCGAGAGGATTCCCCCTACTTTTTAGTATATTATGAACTAGCGCACGAATAGTTACCTTTAAACTATGGAGAGTGTCAGATGTTAGTGTTGGTGAGCCTATTTTTTCCAAAACAAAACCAACGATGGCGTCCGATGTCGGTTTTTCATGAAATTTCGGTGTTATATGAAATTTCCAAACACATTCTGGAAAAGGTTTAGTTAAAACGAAGATCGCAAAATATCGCAAAAGATGTTTTAAGTTTCCAGTAGAGGATAAACCTACCTTTCAAATTTTGTACGTTTCAAAATGGCAATTTGTGGTAACACCTTTTAAAGTATCCAATGAAGTTGAAAATGTAAATCTTATCCACTTCTTAAAAAGCACAATTTTCACAAACAAATCACATACGAGTAAGAAAAGATTTTGCAATTATTTGAATGCCAACAAGTGAAAATTTTATTAAAAAAAAATGATAAAAATTTCGCGGCCTACTGACTTACCGTTTGAATGTACCACTTTATTAACTTTAACAAATCGAAAAGCTTTTAATAAGCAAAGAGTATGATTGAATTAGTAATGCAAGTTTTAGGTGCATTTTGCTGTTGTTTGGCAGGGTTTTTCACCAAACTGAGTATGAGGTTTTTGAGGTGGGATATTAATCTACTGAAATAATGAATAATCTTACGCATTTTATGTATTCCAAAAATTGAATAAAGTTCCGCTAAACTTCTCAAATTTCGCACTGTGCGGTGGTTCAGGTATCCCCATGCACACTGGTTCAAAATTTTTAAAAGCTGGCCAAAAGTCGAAAAAAAGTGTTTTTAAATTAACTTTTTATGAACCGTATTGTCTAACAGATATTCATAGACCTCAAAAAATTTGTAAGGAAGATCCAGGTATTCCTATAATGCTCTTGGGATCTCTCCAAAAGTACGCTTCTAAGACGGAAAATTCTGTGAGTTAAAAGTAAAAATTTAGTGTTCACTGTATACATTGTTTGGTGACTGCAAAACTGAACCGATTTTAATGTTTGAATATGGAATCTCTTTGTAAAAGAAAATACAATCGAACCTTTATATTCAAAACTTACAATAATTTATACTTTTACGGTAATTGTGATAAACTTAAAATCAAATTATTTCACAAAATCAGTTTGCAATATTTATGAATAAAGCCGAGAACTAATTTATACCACGTCATACCACCAAGATATTTTGGATTTAAGAAGACTGAAATTTTTTCTAACACATGTAAAAAAATTGAGGTGCCTTTTTTGTTTAACGCTATTTTTTCTGAAGCACCCATAGGAAAATTTAACTCATATTGCCTACCAAGTGTCAATATGTGTTGCTCGCCCAAAATGATAAAGTTTTTATATTATTATACAGCTTATACTCCATGATATAGGAATCTAAAACCCATTTTCATGTAGATTAATTTACCGTTGCACACAACTCTATCAAAGTTAGAGTTTTGAAATAAATTTTTAAATCAGATATAAAAATTGTGCATGTGTTGTTTCTTGTCATTTCGAGTCCGCCATTTTGTTTTTTAAAAATCGGATATCAGATTCATAATCAGTGACCCCAAAAACCCGCGAGTAATTTTTTTTGTTGGATTTGGTTGAATATTTATGCAAATCGGCCTCCAGTTTGAATCCGCCATTTCCTTTTTTAAAAATCTAACATCAAATTCGTAATCAGCGACCTCAAAAAACCCCAAGTAAATAATTTTTTCTAGGGATTTTGAACCAGTGTGCCATGGGGTGGTTCAAGTATCCCCACGGGTTTATAACGTCCAAAACTGTTGTAAAGCAAATGAATCATTCTACTTTTTGTATCGATGTAATCAACGAGTCGACAGCGTACGCTAACTGATTTCAATGTAGACTTTACTTAGCCCACTGTGCAACATTTACTGTGCTGTATCTTAAGAAAAATATATCGTTGTCCTTTTTACTCACTCTACTGCCAATATTCAAATTGACAAATTGATATTTGCATTTAAATTGAAAATTTACATTTGTTTGACGCTTCATCATGTCAAATTTCTGGTTTTTTTCTGCATCTTGTCATGGTATTTTCTTGGTTATATTGCTATTATTGTTGTGGTCTTGGTCACAATGGTGTAATTTACTTTAAATGCCGTATTTTTCATATTTTTACATTTTTTTCTTCCTCTTCGACTGACATTTGGTATGACATTACTTTATGTTGACAGTAGACATCAATATTTTATGTTTTTATTTGTAGTATTTGCCTGAGGAAATTACGGTAAATGTGTTGTGGGGGTGATTTTGTAATTTGCATTACCAAGTTAATTTACTCTATGGGGAATCATTTTTGAAGAAAAATTGTTTTTTCGAAGGAACGTAAAATTGCATTTTCAATTTATTTTCAAAACACTGAAGTTTTTTCGATGCATATTCTTCAAGCAAAATATTTTGGAACAAAGAACTGTAAAACGGTCTGAGGAGAGTACATGTTTGGAAAACCACATATATTGAATTTTTTTTTTGCCTGTCTGTAATTAAACTTTGAAGTACCTACTCTCTATATAATCTTACTCATCACTGCACAATAAATAATTTTAATTAATAACTGGCATTGTATTGAAAATAATGCGTGCATTGATTTGATTTGAAATATTTATTTACTACATGTTAAGGGTACTTCCACCTTAAGCGTTTCTTTATCTTAAAACTTTATTTTACTTCACATGTTTAACTGTTAACTTGCACGCACTTTACACGCAATAATATATGTAGGTATTTTCAATTCGATTCTTGGCAAGGATATTAAGTAAACTTCTAGCTCCTTTTGCCTTCAATATAATTTTGCTACGGCTTTTGTCTCATCTTTGTATGGCATCAATGTATTGCCACCACTTGCTCTGATTTCTTGCATTGAATTGAAGTTTTAATTGCTAGCAATTAAAAATTTATTAAAGTTTCTATCATCGCTGTGTAACTCCCTGATAGTTTTCCATTGATCGCTTTTAATGGCTGATGTTGAAAATCTATAGCATAAGAGCATTCTTTTTACACGAGTACAGTGTACTATATTTGTAGTGTAGTAGTAGTACCTTCGAGACTACACTTTATGTGCGTAGTAGGTGTTAATTGAAGTACGCGTAATTTGATTTCTAATTAGATATAAATGGCAGTGGTTAATTGCTTATGCGTAAAACGGTTGGCACCTTTCACTGAATTGCTGTTGTTTTGATGAATTGTGTATTTTAGTTTTAGCACTTGACGATAGTTTAATAGCGTGATAATAAAATCAAAGTTTGTTTTGCCTCAGAAGTGTGCAACATTTGGTTTAGTCTAGGGCTGAGGAAAGCTTCAGTGGTGTCCAGAGTCAGACCAAAAGACCATGAACACTTGAACTGTCCCTTATGCCAATAAAAACACTATATATCACCTGATGGACAAGTATTAAGACTAATAGATGAGTATTAGAACTATGAGATTATATTAGAGTCTTAACCGAATTAGGGATCCAACGAGCCAACATAGCCAATCTTGGGCTTAGATGTTATTAAATCATTTAAAATAAAAGGTAATATCCGTCACTCTGACACTCACGACATGATGCAATATCATTTGAGAAAAAGTTAAAAATAACTTGTATTAATACAATAATAAGTGATTAACAAGGACTCCGATCGATAAAATTGTCCGATACAAAATTCAAAAAATCTGTGGAACTAGTAGTCTGGCTTTCAAAATGAAACTCAGTTTCGATCGCCATTTTATAACCATTTTTACTACGTACCTTCAATTTTAATATTATTTTTTTTTTACAAATTTGTTTAACTTTTCGGGCACCCCTTCCATTAAGGAGTTTTTGGTATTATTTGGTAGTTTTCTAGCTGCTAAGCACCACTGTTCTCGAAAATCTGTAGCATCCTTAGTTTAATTTTTTTTTTGTTGCCTTTATCTTACTTTTGACCAAAGCCCACTATCTTTCAATTGGCCTGAGTCCTGGACAGTTTGGCGGATTTGCTTCATGTGGCATCAAAATCACATTATTTCTTCAGTACCACTCCAAGACCATTTTACTTAAATGCTAGGTCTAGCTAAAAGAAAGTGGAAACCTTATGACTTCGTAGAAAAAGCTTTTTTGTAAGCATTATTTAATATAGAATTCGGAGTTCATTGTTCCACTGGTTACAAAAAAAATTGGTCCTTTTGCCACAACTGCAGATTGCTTGCAAAACCAAGAACGTACAAGGAAATTCTGACTGTTTTTTTGACTTAAACTTTTTGTCCACATTCCTTTTTCCGGAGCCTGGGTCTTGAAAGACATCCAAGTCTTCCTTAAAATTTTTCAAAACCCGTGATACCTATTTCACATTAACTTTGCTATTCCGAGAAATTCTATTGATAGTGCACTGCGGGTGGTCTTGACAAATTTTTATTATTCACTTTCAAACTTATACTATACAAATATGAAACCGGTAATGACATCTAGCGGTCGATAGCCGTATATGTATGAGCTTCCGAACCGTACTAAATGTCTTAATTGTTCATTCTGTCATCTGTCAACAATATTCAGTTCACAATTTGTCAAGTTTCATACAACAACGCATTTTTTCCGCTCGTAAAGATGTCGAATTTTGTGCCTGAAAACTCTCATTTGCGGGAAGCATTGATTTTTTGTTTCCATTTAAAGAAAAGAAAAGGTTTTCTCCATCGAATCATCACTGGCGATGAAAAGTGGATTTATTTCAACAATCCCAAACGAAAAAAATCATATTTGAGCCCCAGCCAACGACCCAAATCAACGCCAAGACCAAATCGCTTCGGCCGAAAGACAATGCTGTGTATTTTCTGGGATCAGCGTGGTGTTATTTGGTATGAGCTACTAAAACCAGGTGAAACAGTTACTGGTGCACGCTACCATCAACAATTGATCGCTTTGAACCGTGCTATACGTCAGAAGAGGCCCGAATTTCAACTTCGCCATGACAAAATTGTATTCCAAGATGACAACGCATCGCCACATCAAGCAGCGGTCAATAAAAACTTGGTACAATTGTACAACTGGGAGCCCCTGCCACACCCGCCGTACTCACCGGACCTGGCGCCGTCCGATTACTATTTGTTTTCATCGATGGGACACGCACTCAACGATTCGCACTTCAATTCTTACGAGGAAGTGCAAAAATGGCTCGATGAATGGATAGCCTCAAAAAACGAAAAATTTTTTTGGCGAGGAATCCATACATTGCCTGAAAGATTGGAAAGATGTGTAGCTAGTGAGGAGAAGTACTTTGAAGATTAAATTTGGAACCATTTTCGCAAAATAAACGTGTTTTTTTTAAATAAAATTTATCGGTTTCATATTTGTACACCAGTAGCTAGTTTGTCAAAAAAGCATTTAAAGAAAACGACTCTAGGCATTTCTCCTCAATCCACTATTTGAGTAAAAAGGCTTTTTTCCGAGCGAACCTGAAAAACGTAAGAAAATCAATTTTTTAACGACAAAAATTTTGCAGAACATAATTTTTATTTTTCTAGCAAAATTTGGTTGTGAGCAAAGAACCTGCTTTTTTTATGCCAAAATGGACCGACAGGAGATATAAAAGAGCTCCTCGGTTTTTTCTCGCAACGAAAAAAAAAAATACGGAGATATCGTTTTAAAGAGTCATTCCAACTTTTGAGATGGTGTGGGTATGACTTTTTCATACACATCGAACCAGTTTCATGTACATTTCTAAGTATATACCTACTTACATATATCAAACTTTAATTTCGCTGTCCATAAAAGAAAAAAGTTAAAAAAATCTTCACTAATAAATAATAAATGAATAAAACTTATTGTTGTCCTAAATGAAACCACTTAACAAAAAATGCCATACTTCAAAAATTTTCAGTAAAAACGAAATTTTCCCACGCAACAAAAAAAATAAAAAAAACACAAAGTCGTTACATTTAAAAAAATGACGCTAATTAAATTCAATTAAATGACTATCGAACACTGTCCAAATAAATAAAAAAAGGAAATAAATTCTGAAATGTGAGAACTCCACAGGAAGTCAAAAAGTTCGTAGCACAACTGTCAATGCGCGTATTACAAGCAGCAAACAAGCAAGCGAGCGATAAGCGTCAACATCATAGATAAGAAAAAGTGTGTTGCTGTTAAGTAAAAATGGCCTAAATAACGTGGTGCTTATAATGCAATTAAATATAATGTGAAATGAAATAGCATTTCAACAATTACTTTTGCTTTTTTAATTTTTTTATTTTTACAGGAGTTTCGTGTCCTTTTTTTATTTTGTTGCTTTTTTTTTTTTTTGTTCAGTTGTAACAATTGACACGCGATGTAACGAATGAAAAAAGGGAATCATTTACCAAACAAGAAAAAAAAAGGACATGCGAATGACAGAAGTCGTCGTAGTTGTCGTTAAATGTTGGCAACACCCCAACTTTCTTCTTTTTTTCGACTTACTTTCATGTCACGAAGCAAAAAAAAAAAAGAGAAAAAATTACTACGTATACCAAAACTTCCCCAAACTTGTACTGGACAATGTAACGTGTGACATTTGAAATGTCAATGCTGTGAATTTAACCTGTTGACAGCAGCAATTTGATATATAACTGACTTTTCTTTTCTGCCTAATAGCTGGGGTGTAACTGACTATTGTCTTATTGTGATTAAGATTAAATGATAATGTGAAATGAGTAGTAGTATGAGAGCATTCGAGTTATTGATAAAAACACTCCATAACGGTTTTCAAAAAGATACAGATCATTGATTCAGAATTTGAGAATTGCTAAGCTGAGTTAAACAAATATTTTCTATGAATCTGATCTACAGGGGTGCTGATTCGAAGTGTTACCAATTCAAAAGACTATATTTTTAGTTTCCATGCACAAATTTTATTGATCAAACGCTATAATTGTTGGGAAATGTTCAAATTTTAAGAATCTACTTGAAATTTTTGATGTGGCCAAATTTGGCCTTAACTATGGCCCGTAGACGGTCGAAGAACGAGTCGCATGCTGCACGAATTTGATTTTGTGGAAGTTTGCGCCATTCTCGTTGAAGGGCCACTTTTAGCGCATCAACGCTCTGGTATTTTTTAGTCAAGACCTTCCTGTCCAACATACCCCAGATTGAGAAATCCAGCGGATTCGCATCAGGCGAATTTGAGAGCCATTGTTGAGCAGAAATGAAGCTAGGAACGTTTTTTTCTAACCATTCTTGATTCACACGAGCTTTGTGTGACGGTGCCGAGTCTTATTGGAATGTCCATGGCTTGCGACCGAAATATTTGCGTGCCCACGGTAGTAAAGTACCCTCCAACACTGATTCACGATACACCTGGGCATTTACTTTGACGCCAGCGGCCAAAAAATCGAGTGGTGAGCGCCCATCAGCAGTCACTGCAGCCCAAACCATCACATGCGGTGGTGCCTGCGTCCTGGTGGCCAAACGAACATTCAAATTTTCGTAGGACCTCTCTGTCAAGTAAACCCGATCATTTTGTTTGTTTACATATTGCTGGATACAGTAATTTTTCTCATCAGAGAAGACAATTTGTGACAGATTTCCGGCGGCGTGCAAGCGCAACAACTCCTTGGCTCTATCGAGCCTAACTTTTTTTGAGCAGGAGTGAGATCATGCACCTTTTGGAACTTGAGGGCCTTTAGTACGAGCTTGTTTGACAATATGTGTTGCATTCGTTCACGCGATATTTTCAGCTCGGCAGCCATTTGTCTGCCATTGCGTCTCGGATTTCGCTCAATTCTGGCCTTCACCTTTCGAACCATTTCTGGTGATGTTGCAGTTATTTTCCGACCACCACCATGTCGTTTGGCAACGCTGCCGGTACCATTGTAACGTGTTATGGTCCGATACACAAACATTTTATTCACTTTTAAATGTTTCAGCTCACGAACAATTGCTGGTTGCGATTTTCCAGCCAAATAAAGAGCAATCACACTATTACGTTTGAATTCCATTTCGAAAATTTTTTATTTTCAATAAATTGACGCGCAAATACTTTTGGTTACTTGTTGATAATAGAATGAACTAACATCATGCCAATTTTTAGACAGCTGTCATGTTCCATCTGTCAGATAAGTCTATCTGAAGTTGGTAACAGTTCGAATCAGCCACCCTGTACATTCTCCAGTGTGAATTGGAAAAATGATCTAAAATATAAGATATTTTCTTCTGGCATTTTTAAAGTCAAAAGTCTCCATCAACGCTAGTCCCTGCTAAAACACAGTTAAACGCTTGAACGATTGTTGCCAATTTTTTTTCTATTTTCCAACACTGTACTTAAGTAAGTTATCATACAAATATGTTGCATATCATAATGTAAGTCAAGACAATAAAACTAACATATAAAAATTAAAGTTTGTATGTGTGTTCGTTTTTTATGGACTCGAAATCGCCCGACTGAATTGGATGACATTTTCATAGTAAGAATATTATAATAGATCAGTGATAGGTTATAGTCTAGAAAAGTGGGCGGTGCCATGCCTCTAAAAATGAAATTCGACATATCTCAGAAATAGTTTGAAGCATAGGAATGAAATTTAGCACATGCATATGTAAAGGGCTCTGAGCCAAATTACATCCATTAGAAAAATGGGCGGTGCCACGCCCCTAAAAAATGAAATTCGACATATCACTAAAACTGTTCTAAGCATATGGATGAAATTTGTTTATATGTAAAGTGCACCGGGAAAAGTAGCATCAACTAGATTAATAGCCACAAGATAACGCCACACCCTGGAAAAAACTCAATGTAGCTATGAAACTATAAGGTTGACTTAAAAGAAAGTTCAGAAAAGTGATTTAGAAAAGTTTAAAGTTCGATAACTCTGTAAGTACTGGTCCAATCTAGGAAATCTATGTTTTTAAAAGTAGTTGGCATCTCTCAGAATCATAAACAGTTTTTATCCATTGAAAAATTTTCATTATTCTACTATTTTAACGTCACTAAAATGAGTGCAGAATCAGAAAAAATTTTGATATAAAAAAGCGCCTAAATTTGGTCGACCATGCACCAAAAAATTGGACGATATTTTTGAAAATGTGGAGGAAGATTGGCACATAAACAGTCGCGAGATCGCTGAGTAAAAAAACTCTTACTGATCGGTTTTCAGTATATGAATCTCTTCTGAAACAGAATGATCTCGAACCATTTTTACACAGATTGGTTACTGGCAACGAAAACTAGAGGTGTGATAAAAATGGGATCATGGTCAAAACGAATTGAGCCTGCCCAAACCGTCGTTTTGCTTAGTATTTGGTGGGACTGCAAGGGTCCTTTGTACTTCTAGGTGCTTTCATGTTACCAAACGATTAACTCGGAACTGATCTGTCAGCAACATTGAATGAAGAGCAAATGAAAAAACATCCGGAATTAGTTAACAGACAACGCTGGACCATATACTTCTTTGGTGGCCCGCCTTAAACTGAGGGAGCTTGTTTGGGTAGTTCCAATGCATTCACCATACAGACAAGACCTTGGACCTTTGGATTACTATTTGTTTCACTCGTTGCAGAATTATTTTGATGGCGTAAAATTTAATTCTCTAGAGGATCTTGCCCAAGTTTTTCGAGCAAAAACCACAATAATTTTTTAAGGACAATAACAACGGAAACTGAGTATTTGAATTAATAAATTTATTATGATATATGAAACAAAATTGTTTAAACTAAACACTTTCTGAACTTTGATTTTACTCATATACATATAAAAAGGCATACGTATGACAAGGGATCAACAATTTTTATTACCTATGCTGGAAATTTTTTTCTAAATTTTTTTCAGAAAAATTTTTTTAAAACAAAAGAAAACCCCAAAAAAACAAAAAAGTCATAAATATCAATGAGTTGTGTCTCAATTGGCATGACGTGCAATAATTCATCGCAATCGCAAAACCTCAAACAAAAAAAGAAAGCAAATAAATACCGGCATATTTATACATTTTTCTGTTTATTTAAACAAAATACAGCCAGCGCGCGCAAAAAAAAAGGGTTGCCAAATCAGCAAACATACGCAAAATAATACAACAAAAAAAAAAAACAAATAAATAAAAAATCAAACCCTTAAATTCAAATACAAAGTGATTTGAATGAGCAAAATCAAGGGTGCGGGTCTGGTATTTGACTGACATTCAATAATGGTATGGTGTGCCACAGCCCCCAAAACGAAGTAGAAGACTGTGTGGGAATTCCTTTGTTACGCAGGATATACAAGTATGCTCGTACGTATGAGTAATGTGAGTTTGTTTGTCTGTCCAGATTTAGGAATGATAGTGGGAGTCATGCTGGTAATGGTGATAAAATATGCAGCAAATTTACAAAAATATACAGAAAAAAAAAACCGATAAGAATGTTCACTGGAATAGCCGCAGAGAAAATAACCCAAAAATAGTAAGAAATAAAAAAAACTCCTCACACTTGCACGATGTGTTCATATTCTTATATGAAAATAAATGGATTCTTTGAATTGCTCTGATTGATTTTATATGAAAAAAAAAAAACCAATAATGTAATGTTCCTACGAATTGAGAAAATGAATTTTAATATCGTTGTTTATTTGGTTGTTAGAAATGTTTGTGGTCAATGTGGCATAGGGTGAATCAAACTATGGTTGCCCACTTGAAAGAAACAGTGTTTTTCCAATATGCTTTTATGTAGCATTATAGACTAATATTAAATGAAGTTCTTTTGAACTCTGGTCAAAAGTCAATTAATTTACAGTATTGTGGATAATGGATGAGAGAAGTTTGAACAAAACTATTTTTCCAACGAATTCTATTAAGTTAATGCAACAGAAGAGTTCATGGATATACTACTAAATAAGTAGTTTGATAGGCTGTGATCATCTCACTTTTTTCGAAATTTGCAGTTGGGTTCTCTGATTTTTATAAAAATTCACAGAGATGTTCTAAGTGCTGAGCATGGAGACCTCTCATTATTAGTTTTGCGAAAAAAAATTTTTTTTCCAAGTTATGGGCATGGAACTTCAGAGTGTCCAAGTGTTGTTTTTGCGAAAAATCGATGCAATTATTTTTTCTAAGTCCCGCCATTTTGTCAAAAATAAATTTTTTAAATTTTTGTTTTCAAATTCTTGTAGCATTTTAAACGTTAATATGGAAAATTTTGAAAACTGACAAAATGGCGGCCATTTTTTGAAAAATTTTAAAAGTTGATTATCTCAAAATAATATTCTTTTTATTTTTTTATTTTGTTTTTTACGAAAAGGTGAATGAAATACAAACATTTTGTAGAAGACTTGTTTTGCGCTAAGTTGCTGTGAGAGCCACAGGAACTTTTTTTCTAAAAAGTCACGTGACAATTTTTTTAACTTTGTTTTGTGCTTTCATTTACACCCACTAGGTGGCCAAAATAAAAAATTTCAAAGTACAAGGATATAACTTCCATTACTTAGAAAATAGAAGCTATACCAAAAAAACCAATATTTCCTATATGAATCATAAAAATAAGTATTGACGAAATGACGGCCATGTTTTGAAAAATCTTAGAAATCAATTTTCCAAAAAAAAAAAAAAATTTTTTTTTCTTAAAAGTTTTTTTTAATGAAATCTTTTGAAAGGTTATGATGAACATTCGTTTTTCAAAACGCTTAAGTAAAAAAAAAAATAAAAAAAATTTTTTTAGGAAAATTGATTTTAAGATTTTTCAAAACATGGCCGTCATTTCGTTAATACTTATTTTTATGATTCATATAGGAAATATTGGTCTTTTGGGTATATCTTCTATTTTCTAAGTAATGGAAGTTATATCCTTGTACTTTGAAATTTTTTATTTTGGCCACCTAGTGGGTGTAAATGAAAGCACAAAACAAAGTTAAAAAAATTGTCACTTGACTTTTTAGAAAAAAAGTTCCTGTGGCTCTCGCAGCAACTTAGCGCAAAACAAGTCTTCTACAAAATGTTTGTATTTTATTCACCTTTTCGTAAAAAACAAAATAAAAAAATAAAAAGAATATTATTTTGAGATAATCAACTTTTAAGATTTTTCAAAAAATGGCCGCCATTCTGTCAATTTTAAAAATTTTCCAAATTTAAAAATGGAAAATAAATTAACGTTTAAAATGCTACAAGAATTTGAAAACAAAAATTTAAAAACTTTATTTTTGACAAAATGGCGGGACTTAGAAAAAATAATTGCATCGATTTTTCGCAAAAACACCACTTGGACACTCTGAAGTTCCATGCCCATAACTTGGAAAAAATTTTTTTTTCGCAAAACTAATAATGAGAGGTCTCCATGCTCAGCACTTAGAACATCTCTGTGAATTTTTATAAAAATCAGAGAACCCAACTGCAAATTTCGAAAAAAGTGAGATGATCACAGCCGATAGTACAAAAAAAAAGGAAATTCTTAAACATGATGGGAAACTAAGAAACAAAATTCTATGCACCTAGAACTGACCCAGAATTGGATCAGAGAAAGGATTTTAGAGCATTGGTCTACTTCAGGGATGATATTCGCAGCGAATTAAAAAGTAGCTCAGTCTTGGTTTGACTGCAGTGCATTAAGATTCAAGTGACTATTCAAATATGTAGTTTGAAATTTCACATTACATTATTTGGCCAATCTCTGCAGTATTTACCCTATATTATACATTTGTTGGGCAGTCAAGCACAACAATATACATACATTTATATAAAAAATAACAAATTACATTTACATAACTTAAAGTTTACATATGTAATAATAAATTTTCAATTTTTTTGAACATTTTTTTTTTTTTTTTTTTTCAGCACACATACGATTATACGATGTCCTTCCTTCCGTTTCTTATTTTTCCTATCCAAGGGCAACGCGCACGCAACAAAATGAGACATCGCTTGCATGCATTGAAAATGAAGTCGTAAAAAAAGTTCCATGACTGAATCGCGTTAAGTGTCACGCATGTTTTTCAAATCAAATAAACTTCTGTTGTGAGCAGTCTGTTGGAGTGGAGAGAGAGACAGAGAGTATGTGTATAAAATAATGTACATGGGTATTAATATGAATAAGAAATTTATTTCATATGTAAAAGCATAAAATTTACATGAAATTCAATTTAAAATTCATAGATTTTATTTCTTGTTCGCGAATTGTTGACAATAAAAGCGAATATTCATTGTGAATACAACGATTTTTATATGGACATGGTCCATTGAGTTTTTTTTTCCTTTAGATTTGAAAATTTCAATGTGGTAAGTATTGTTATTTTATGTTTATTTATGGCAGCGATATTTTTAATAAAGGAGTAAGCTGCAAACTGTCCAACATTAAGGTTAAAGGCGGAAGCATAGAGTAGAGGCTGTTTTCTAAAAAATAATTTGGAGTGGCACCTTACAATCGAAATATGTTTTTGAAGAAACACGCAAATTAAGCAAAGAGCGCCTTTCTTTACAGTTCGAAAGTGGTTAGAGTTGTTTTAGTTGTTCTAGACTTGGCTGACCAATAGTCCCGTATTACGTGCTCCTGTCCCGGATTTATAAAAGACCCGGAAATGTTCTAGATATTCTTTAATGTCCAAGATTTTTAGTTTATTTGATTATTTTATTATGATGCCGTAATGTGAAATTGAGTCTCATTATGTTATCTTGCTAAAGTAGAATTTTTGGTGCAGGGCTTAATATTAAATTAAGTCTCAGTAATTGTTCTGTATTTTAATTTCAAACAAAAGCCTATGAAGGACAGATCATAGACCATAGATTATGCTTCATAGTTTTTGCCCCCAACTGTATAAAATAATTTTTTTCCTGTCCTGCATAAGGCAATCAAGAAAGTCTGCCTAATCTAGAGTCATGTTCAATTTTATATTCTTCATCATATGCCGAAATGATCAGATGGAGTAAAATTTCTTGTAATAATTTTTATTTATTTTTTTTTTTTTCTAAATAACTTCCTCGTCAAAAATATATATATATTTTTATTTAATATGAAAACCTGTCAAATCCAAAATTTTTATTAAATAAATTTCCTGTCAAAAAAAGTATATTATGATATAAATGCTTGTCACATGAAAAATTTCTCATAAAGCAAATTTCCTGTCAAAAATCATGTTTTTGATAAGAAAACCTGTCACATGAAAAATTTTATATATAATAAATTTTTTATCAGAAACATGTGTTTTTTAATATGAAAACCTGTCAAACCGGTCGAATAAAAAAATTTTTACCAAATAAATTCCTGTCAAAAATTATGTTTTTTAATATGAAAACTTGTCACACTTGTCAAATCGAAAATTTTTTATTAAATATATTTCCTCTTAAAAATCATGTTTCTTTAATGTGAAAACCTGCCAAATGGAAAATTTCTTATATATAATAAATAACCCGTCAAAAATTATGTTTTTGATATGAATAACTGTCAAATGAAAAATTTGATATTTCATAAATTTCTTGTCAGAACATGTTTTTTTTAGTATGAAAATCTGTCAAACCGGTCAGATAAAAAATTTTTTGCCAATCATATGAAAACCTGTTAAATATAAAAAAATTTACAAAATAATTTCCCATCAAAAACATGTTTTTTAACAGGAAATCCTGTCAAATGAAAAATTTCTGATAAAATAAATATGAAATCCTCTCCAATAAAAATTCATGTTTTTATAATGCGACAACGTGTCAAACTTGTCAAACATAAATCTTTGGCATATTTCCGGTTTTTCGGTCAAAAAAGGATGGACATAATAAGCGAATTGTGTAAGTGATTGCATACGGTTGAAAGCAAAGTTGTAAATATTCGTACTTTTGCTCAGCTGATCTCAAAATATTACAAAACGTCATGCGATATTGCGCGCCACTAACGAAGGAAGACCTATAAAGGTTTTTTCTAGTGATAAATCTCTCATTTAAGTTCATAAAGGCAAAAGTTTTCTGCCAAATTTAGGTACTGAACGTAAATTTTCGATGCTTCAAAATATGTTTCGAAAAGTTCAATTAACCAGGAAAAGGACCTTGAAAAGTTTGCAACCGCATATGTTAGCAACCGTAAAAAATCTAACTTTTGTTAAGTAAATTAATAAATTTCAGCCAAAATATTAGAAAAACAACTATGTCAAGGTTAAACCAAATAAAACAGAATAAAAAAAAAACCCTTACAAGTAAACAAAACATAAAACACACTCATTATCAGACACATAAAATATGAAACCTTTATAAACTCTACGAAAAATGAAAAAAAAAAAATTGTTTTTCGATAATTTATTGGCGCTAAAAATCGATTCAATAACACAGGTGCACACAATTTGCGACTAAATTTCTAAGACATGCAACATGAAACCCCTCCTCCATGGCGATTTTCCTTCCATTCAAACCCAACTCAAAAGGGAATCAAATCGTCATAGAGAGGCAAGAAACGCTGAACAAAAACCCGTAACAAAATATCAATAAATTATAACGTGATGCATGCGGCAAATAAACAAAATGTTCCCTTTATATTTTTTTTTCTCTGCATTTTGTTTTTGGGAAGAGCGTGTCTTTAAAACCATAACTTCAATCAAAAACAAATTAATCGATTATAGCGCTGTCGACGGCATTTCGTTTCCTTTTCCGCAAAAACAAAAAAAAAAAAATTTATCAAGTAGAAGCAAACCCATGCAACTGATTGTAAGTGAAATCCTGACTCTAGGCGACTGCCTGTAATGTCCTGTTCCTTTGCAGTCAGAAGTATTTGTGTGTTGCAAGTTGAAAGGGTTGAAGATTTATTGACGACACAAAGCCTGCTGAGACTAAGGCCACTAAAGTAGACGTGCAATGTTGTTTCCTTCGGTGGAGTGCTCCGTCTTAAAGTTGGCAAGAAAGCGCAAAGGAACTAAACGGAACGCTTTGTTAGAAATCGGGCTTTTTTCTTTTTTGTTTTTTGTATTTTAACGTGACAACATGCGAGCTATGACGGAGGCAAGCAAGCACTATGGGGACAAAGTCTGGAAAAATACAATTTTTTTAGACTTTAAGATTTATATGCTTAAAGCTTTCAAAACTGTCTTATATGTGAAGGTTCGATCTTTGCGAACGGTCCCACTTGCCGACCAAACTGCATGAAAGATCACGGGGACCGAGTGGGAACAATAGTGTCATTTAAAAATAAAATATTACCAACTTTTGACAATTAATTCTAGGAAGTGTTCGATTTGTATCACGGAAAAAAAATCATTCCGAAACGATATCTGCATTTTTTTTTTTTTTTTTTTCGAAAAAAACCAATCAAGTGCTTTCGATTCTACTGAAGTGCCATTTTGGCTAAAACATTTGAAATATTTTATGATTTTTCAAAAATTGGTAAAAAAAAAAATCAAAAAAGTTACAAATATTCTAAAAAAATTCACACGCAGATATTGTTTGGATGATTTTGAGGATTTTTTGCTACAAACTCTTTTTTTGAAAAACTTAAAAAATCGGTTTTGGTATCGAATATTATCTATACTGCAAAAAATAGGCATATAATTTTGTTTTTAAGAGTCCTCCTAACTTTTCAGATGGTTTTGGAATGATTTTTTTTTCTCACCTCATACCAATCGAACCAGTTTTGAATGTATATGTATTTCATCAACAAGCACACAGACATAAGACTAACTTGGTTTTTTTTATCGAAACCATACTCACGTCCAGGTCTGGCGTTGCTTCAGTAAGAATTACATTGTGACACACATCACAAGATACGCGCATAAACATATTTCTTACAAAGAGGTTCTCTGCCATTTCATGGGTAAAATCGGTCTTAAATGCTACTTAACATTGAACATACCAGGCTTACGTTGAGATTTTGGGTATTAACAATAGATACCACGTAACTTCCGAAAGCTTGAAAACTAATATTCGGAGTAGAATGATTTCTCTTGATACCCTTGATACAAAGCCAGTCTCTTGGTCGGACTTTGTGCCAAAATCTATTTCCATTTTAAAATTATTCAACTTGGGACACCTAACTAACACCTACTAACTTTTTGGGTACAAAGATTGTCTTTTGGTTGGATTTTGTTTCAAAATCTACCACCAGTTTTACTTTATTCAGTTTGGGTCCTCAGATTTATAATTCTCTATCTGAAATTTTGGGTATTTATCACAGACTCCATAAAACTTTTGATAGAGCCCGGTTAATCCCTCATAAACACTGACAAGCCTTACGCCAAGATAGTCTTCACATAACAAATTAACTTCGTTCGGCTTGGAACTGTCGTTTTACTATGGGTTGTGGAACACTTTACTGAATGCTGTTCAAGATGAGTTGATTAACTTGGGATCGCTTGCTTCTCAATATTACATCAAAAATGTGTACGTCCCAGAACGGCTTTCATTTTGGCCAGTACTTCAAAGGTAAAGCTGTAAAAAATTGTATAAATTAATGGTGCAACCATTTTTTTCCTAATAGTTCGATATCATTCCATATTTCTGGATCATCTACCCAACGGTATATTGATGATGCAAAGTATTAATTTCCTTTGTTTCCCACTGATTGGACATAGACAGAGACACAACACTAATGCAAAGAAGGTGGCATAGAAACTCAAGGTTTATCTTTTAAAAATAAAAAAAATTCAAAAGCTACTGCCTTTTGCTGTGGGAATTTCAAAATAATTTTTTTTTTTTTGTTTTTTATTTTTTGCAAAACATAGCCTTTGCTCCAAAAATAGTTTCGCGCATATCTTTTTCCTTCGACTTGTTCCAGTAATTTTTTGCAATCGCCATTTTTCAATCTGCATATTTAGTGCTTGGTACAACCTGGTTCCATTAACTTCTTCCGACTGTGCGCCCCCATTGATGTTCGACAAGCCAGCGAGCGAGCGAATGCAATGCACGGTGGTGCTGGCTGCTGAGGCTTTGAATGCGGTCGCTGTAAAATTTTCGCCACTAATTTCTGATGTCACGCTATGGTAAACAGCAGAAAACGACGCGTGGATTTGTATGTTTCCCTTTTTTTTTTGTTTTTTTTTTTTTTTTTTTTTTGTGGTTCCACTTCTAAATCGATTCATTTCGAATGAAGCGGAAGACCTCGTTTTTTTTCTGTTTTTGTGAAAAATCACAAATGGCATTGTGTGTTCTGATTCCCATTGTATCATTTGTTTATACTCTATGCAAGGATGTATTGTTAATTTGTTTATATCTGAAAGTTTGAATGGAATGGAAATATTAATGATATAACCAACTTAATGATTTTGGTATTCAGTCAAAAATTTAGATCAGATTTAAAAGAATGCCTTCGCTGACACTGAATTATGATTACTAGCTTATTATGTAAGTTATTTGCGTAGCAAGAGAACTTTTGTCCTATCCCATAATTATAAAATATGCACTAGTGGTAATTCAAAGTTGCTCTAAAGTTTGACCCCTGGTTACCTAAAAAAATTAGTTAAGTGACCTTATGTGGCATCAGATGTAACCCATCAGAAGACTTGACATACTTAATGGTCAATGTCAAATCCTTGGAGCAAGTTCAAAAATACTCTAAACGAAGCGCATAATTGGGAGTGCCCTCGATTCTACTCATAACTCAAAAAACTTTTGAAAATCCAAGATTGACAAAAGGAATGATTTTGCCATGGTTTCCAACGAATATTAGAAAAATCAGCTGGAATACATGAATTCAACGCAAAAGTTTTCTTTGGTTTTGAATCGAAATCAAAAAGAGTCGTGTTTTAACTTCACTCAATAACTCCCTAAAAAAAAGAAACCGTAAAGTTTTCTAAATTTAGTATAAATTTCAGTAGGACTGAGCTTTCAGACAGAGAAGAAATTCAACCTTAACCATGGTCAAAAATTAAAAAAAAATAAATTTTTTATTGCTAAGGAAAGATCGATTTATATAATCAAAAATAAAATTTTTTTTTTATTGTAAAAACTTTGATCCGGGAAGTCCATTGTGTAAATTGGAAGCAGTTATAATATAATCTAGAAAAGATTCTTCTTCCTTCATCAGTAATATCTGATGGTTCTTAATTTTGCTTTCATAAAAATTCATTATTTCCGAAGGCTCTATGTTTTTCTATTAAGGCCATCTTGCAAACATAATTGTGTTTTCAGTCATTCCATGCCTTGTGTAACAAGATTTGCTACTACTCTTCCGGATTCGCTGAAAATCGATACATAATTTTGTTTCTTGCCTAATCTGATAAAAATGGCAAGAAAAAGGTAGTGAATCAGGCTATTAGCTCAAAGAAAGTTTACTTTTAAGGTCAGAAGACAAAGCTGTTTTTCATATGAATCCAATGAAAAGATGGTGTCTGATGGTAACCTGAATTGGAGTTATATTTTTTATAGTTCCCCACTTCTGTAGTCTTTGTTGAAAAAATTATAGCTCTTAAGCCAGTAATACCAGTTTATTATTAGATTTATAAGAAAACAGCTTCATCTGCTGTCCAAAAAAAAATGTTTCAGAGGATCTAAAAGGTAGGCCGAGTACATTCTTAAAAAATAGTAAAAAAGTTCCTTTTGGCCATACAAAAGATTCACTGATTCACCACCTTTTTAAAATAGGTCATGAACTATTTTTTTGAGAGATTTTTTCGAAACTTCAGAGATTCGGACCCATGACACTAATTTTATGGATTAAATTTTGTACTTTACGGTACATTTACAGAAGCTAAAATCGTACAAAGTATGCCAAGATAATTAATGAAGCCAATATCGAAAGAATGATTCTGAGGAAATTTAAGGAAGTGTACGTTGCGGATTTAACAATAGGAATGTATAGAATACAATGGGAAATTAATTCTTTAGGATAGATAAAAACTATTTTTATCTTCGAGTATAGAGGGAAAGTTTTGTTTGGTTCTCTCCTATCAGATTTTCGTAGCATACTCAATCAATTCAATATAATCAATCAAGAAAACTAAAACAGGATTTGTTGTAAGAAAGCTTCCAAGCTTTTCAATATAAAAATAAGTTACTGCATACTTTTGAGCAAAAATCCGTCATTAATGTATGAAATTCAAAAGAAATTATATTTATAAATATTTTACAACGAAATTTTTCAAGTGAAGAAGCAAACTCGAAGCGAAAATATACATAATTTAAAATGCATACGTATAAATATTTGTACGCGCATATATACATAGTAAATATTATCTATTAAATCCAATGAAAAGCAATTAACTACAAATCTACGTACAACAACAAAAAACAAACAAAAAAGTATTGTAAAATAAATTCCAATTTTGTAAAAATGCTGCTTATGTCAGCTTAATGCTTTTACTTACGGATACGTACAAAAAAACAATATTTCAAACAAACGGATCGTACATTATTGGCAAATCCACGCAAAGATGACGTAGAATTTTTCAGAATTATTCGAAGTTTGGCATTCAATTCTTTTTGTTTTCATTTTTCTTTTTTTTTTTTCAATATCAGTGAGTACTTTCCGACTTATTCGATACTTCTTAATATTTACCATTATCTAACTTTATTCCAGTACAACAGAAGTGCAGAATTTAAATACATTGTGGCGAAAATATCCTCAAACACTATTACTCACCACACTGAAATCAATTATAAGGTGGATTTCACTGAACTTATGGTTCTTCAAAAAACACGTATCCAAAAATTAGGATTTCTCTAGTCCATCCGAATTCTAACAAGAAATGTGTCACTTACTTTTCTGTTATTTTCAAAAATTTTTTAAAGATTTAAAAAAAATGGGCATCTGCATTGACAAACGCTACCTTCAAAACTTTTCTTCGATCTTGGGAGCCTCTGCTCCGACTATCGATATCTTTTATGGTAAACCCTTTAGCACCGAAAAAGTTTTTGTGTAATGCAAATTTTTGGAACTATTAAAAATGTTGGAAAGGATGAAATAATTCTCCCAATACCTGTGACGACCTCTGTATTCCTGTCAAACCATAATACTTCTGGCATCCTTAAAATTAGATTGTATCCAAAATTTTTTAGTTTTAAGAATCTGAAATTAACCATAGTAATGCCAAATACATACTACATCCCAATTAGTAGCTAATTTCTACAAACTCCAGAAAGAATATAAGATCCTTAGGTTAGGGACTTAACATGCTTGCCTTGAAGGTAACTCCAGAGAGACTTTTCTGAATAAAGAATGGGATAGGTACAGTTGACGAAAGCCCTAAGAACAATAAAAATTTCGAAAGAGTCAACAATATCATAGAAAATCTTCAATTTGTTCTTCGATCACTTGACGATTCAGCAAAATGTTAATTGGTACGGTATTCAGCTGCTGAACTGGTGAAAAATGAAAAATTTTACCAGAGAAACCCTCTATGTACAAGGGATCTGAATTTAACCATTACAAATCAAAAAATCATCTAGAGCTACACAGAGAAATCAATTGTTCGAACTACTTCATTTCTAGTAAATTTTACTAAAATTTCAAGACAATATAATGACATATACTCAATTTTTTTTTTCTTTAAATTTAAGTGATATTTACCTGGAAGTACCTTAAGTTCAAAAAAAAAAAATAATGAAAAGAAAAAAATATTTGACTGCACTAGGATGAATCATATCCTGGGTCTTTCCGTATAACAGGTAGAAAAATATTGTTTTTACTTACAATTACAAACTTGTAAGACCTCTACTCTACTGACCTATATGATGGAGATATATAAAATTTGTGTATTAAGGAAATGTCTGTCCAAACATAAATATTTTCCATAGAGTTATTTAGTAAAACTGGTTATAGATTTTTCTGATATTTAACTTACTGCAAAGTTCAAATAAAAAAAAGCTAACCGGATTATGATTCGAACCAGAGTCTATCCATGTGATAGACAGAAATATATTATTTTATCTTGCAGTTACAAACTAGTTAGAACCTCTACACCATTGACGAATATGATGAAGAGCCATAAAATGTGTACTACTGATAAGGGTCATCGCATGATACAAAATCAGTTGGGCATTTTCCATTTTCAATGCCTTGCGTCAAGCTATTTAAGTGCATTTTTAATAAAATCTGTAGAGTTTTCATAACCTCAAAATATGCTTTTCTTAGATCCGATTTGAAACATTTCAAAAATCATTAAGTCTTGGAAAGCCTGATGTAATTTGCAAAACAATTTCAATAAGCAAAATGCGCTACCACAAATGGACTTGCCCACATATACGTAGGTACTGCGTCTACTTAGAGTTTACAGAGTTTACTCCAACAGCAGCTTTGTAGAAGTCGCTCAAGCATTTTTAATTTAACAAAAATGCTGAAGGATTTTTACACATAATTTTTTATTTATTTCTTTTGCATTTACGTCTACAAACAATTTTTGCACTTTGCTTCATATTGATTTATTATGTATGTACTACTTATATATTTTATTTTATTTTGTTGTTTTATATACCATATTTTTCAATTTGAATGGCTTGTATGTTTGTATGAGTTTGTTGGCTTAAAGCTAAGTTGCCTTGGCTAAGGTAATATGACATTCATCCATTGCAATGCAATGCAGTGCACTTAAGGATACAAGTACTCTTAGATACTTAATTATACACACGTACATATGTACCACTCTCATACTCGTATATCTTTCAAACGCTTATTTATTAATTAAAATGAATAAAGAAGAAAAATGCCAAAATTAAAAGCATAAAATAAAAGTAATAAAATCTATAGGAATACAAATACAAATAAATACATACGCGGAGCACTATGTACCAACGTTATCTATATACACGGGCCAATGAATCCTATGTGCCTGGAAAATGCATTCCTATTTTAGGTGATATACCATTGGAAATTTTTTAGAGAGGCGTTGTTGTTGATTTTCATTATATGTGTAAGAGGGAGACACCTACTGTAAGTTTGGCTTCAAATGTTAGGTTTCATCGCAGTGGGAAGTCCTTTGTAGGATGTAGGATATTTTTTTGTATGGACATGCGCTGTTTGATTTTTCGGAGTTATTTGTGTTTTGTATTTTTTTGTGTTATTAATCTGTGCACAAGTGAAGGAATTTTTCGGAAACCGTTGCTCATTCTGTGTTTACTGCTGTTGGCTGTTGGTATATTTGACGGATAATGGAAATTTTATTCATTTCAAATGCGTGTGTCGGCAAAATTCTGAGATGAAAAACGTGCTGATATATTGCATTGATACATTACTCTCAAGCAAATTTTAAAATAAAACAATATGAAATACTTTTAAATAACTTGTGAAATACATTCAAAAAGCAAGTTATTTAAGAAGCTCAACTTTTCGAAACAATACTTTAAAATATATGTTTGGGGTTATAATTCAGCATTAAATCGCTTTAAATCATTAAAAAACATATAACACTAAGCTTCAAATAAATTCTAAAAGTTTCAGTCCTATTTGTAGTTCAAAAAATAAGTTTCTGTTTCTTTTCTGACTGTGGAAAAAAATATTATCCTTTGGTCTTATGAGCCCTAGCTAGCCTTAGTAGTGGCGACAGGGGATTTTTTAAAAATTCAATAATACTTTTAGAAATATTAGAGATATCTCATTAGTGTCATTGGAAGCAGAAATTATAAGATTGATATAAATAAAAGCATTAAATTTTCGTAAAAAAAAAAAAACCTTAAGTTAAGAAAAGTCAATTAAACGCTACTACTCTGTTATCTAATTTTGCGCCCCGTTTGATTTTCGTCATTTCTTGTTATATTGATTATTAAAAATTTGCTTACACCCTGTAAATATTTCAGCCTATATCCACAACGCTTTTTCTTTTTAAATGACTTTTGAAAATATACTTATTTTTCACTAAGTATTATATGTGATTCAAGTGGAGGAAATTTCATAAAACTGAATTTAGCTAACTCAAATAACCTCTGGTAACTTTCATCCGAATCAAAGGCATAATAACTTGATTGAAGTCATTTGTTAGGATGGTCTAAAAATAGCAGTTTTTTTACTTCAGAATAATCTTTTTCCGAAGACCAAGAGTTCCCTTATTCTGACCATGATTTCCCCACTTTAACTTTAGAAACATTATCAAATCACAATATCTCAAATCAGAGCCTAACGAGAATGGTTGCTATGATGGAGCTTGTTTTGTACTCCATGTTATGAACAGTAGCAAAAGTTGGAGCAGTCACAATATATATTGGATTTAGTCACCTGAATGCAGTTCTTGTAAGGTTTGGTCGAAAACCTATAAATTTATGCTGGGCGTTGCTGAAAGTATGTTTTTTATGAAGTTCGAAAGTATGTAAACGATGGATCCTCCATTTTCCAAATAGAATAAGGTTATAATGAGGAAACTGCAGGAAATATGGACAGTTTGTAATATTTCTTCTATTATAAAGGGTACTTCATTAAGACGTGTGGTACTTTAATTTTGAATAAAACTCAAACGGTGCAGAATTTTTTTTAAAAAATTATTTCGCTGACATGTTCACCACGACTATTCCGTAGATATCTCACTCTTTCATCCATATTTTCGATGAAATTTTGTGGTATGGCCTCCGAATTGGCCCAAGTCACAGTAATATTGCTTTTCAAGTCTAGAATTGTCTTCGGATCATTCACATAGACGTTATCCTTTGTGTAACCCCACAGCAAAAAGTCCAACAGCGTCAAATCGCATAATCTGAGCAGCCAATTCACATCACCGCAACGAGAAATTACACGGTTCGGAAGTTTGCGACGCAAGAAAATCCAAATTGGGGCAAGTTGTGTGTGGTGTAACGCCATTCTGTTAAAACCACATATCGCCAAGATCCTGAGCTTCAACCTCCGGTACAAAATAGTTCTCCAACATAGGGTGGTACCACTCGGAGTTTACATTTTCGGTATTTCCGTGCTAATCTTCGAAAAAAAAAAAACGGTCCGACCCATAAACCATACCAAACAGTGAATCGCGGTGGGATATTTATTTTTGAAAAATCAAAAAAAAAAACAAAATCTGCTTCAACACAAATATGTTGTTTTAAACAAAAATTTATTAAAACATGTTCAGTATATTTTGCGCCAAAGCGTTACACACATTATATTCTTCATAATCGACATTTTGCGTAAATGGTTATCCATTTCTGGATCTTGGAAATTGCAGCCCTGGCATTTGGCAGCTGTTAAGTGTTCATGTCATCCAAAATTATTTTTTGTGTAGGTAAAGGTATGCCATTTTAGAACATGGAACGTTTTACTACCGAACAACGAGTTAAAATTGTAGAAAAAAATGTTTGTTAAAATTGTGGTAAAATTAACTATGTACTTTGTAGATTTAGCGATGTTCAGTGGCTTCCGAGATCATGAGATTTGACGCCTCTAGACTTTTTTTTTTTCGTAGGACCACTTAAAATATTGTGTTTACGAGAATGGCTGAACCTGTGCCAGGATTGTGCGGAGAAGTAATCAAAAATTGCCTCAAAAGGATTGATTTCTGCAAAAACTACCGTGGAGAACATTTGAACGATAATGTTTTTTACGGGTAGTGGCAAAGTCCAAACAATATAACAAAATTAACATTTCATCGAAATTTTTCCGAAGTGGAAAATGGATGACCCTTTAATAGATAATCAAATTTTTTGGAAAAATAAAAAAAAATAAGCAAAATACAGATGTACGTATTTCGTCAATTTCGGGAAAGAATAACATTAGGAAATTTAGCATAAAATATTTTTGAGTTTTTTTTTTTTAAATAAAAGTTTCTAGAAATTGAAGCAATTTTTAGCATAAAAAGTTGATTTTGTTCTCGTTTATAAGATGTTGCGCAGTTTTTACACAAATTAAACCACGTGTCACTTAAAACAAATGTCATTTCAGATTTACTTTTTCCTTCCATTTTCTATAAAGTATTTTCTTTTTCCTTTTTTTTTTAATTTAAAACATTTAATCTAATTAAAAATTCCCCAGAGTATTTACTGAACTAAAATCAAAGTCATTTATAGTAATGCGACATTTTTATACAAAATGTTGACTAATTAACGTAGCCTGCTGTTTAAAGCGTTAATACCAACCATTTCTATAGGGGGAGTTTGTACTCTAAATAAAAGACCAAAGAAAAAAAATAATGAAATATTTTCTCGAAAAAAATTGGGGGAAATTTTTGTGTTTAAATCAAAACAAAAGAATCAATACGAATAAAAACACAAACAGAAAAATATAAAACTCGTACAATTGCTCTCGCAATGCTTGGATGGACGCTACTTGAAACAAGGGGATGAATAATTAGATTTTTTCCCAGCGATTTCTTAAGTAGCGCATTTTATTGTTTTTTCAAATTATTTTTGTTAGGATTTTTTTTTTTCTTGCTTTTTTCTCATTTTTTCTTATTAAAGTAGAACAGCTGTTGTGATGGTAATGAAGTGAAAAAATTTAAGCAAAATTTTCATTTTAAAAGCTAATATTTTTTGAATAATTACAATAAAAATCAGCAAAATTTTTAGTGCAGATGCTGGTTAGAGATTTGATAACTTTACCCTACGTAAAATCAGTCATAACATTTGAGTAAAATTGTAGTATGAGGGACTATCCCTTGAATGAATTTTAAGCTCTCAGAAAAAAGGGAATTCTGAAATTGATATGTAAATGTTTTGACTTAAGCATTAGCATCGTAGTATGTATTACATGCTAGAATTTTAAGCTTTCTAACTTATCTGAATATCCTTAAAATTTTTCGCAACATAAAATATCAAGCTTACGAAACCTCATGATTCTTCACAAAAATAGTTCCATCAATAATTTACTACAATTTTTTTTTTCCTTTTTAAGAACAATAAGTCAATTGTAATCTCGTGCTCTAAGCAATTTGTTAAAATACCAAAATAGATCCTTCAAGATATTTGCTACTAATGTGTTTATCTTGTTTCTGCTTTTGCTGCATGTCAAATGTGTCAATTGTCTGCTTGCGATAACAAAACAAAACACAAGAAACATCATTATGAATGTATCAATACGTATAGATGGAACACAAAAATGTCACGTCCGAAAAAGTGCTTTTCTCTCTCTCTACCCTCCTCAATATTGCCGCCCACTTGAAGGCAAAAATCTTGTATAGAGATATTTAGAAAATAAATAAATTAAATAGCAAACTTTTCACTTGACCATTTTGTTGTACTGTCCATTTTTATCGGAAGCAACAGCAGCAGCGGAAGAATATTGCAGCATTGTCTGCATTTGAAGCGAAGAAAAATGTTCTGCCCTGGGGAATATTTCTTAATCTGAACAGTGACCGAAGAAGAAGAAGAAAAAGCAGCAGCTACGAATTCATTGAATCATCATTGTGCAGAAAAATCAAAATTCAATACAAAATATATGGACGGAAAAAAAAATTGCAAATGGGCCATTCCATGCAATTTGATGTTTATTTTAAATTGTTATAACTTTTGTATAGTGAATGCTTACTTTCTTTCAGACAAACACGAGTTAAAGTTTCGCCTTTTTTTTTGAACAATTTCCTTTTCAAACAAAAATTTTTTAAATCTTTTAGTGCTTTCCGATTTTACCGAAATGTATATCTTGAAGATTTGACACTTAGGCATGTTCTGAAATCCGATTCACTTCGGAATCGGAATGAGAGCAATTTTCAAGAGCCCCGTGTTTCGATAATTAACACCAAATCGGATTTATTTTTCAGTAAATCGAATAGGAACTATTAGAAAATTTCATTTGTTGAAAGACATATTCCATTCCATTTTATTTGTCGCAATGTAAAGCTCGACATGGTTAAAAATTTTTGACTTTAACAAGATTTTTAGAATTTATAAGCATGCGAAAATTTAATAGTTTTCGAAATTATAAACATTTTTTGAATTCATCTTATATTACTGGAATTCTTCAGCTTTTCACAAGTCCATCAATATTGTTTGGGTTTTACATATTTTTAAAAAAATTTCTTACTTTATGAATACTATGACAAAAATTTGTCTTTAAGTTATTAAAGTAATTACAATGCAATTAAAATAATGGCCAATTTTATAAACCTATCACAATTTTTGGGTGCAATGGCTTACTAGCCACATATAGATCAAAAGGTCCAACCCGGACTTTGAGTCACATAGAAGTTAATAGTTTAATGATTTTAGCCTATATTTGGCTTGAGAGTAAAGGCCTTAGAAGTTATTGCGAAATCTTTGAGTGGTCTTGAAGATTATTGAAAAACATTTGTCCAGAGCGTTAAATCCAGATCTGCCATGCGATGGACAATGCTACAAGTTCTTCCCTTTGGCATCATTGCACCAGCAATATCTATTATGAACTAGAATGCCCATTCTGTGAGCATAATAACCGATGAGACTGTAACCAATGGTGCCTCCAAAAACAGTTCTACATTTTTTGCGAGAAAAAGAGAGAAGTTAATCAGTTCTATCTTTCCAGAAAGTTTACCAAAAAGATTTTGTTATTTTGCTAATATTAGAGTTTGTAAATTTAAAGTCAGACCCACAGTAATCTGATTTCTGAAATAAAACATTATAGTGCTGTTTAGTTAGTAAAACGTTCAATGGTTTCTCTTTGAGAAAGACGCCTGCTTTTGCCTCATCATCAGCAATTGCATTACCTTATATGTATACCGCAGTGACGATATACGCAGTTAAAGCATGTTTCAAACTTACTGGTCAGTGCTTGAATTAGATTGTAGCATCAAAGGACTGACCAGGATTTTATTCTATAGCTTTTGAGAAACTTAAGAGTAGCTTGACTGTCAAAACATAAAAATTTATGCGACCAACGTCAACGTTTGCCATTACATATTCAATCGAAGCTTGAAAAATGCTTGAGGTTAGGTTTAAAAACAACAGCACCCATCCTTTTTCTCGTCTTGGAATTCGATCAGTCTGAAATCTCTCGATTCTATGTTACCAGGGCACTTTTTATCAAGATAAAGTGTTGGCTAACATTAGTCTATCGATTTTTTAAGAACAGAGCTTAATTTGCTGTGACCGAATTCTCTGATGCTAAGTCCCTCAACTTGTTTATGATTTTCGCTACTCGTTCTTCAATGTTTTTTTTTAAGAATACAATTGATAATCTTGAATCGATTCTGAACACTTTGCTGTTCTTTGATAGATTTAGAAAGTTGGTAGATAACATTTTCTGGAAAAAAGTACAACTTGGGTTTTTGTTCATGCCCTGTAACTTTTTTATTAAGGGACCTGAAGCGATTATTCAGAGAAGTGGTAAAAGTATTTCGCCTTGTAGAACGTCACTGCCAGATTTTGTGTGAATTGCAAAGCCCAAATTTTTGATATTAGACGTCAATTGAGTCGAGTCTTGATCCAGTCTATAAGACTCCTATCAGCTGAAACCCCATTATTATCAACAGCTTAAGTTTAATGCACTGCAATCAAAACAGAATTGCTCTGGATCTTAAATATTTTCTTCTCGTTCTTGTTTTTCGTTGGCTACAGCTACTTAGTTAGCATAATATTCTTAGCATGCAGTGGCGTACGGTGTACTAAAGGTCACTTTCAATCTACATCTTTCAGTATCTTTTGCAAGAAACTAAAACTCAGGAACTCTAGCTTTTAGATAACAATATTTTACCAGCTTGCATCGATATTATCACTCGTATTTAAATTTTTATTCTAATTCGACTTTCTCAAAATCATTTAAATTTTTTCCAAATTTTTTTTACTTCATCAATGTCTATGGAATTATGCAATATTTGCTGATTTTATTTATATCCTTAGTCACTGTCTGTCAAGATTTTTCAACTTATTATTTATCATTTTTCAAATATCAAAAAACTTCTTGATTTTTTTTCCAAACTTCTTGATCTTTTCAAATTTATTTAGTGCATCCTTTTGAAATCATTTTGGTGACTTTCGACTTTTTTAAATTTTTTTTCATAATTTCCCAACTTTTCAAAATCTCTTCGATATTTGCTAAATTTTTTAACCACTCATGGATTCAGCAAACAAAACGAAGCCAATTGAAATACAACTTTGATAGCAGCGCATAACCAGACATTGTCCTGCTGCTGCAACAGGACAATTTAGAAAATCAGATTTCTTTCTCTGATTTCGCATTTTCTTTTTTTTCTTCTCGTTTTCTTCAACTACTGCTGTTGTTGTTGTTGTTGTTGTTATTTCTTCCACTTGCACTCGAGGGTGCTCGACAATAAATTTATGACATTCATTAGAACGTCAGATTAAGAAATTTTTGAATTTAAGCAGCTGATGTTCGTTTTTGTTGTTGTTGTTATTGAACTTATTGTTATTTTTTTTCTGTCTTTCTTACAACGAAGAGTAGATTTTCATGTTAATGTTGACTTGAGATCGAATCCGACAACAACAATAGCAGTAACATAAGCAGCCGCTACATAAAAATCGCTTTTAAATTGAGAAAATTGTTTTGTTATGCTGCATACTTTGGGGCGCACTAGCAGCAATAAGCTGGGGAATAGCATGTAAAATACAACAGGAATTGAAAAAAAAAAAAGCAAGCAACAACAAAACAAAATATTGAAAGTCACTTTAAACGTCGCACAGCTGTGCATTTAAAATGTCGCCAGCGCCACCATCTTCAACGACTCTCCCCCACCTTACGTATTCCGTATTGAATCTTTCTGCTGCCACTGCCCACACTCACTGTTGTTTGCCACAAATTTAAGCCACAAGAAAATTTTGTTTTCTGTTCAATGGTGGCGGTTATTCAAAATTTTCTATAATTAAGTTCGCGCGCATTGTATGGTCTTCTGGACAGAGGAGAGATACCGCCGCTTACGTTTATTTGTGTTTTGCATTAAACAACAACATGCTTGGAGCAATAACGGAGCAACAAAAAACGCGACAGCAATACATACCAACAACACAGCAAGCTGTCATTTACCTTTGGGACAAGCAAAAGTGGCAGGATTTATGTGTACGCAAAACAAACGACCACCACAGGACACAAAACAAAGAAAAGGAAGGGAACAAAAAAAAAAAAAAAAATCAAAATGCTTTAGCGAAGACGCGAAGAGATAAAAGTGCACCGGCGGGCTTTGGGGAGTAGCCAGATTGTGGCATAGTGTGAGATAAAATGAGTGAGCATGAACTTAGTAATATTTTTCGACTTTTTCAAAGATTTTTGTCTACATTAAGATGTTTCGAACTTTTCTGTATCGTTCGAATTTGTAACATTTTTTAAACTGTGACAACATTTTCGACTTTGTTAATCAACTCACTCAACTTTTTTCGACTAATTCCAAATTTTTGATCTCTCTAATATTTTTGACATTCTCTCTAATATTTATGAACATTTCTTGACTCTTTTAATAGTTTTTGACCTTTTCACCATTTTTGATTTTCTCAACTTTTAAGTCAGTTTTTTAATAATTTTTAGTATGTTAAATTGTAAAATTTTTCCTTAAAAATGAATTCGGACGGAGCTTGGAATATCGAAAATAATAAATAATTAAACTTATAGACGAGTTTGTGATTACTATGGCACACACAATCGTCCAAAGCATCTCTCAAATGTTTAAGCCATGTATTGGCCTTCCAAATAAAAAAAAAATAATAATAATAATAATTTAATTTTTTGTGTTATTTTTTACAATTTCAATTTCTATCAGGCTTAAAAAACACCCTATACTTCCCGCTCTCCTCTGACTTGTTGTACTCACGCCGAAAGGTGAACAAGTTTAACTTTTTTTTTGATTTCGATTTCCCTACCATATTCGACAATTTCAAGGTTTTTTAAAATTTTTGATGACAGTGCAGTCTGGCAACACTTAACAAGTGTGGCTTTATTCCTTTATTTGTTTAATCATCGTTGTCCTGTGTGTGTGTGCGTTTGTCACCAACATCAAGTGCTGTTCGATGTTTATGTTTTTTTTTTCGTTTTCTTTAGCTCAGCGCTCGATGGGCGAACAATGAAGACGCACACTCTGGTGGTTTCTGTAGGCATAATATGCGCATTGGTCGACTTCGCGGTCGTCTTCATCATTTGGGACACTTTTGTGTACAAACTGGCAGGCATCTTTTGTCAAATGCAAACATTATAGAGCGACGCGCGTATGACGCTAATCAACCCTAGCAAATGTTTGTTGTCTACTTTTGGGCGCAAAACAGAGTGCGCGCAACACATGCAAATTGTCACCACTGTGTTAAGAAACTGCGGCTGCAACAACAACAACGACAACAAAACAGATGACAACAACAACTACATATTGTGCTCCTTTTGTTTTGTTCTTTAACTACAGCAACTCAAGGATATTGTTTTTGTTGTTGTTGTTGTTGTTGTTGATTGTCCTGTTTGAAGATAAGAACATTTAATGCTGACCTCTTGACTTTAATCACTGAATTTATGGCTCCATTGAGATCTATATATGTATGTGTGTGTGAAGTTTTTGACCTAGGGGGCCGATGAATGTTAATGGAATGGGGGCCATAGGTTAGTTGTGCATAGTAACGTGCACATGATGATTGAGTTGGTGGTATGGGTTCCAGAGAAACAGCATGTGGATAAGCAAGTGTTTATCACTGTCGCAGACATTAATATTTAATATTTAAATGTATGAATATATAATGTCATTATGTGGGCGCAAAAAAAAAAACCATGGATACTGGCTTAAAATTTAAAATTTCAATGAAAATATTTAAAATTTTGTTAGTATGTCAAAGCTTTATTTGTTTGTTAACTTTTTCTCCATTTTTTTAGAATTTGTAGCCAACTTAATTATTAACTTTGAGAATAAGCAATTGTTGCTCGCCTATAAATATACAAAAGTTTTTTCCCTTTTCTTGCGTTATACTGTCTGAGAACGGATTCTCTTGTGAATCGCTAAAATTCTTCTCACCAGTTTTACCAAACTTTCTTTAAGTTTTCAAGGTTAATGAAAACTTTGGCTTTTGTTTTTTTTTTTTTCTGTTCTGTTCTATTCTGGTTTAAGTGTCTCTAAACTTTTGGGCACACAAATAAGTTTTGCGCCAAATTTTATGCTTTAATTTTAAATATTACGCTGACTTTAATTTTCAGTTGTTTGCTCAAATTTAAAATCCTTAAGATTGTTTTAAACTGTTAAAAAATTGCCGATTTTGAAAAATGAACTTGAGAAAATGTCACAAATTACACATCGATAAATTAATCATATATTCATCATAAAATGCACAGTTCTAAGATCTTGTTCTTCAAAAAGTACTGCAGTTGGGCGAGAGGAGCCAGTAAATCTTAAGCAACGATATCCGTGAAGGTCTTTTTTCAGAAAAAACAGATTGAGCAGAACTTAAATAAGTAAATGCACGGAGAAAAATTAGTGTCATAATTTTGACTCTACTCGGGTTAAGTACTTCACACTAAATCATAAATTACCTCACCTATGAACTATTTGATAATTTTGTAAAGTAAAATTTACAAAATATAGTGAAATAATAAAGAAATATTAATTCTAAATTGTCTACATTTTCCTATTCGTAGAGTAAATAATGCTTTCAACCAGACAAATGTATAACGATTTTTACTTTATAATTCTAGTAAAAATGATTTAATTTTTTCAGTAACTCGGAGAAAAATGGTAGTCATGATTTTAACTCCACCTGACTTGTAACAAAATTTTAATAATTAACACTAAACTTAAGACATAAATTACCTAACCTTTTATAACTATTTCTTCTTTATAATTCAAGTAAAAATATTTATGTTTGGACAGACATTTGCTTAATATGCAAATTTTATACATCTTCATCACATAAGCCAGTGGTATAGAGGTCTAGCAAGTTTGTAATTGTGTGTAAAAATAATATGTTTCACGGACGGACCCCGGTTCGAATCCTAGTGTGGTCAGTTTGTTTATTTTTATTTATTTATTTTTTGTTTCTTTTTTTTTTTTTTGTTTTGAACTTTATAGTAAGGTATTTTTTTTTTTTTTTTGACTTCAAATTAAAAAATTGGTATAATCAAAAAAAAAAGTATGCTAATAGGAACTTTTTCATACTAAAATCGCTACCAAATTCAAAAAGTAGGAAAATATCATATTTAAAAATCCAGAACTTTGCGAAATTTTTATATACCTTATAAACCAAATTCACTTTTAGAAAGCTCATATAATTAGCTGAAATAGTCTCATTAAAAAGTTTTCTCTATAACCTTGGGGTGGCCCAAGAAATATTTTTTGTAAAAAAAGTCAGAAAATCAGTTTTTTCCTTATAACCAGTCAGAGTTACACTTTAGATCCCACCATAGGCACAATTTGTTGGTAGTCTAAGCCTCTTCTATCACCACCAGAAGCTTCACACCCTTATCATTTACATCCTGTATATAGCGATTTTCTTTTTCGCAGCATTCATGAGCAACATTTTTTTAAAAACTTGTGCATTTTTCCAGCTGAATAAATAATTCAAAATTCGAGCCATCATTGATTTTATTTGTTCTATCATGCCAGTAGTATCTTAAGTAGCCCTTTGAAAATCCCTTTCTTTTTTTATCTTTACATATGCAAATGCACAATTCACTCTTTCTAAATATTTGCCAAGACAATTGTCTCAGAAAAAACAAAAAAAAACTAGTAAGGGTGTAAATTTTGGCCTGGCCAAAAAATAAATACCCTACACTGCAGTATTTTGAAAATTTTGCTTATAGGGAGGTACCACGTCCTCTTGTCCGAGTACACCCAGTTTTTGTTCAGAGCTTGCATTTATAGCTTTTAGTGTCAGAGTGAAATTTAGTTGGATTATCTCAAAAAACTCTTTCAGTATAGCATTTTGAATCTTTTGCTTATATGGGAGGTGCCACGCCCCCTTGTCTGATTTCACCCAGTTTTTGCTGAGAGCTTTCATTTATAATTCTTAGTGTCTGAGTCAAATTTGGTTCGAATATCTCAAAAAACGCTTTCAGTATAGCGTCTTGAAGCTTTTGCTTATATGGGAGGTGCCACGCCCTCTTGTCCGAATTCGCTCAAATTTTTATCAGAGCTTGCGCATATAATTCGTAGTACTTATATGTATTGTGGTTGCATTGTCGTGAAAAATACTCCTAAAATTCCATTTTGAATATAATTTTTGTATGGGCGGTAGGCGTGTCCGTTGACCGATTTTGCTCATTTTCAATCCCCCGAGCTAACTTTGACGACGGAGACAGTGTACCAAATTTCATTGAATTATCTTGCTCAGTTTTCCCAAAAAGTGTATTTCAACACACAGCCAGCCAGCCAGCCAGCCAGCCAGCCACCCAGCCAGCCAGCCAGCCAGCCAGACAGACGGACATGGCTATATCGACTCAGGAGGTGACGCTGATCAAGAATATATATACTTTTCTATACCTGCCACACCTCCTTCTCTGCGTTACAAACGGAAGGACAAAGTGAATATACCCTGGGTGTAGGGTATAAAAATAGAAGAGAGATAACATTGTTAATAAGATGCAAATTTGATTTGTTACCAAAAGGATATACGTGGTAGCAATGAAAAGAAGAAAAAAAAAACCTCTAGATATCACCAATACAACCCTTCAGTTTTGCTACATTTTCTTGCATGCTAAATTGAGACTTCTTTTTTTGGATTTTTAAACTACCGACTCTTTTACGCCGTTTTGTAAATTGTAGTGTAAACACAATATCTTTGAGTTTTGGCCTTTTTTCATCTTCTTCTTTTTCTATTCGTATACCGCACACGTTCGGTTGTCGCCTTAAAAAAAGGAAGAAAAAGGTCAATTTCAACTCTTTACTGGAGCATCTTTTTATGTTGGTACGGTGTTGCCCAGCGGTATCGCATGACATTGTCAAGTTGTTGTGTTGGTAATTGTATACCATTTTTAAGGATTAAAGGATTCAACTTGGTTTTTTTTTATGCTACCATTTTCATCCTTTGAGTGCATGATACTCTGTGTAGCAAACAAGTAGCCCAAAGAATTTTAAGAAGACAAGTGATTTAAGTAGCAGCAAAGAAGCAAAGAGGTAGGGGCTTAGCAGTTTTTTCTCTTGCTTACCTTTTTTCCTACTTAGTAGCATAATAAAGGAGTTTTTGCAATGTAGTAAACGCTTGTGTGTTAAATGCTTTTATTGAGATGGTAAGCGCTTTATTTGTACATGGAGCTGAGTAGAGAAAATGATAGCGAATTTTCAGGAGTTGCTGCGCTTTAAGTTGAGTCAAGAAATTATAAATTTTTTTTCAATCGATGAAAGCTGAATTTTTTGAATTATGGAAAATCTTAAATATTTCGGTTCAAATTCTGCAGCCAAGAAAAACTACTTGAGTACTTACAGAAACTTTTACTTGTTCAGACTTGGCTATAGAATAATGCAACTTATCCTTAGAAAGGTCGAAATTTAGTTTTTCAGTGATGGTTGAAAAATATAGGATGAAGCCTTAGTGTACAACACAATGATCATTAAGGTCAAGACAAAGACCACAATCTTTACTAAGACAAAGACAAAGAGACAGTAAGACAATAAGATAATAAGACAATAAGACAATAAGACAATAAGACAATAAGACAATAAGACAATAAGACAATAAGACAATAAGACAATAAGACAATAAGACAATAAGACAATAAGACAATAAGACAATAAGACAATAAGACAATAAGACAATAAGACAATAAGACAATAAGACAATAAGACAATAAGACAATAAGACAATAAGACAATAAGACAGTAAGACAATAAGACAATAAGACAATAAGACAATAAGACAATAAGACAATAAGACAATAAGACAATAAGACAATAAGACGATAAGACAAAAAGACAGTAAGACAATAAGACAATAAAACAACAAGGCGACAAGATAATAAGTCAAAAAGACAAGAAGACAGTAAGACAAGCAGACCTAGACCTAGACACATACAAAAACATAAAAAAGAGTTTTTCATTGGACCCGTGGCAGCCAAGGGCTGAATTTTAAATAATAATTTCCACTCCAAACTTTTCTTCCAGCTAATTTTTCCATATACCTTTAAAGTATTTTATGTAGGTATATCAGGATTAATATTCAATTTTGCCCAATATTTTTTTTATTATTTTTTATTTTAAATCCACGCACATGCTGCACTCATGCAAATCCCAGCTACTTAACCTGCCATTGACTTAAAGATGTAAAATAAATCCAAAACAAAAAAAAAAGGAACATGCAGAAAAAAGTCACAGCCTCTAGGCAAAAACAACAACAGCAGCAAGGATAACAACAATAGCAACAACAACTAAAACATGATATATAAAAACACTCTAAAATGGATAACGACGATCTCATTAGCATAAAAAAATACCGTTAAGTAAGTAAGTAAAAATGCCATTAAACAACACTTTATGACTTCATTTTAGATTTGGAAAGAAAAAAAAAGTGAAAAAAGCTGCAATTTATTATTGTGTGGATGTGTACGATTATGAATAAATCCTTGAAGGCACTAACACATGCGACGAATGACTCGTATGCGTATTAACATATATGCATATGAATAAGCTGTTGGCATACGCCCCTGTCACCACACTTTTAAGTCAACGCAGAAACAGAAAAAAGCAATAAAAACACTTTATGTGACAATTTTGCAACAGTGTGTGTGTACTTTTGCTTCATAATGATTTCACTAAAAGTGGCAGGATGAAAGCACTGCATAATTTAAGGCGATAGCAATAATTTTAATGAATTTGGTATTTTTACTATGGAAAAAATTGAATAAAGCAACAACAGTAGCTGTTTATATAATTTGTTTTATTAAATTTTTTTCTTATTCAATCCTGAGAAAATTTTGAATTTTGTGAAAAAATCCTGAAATTTGGCAATTTTTTTCTTTTTGAAGTCATATTTAACGTATGGCAGCAGGAAAAACTACACGAGGAAAAAAAAATTTCGTACTATTTATTTCTAGAAAATTTTACTAGAATTTCAAGGCAATATAGTGGCAACTCCCCAATAAAATAAATTTTGCCTTACGTACTGTTTTAGTAAATTCAGAATTTTCGAATAACCTTGCAGTATATATATTTTTTTGAAAATTTTTAAGTGATATTTACCTTACTTTAAAGTCGAAACAAAACAGATTCAACTGACCCGCACTAGGATTCAAACCGGTATCCGTCCGTGTGATAGAAACATTTCATTTATACTTAAAATTATAAACTTTTAAGACCTCTACACCACAGGAATATATGATGAAGAGGTATGACATTTGTATATTAAGCAAATGTCTGTCCAAACATAAATATTTTTACTAGAATTATAAAGTAAAACTGTTTCCACAGGGCGTAATCGGTAAGGTTACCAAACTTCTGCGATGTAATAGAGGAGGCCTAGTCTAACAAAATATTGCATCTCGAGGGGGTCTTAAATGTACCCCTGAGGAGTTATAAGGTTAACAACTATTTTCTGACTTATTTGACGAAAACAATTTTCTTGGGTCACCCTAACGTTTAGGAGAAAACTTTTTTAAAAAAATCTTTCAGCTCATTGTATGAGCTTTTTAAAAAAGGATTTGGCTTAAAAGGGTTTAAAAGGATTTTGCAAAGTTTTGTACCTGTATAGTTGATATTTTGAATTTTATATCCAATTTGTTGACCTTAGCAGCCATTTTGGTATAAAAAGGGTGCCATTAACATACCATTTCATAATATTTTTTAAAATCTTTGTTAAATTTCCTTTAAATTGATAGTACATTTGTCACACCAGTTTTTTAATTTGAGGTCAGAAAGAAGTATTTTTCAAGAACAATGCGGTTGAAGGCTCCGCTATACAAAAGGCAGCGCGTTTAGCGCATCATATGCAGCGCAACATGCAGTAACGTGTGTGTTGTTACATAAAAGTTTTTTTTCTGATCTTAAATCAAAAAGTATTATGGATGTGCCAACTAATTGTAGGATATTTTTCTAGGATTCCAAAAAGAATTAAAAAAAAATTATGTTAATAGTACCTTTTTCATACTTAAATGGCCGCCAAAGTTAAAAAATAGGAAAAAATGAACATATCAACTTTGAAGGTCCAGAACTTTGCGAAATCTTTTTAAAAAACGTAACCAACTACATTCCTAGAAAGCCCATACAATTATCTAAAATCTTTTTGTAAAAAAGTTTTCTCTTAAATGTTTGGGTGACCCAAGAAAACATTTTTTGTAAAACAAGTTTGAAAATCAGTTTTAACGTTATAACTCTTCAGGGATAAATTTTAGACCCCTCTCCTCCTGTAATTTTTTGTTACTTAGACAAGGCTTTCTCTATCATATCCCAGAAGCTTCGTAACATTATCGATTATACCCTGTATGAGGCAAGGTAATTTATGTTTGAAATTTAGTGTTAATTACTTTGAAGTTTTTACTACTCGAGTGAAGTAAAACTTATGACAGTGATTTTTCTCCGTGTACTTGAAGAAAAGTGCAAAGGTAACCTATTGTGAATTATTAAATTTATAATTTCTATTGCTAGTGCCGTTAAAGCTCAAAATATAATTATTGTAAGATTGTGTTCCTATTGTTAAATTTTTTAAAATTTTTTTTTTTTAAATGACAACAAAAAGACAATAGACGACATACATACATGCTCCCAAACCATGACCAAACATCATGTCCTCACAAATTGGTTACATATTCAAACATGTAATTTTGCAACATGTTAAGAGATCCCATCCCATCCACCTACATAACTGAAATCATGCAAAAATACCATAAATGAAGCAAACGTTTTGCAGACAATTCAGGCTGACAGTTGGCTTCATTGTTGTTGTCGTTTCTCGGTTGTTGTATCCGTAATAAACAAAAAACGAAAAAAAAAAAAACAAAGAAAAGTACCATGACATTTTCCAGTCCGATCATTTTCCACATGACAAAAATTGTTACATTTTCCTCGCGTCAATTTACCATAAGTCGTCGTCGTCTCTAATAGTCAATGGAAATGGTGGTATGAACTTAAAAACTTGGTAGCGCTGGTCATAAATTCATATGGGTATCATATCATAACAATAACAAATTGTTAAACCTGTCTTTGGGTTTGAAATGAACAACCAACAGAAACAACAACAACAAAAAGCATGTTAGTAGCAGGACCAAAACGCGACGTTAACTTTGAAGCCCTTTGAAAGTTAGACAAAAGAAATTCAGACATTGCATACATATAGATAATATTGTATACATATGTATTGTACATGGGAGATATTGTCAACGTTTGTCGGCCTGGTATGTGAAAAAAAATATAAGTTTTTTTTTTTTTTCATTTTCGTAAATTTTTCAATTCATTAGATAACAAGCGCTTTGTGTCAACGTGATGTCATTTTTTTTTTTTTTTTTTGAAAAAAAGCAAAATTTTTGCCATTTCCTTAGTAAATTCGAAAAAAAGAAGAATGAGCATGAAAATCCCTTACGAAGCATACAGTTCTTGGTTTTTCATTTTTGCAGGCAATCAATGAAAATCATTTATTACCAGACAAAGGAACTATCTTCGTCTTCTTTGGTGTATTGATTCTTTCAATCCGTTGTTTTTACTATTTATTTCCTCATCCCAGGTGTTAAGTGGTGGATGTGTGTTTCATGCATGGCGAATGAACTAACTCCATATTTCTATCCCCCAGGGAAGCTATCATACTTACATAATTGATCGTCATGTAATTGAGGTTGGAATTTTCAGTGGCCTCTATTATTTTTCTCTCTGCAATAATTCCGTCGAATATATCGACTTCTTATCTTCACCTCTTGTCGAGCTCTCCTATAAAGATTATCAAGAAAATAGTCCAGAAAAATATTTTTCAGGAAAAACACAGTGCAAAAAAATTTATGGAAAAAAATTTTCAATGAGATCTCTATTTTTTTTACTAATTTTGAGGTTGCGGATTTCATGTTTCTTAAAGTTGTTACACGCTATATGGTTGACGTCCTCAGTGACACTTACAATTTTTATGGGGGACATTATTCTCGAAATAACTTGGAAACTCTTTTGGGCCATTTAAATGCAATACACAAATGCTCAAAAAAAAAGGCTTCATAAAATGCTCAAAAACGTGATAAGGGGGACGGGGTGAAATAGTTAGGTTTTTGAGTAAAAAAAAAAATAATCATTTCTTCAACTTGCCCAACTTTCTCTCAACCATCAAGAACGTAGAAATTGGTTTTAACCGACTTTAGACATATGAAATTTACTCCAAAAAGAGGGGGTAGGACACCCCATTTGCGGCGATTTCAGGCTGATAAAAAAATGCATTAATTATGATAAAAATTTTAATTGTTATTCATTGAAATATTGTGCTGATGCTAAATTTTTTTTCATAAAGAACACAGTTTTACATTTGGTATCATATATTTAATAATCGGTACATCATATATCGCCGGTGCTTACGAAGAAAATCTTCCAACCGAAAGTTACGGCGAAGAAAATCTTTTTTTTGAAATTGCGGCGAAAAAAATCTTTTTTGTAATATGCGTACAAGAAAATCAGTTTTTACAAAATGCGGCGAAGAAAATCTCTTTATTTAGTGAATACTTTTCGACGAGTTACGAAAATAAACATTTCACTTAAAATCGCAGCGAATGAAGCGAGATTTTCTTCGCCGCATTTTGTAAAAAGTGATTTTCTTGTCCGCATTCGCACAAAAAAAAATCTTTTTCGCCGCAGTTTGAAAAAAAGGATTTTCTTGTCCGCATTTAAAGAAGAGATAGTCTTCGTAAGCACCGGCGATATGGTTTATATTTTCAGTGACCCGGACTATTTTTGTGTAAGGCATATTTTTCTCAAATAGACATGCTATGGCCAAATTCTCAAAAAAAGGCTTAAAAAGTAGTTCTAAAAGGCGATACCGGAGGGGTCAGGGGAAATTATTACTTTAGGAATAACAATTTTTTAGTTCAATGTACCCAACTTTTTTCAAGCATCCAGAATGTAGGAATTGGTTAAAACAGGCTTTTGGACAAATTGATTTGAAAAGGGTATGAAGAAAACGGATGACAGATTCGAAATCAGAGATCTCATTCCGAATTTTTTGTTGCACAATGTTATTAATAGTATTCAGAGAATATTCAAAGGCCTTTTCTGTAATTTTAGTAAGAAAAGAATATTAAAAACTGAACATTTTGCTAAACATAAAAAACTTACCTTTTGCTTCCAAAATTCAAAAGCTTGCAAATCGGTTAAAAATGTCCAAAATACCTACCCTTCCCAAAATTCACATAAATTTGTTTTGCTATTGTATTTTTAATGAACTTGGCCTGAAGCGAAATCCGAATGGTAATGCCAAATCTTGTTCCGCTAGGCATGGAATGGCGGTGTGGATATAATGGGTTTTTCTGGGACTACCATCTAAAGTCTCACTGACAGAAGATTCTCAACACACAGTTTTTCAAGCTAAGCTTTTTTAACCAAAACAATTAAACGATTTTCAAATCGTCATATATGAATTTTTTTGTAAAAATTTCTCATTTCTTCTATGAGTTGTTGTTTTGTTCTTATTTTCCTTTTTTCTCGAAAAACAAACCATTTGCTCTATTAACAGCCACATTATTTGCGCTATCAGCAACGAATTACTTTATCCGTCAAAAATTACCGTTTTATTGTCAAAGTCAATTCAAATCAAATCATTTGGAAGGAAGCGTCTTTTGATGGTTTTGTCGCAATTGACAAAAACGCTACAAACGCTGGTTTATGGTAGAGGGTAGACAAGTGGAGGTAACCAAAAACCAAGCAAACATATGACAAACGCCACAATATCCACCACTTATGCCTTCTCCCCTCCTCCTGTATTGCTATTTCTATTCAAGTTATTCCATTGAATGTTATGCTTTGTATCCAATGAACCTTAAGAACTCTTGTCGATTGATAAGTTTGACAGCAAGTGTAGCAAATTATCGTACCAATCGTATAAATACGCCCTCCCGTACACACCAGGTAAGTCAGCGGCATCTTAACTTTATGGTTTGGCTTAAGTAAATGTTTTGCTTGAAATCTACGACTATGGGGCTTTTTTATTTCTCTTTTTTTTGTTATTAACAAAATAATGCAATTTTACGTTTCATTTGCTTTCAATTGAAGTTTGCTGCTTATTTTTTATTGTATAAAATTGCCAAGGGTATTGCTATTTTTTACCCATGAATAGACTTGATTAAAAGGTATTCGATGCTAAGCACTTTTACGATTTAGCTGGATTTGGGGAAAAATAAGGGGTTGAGCAAAAGAATTAAATAAAAAATACGGCATAAATATTCATGCAACATTTTGAAAATTTTAAGTGAAAAACACCAAAATCAGCAAAATGTGAAACAAAATGGCATATAACTTTAAAATGGTGACCGATTTTTCCTTCGGTAAGTCCAAGAGATATCATTTCTTTACGACGACTTTCATATCCAAAATTCAACTTTCCTCATATTAGGATTTCTTTCTTCCACTAGTTTTATCCAAGTAGCTGGAGTTTATTTAGGGGATTGTCGGATGGTGTTTCCCATTCATAAAATTCTCACCTTTCGTATACTGCCACTTAGAGCCATTTTCTCAATATCTGGTTTAGCTCTAATTAGAATTTTTTCACTGAAAACTTAGAGAGTTAATTTTATGGCTTTCTAATCCATATTTCCTAAGTATTATGTTCTTATCCAAGGGGGTCAGCGTAAAACAAAAGTGAGCTAATTTCGGCTCACCACAATATTTCAATATTTTGCAAATTTCTCGGAACTATGTACAACCATCAAAAAAAAATATTTTTTGTTGTTTTTTTTTTTTTTGACTCGTCTACAATAACCACAATATTTCAGTATTTTGCAAATTTCTTGGAACCACAACAATCACAAAAAATAGTTTTCGGTGCTCTTTTCTTTTATTGAGATATAATGTTTTATTGTAGACGAGCCAAAAACAAAACAACAAAAAATATTTTTTGTGATTGTTGTAGTTTCGAGAAATTTCCAAAATATTGAAGTTTTGTGGTTGTTGCGCTAGCTGCGCTTGGCTCAGTCATTTTGAAACGCTGACACTCTTGTTCTCAGCAACTCTTTGAACAGTAGATTAGGTTAGGTTATGGAGGGGACCCAGCACAGTTCTAAATCACTTCTGTTGCTAATAAAGAACAACGGCCGACTAACTCAGATCCTAGATTCCTGTTTTGCAGAACTTTAATGTTCATACTGGTAAGTAATATATCTCGCAGAGTTATCAACCTCTCCGTCTCTTCTGTTACAAATATTTTTGCTAGAAGTACCATGCAATTGTCTGATACTTTTATCGATTCTGATATATTTATTGTGTTGAAGAAGTTTTCACTACCAATACCAAGATCAAGTTTGAAACCATTTATACTTATAGACTTTTAAAGTGAAACATTGGTTCTATCTCATTATTCAATATAAGGAAATGGCACTATACTTGTCCTGAAATCTATGAAGGTTTTCAAATAATCTGTCTGAGTCATTTCAGGCAAAAAAGCTTTATGTACAATCGATATTATCTAGCTGTTTCAATCCATAGGTCCTAAGTTAGCTTAGCTGTTTAGGCCGCAGTTCTATAAAAAATTTAATATGTTTTTTTATGATTTTACTGATATCTCCAGACAATCTTGAAGCAGCCATTTTTGAGTTTAGTCCGTTTCAAATTTCTTGACATTTTTCTGTATTTTGTGAAAGCCGAAATCTTTTTTGGGTTTTTCTTCATGCAGTAAGTTATATGCCAAAGACTGGCTCCGAGAAGTACTGTATTTCAAGGGCCAGAATCTCTTTTAATTTACGCTCGTTGTTCTGATTTTTCTGTTAAGGCTTGAGTTCTCTAAAATATTTAGTGTGGCTTTTTATGCTTTTACTGAATAAGTAAGTGTTGATAGGCCTAGGCAATCTTAAAACAGCCATCCTTGAGTTATATCCAATTTAAATTCCTTGGAATTGCTCGGTAATTTGTGAAAAACGGAATTCAATTTCTAACTGCGTTGTCCTTTATGCATTTATAAACTGGTCCCGGGAAGTGTTGTAATTCAGAAGCCAGAAACATTCCTAATATGGAGAAAAGACTTCTTTTGTAGCCGAATACTCTGAGTACAGACCTGGTATGAAATTTTATTTGACAGATACCGAACACAAATTCATTGGCTCTACATTTAATGCTTCAACAATATACCCGGGACCCTTAGTTCCGTCATCTCTTTCCCCGTGATAGCATTTTCGTATATTTAGGAGAAAAGCTTAAGATATGATTCTCTTCAATTATTAAGAAACAAAAATCTTCAAGAAAAGCATAAGTAAAAGAAATATTTTTCTTTTTCCGCCTCCGCCACATCATAATAAACCATTCAACATAATAAGAGAACACCATAATGATAAATTAATCATCATTGGCAACCATCACCATGTCACACTCTCATTATGGTTGTCAAAATCATAACATAATCTCTAGTGGGGAAAGAATATACGTAATCTACAAATAGTTGATGAAGGTGTAATACCATAAAGAATGTCGATTTTCATTAATGAAAATGACAGGGGAAAAACAGACATTCTGTTATTATTTAATTACTAGCGCATATAAGTTGGAATTGTAGTTTGGCATTTTGGTACACCAAATTGAAGGTTTGTATAATTTTTTTTTTTTTTTTTATTTCTTCCTTTATTGACTGTCAGTTTTCATAATAAAATATGCTTTATTCCGGTAGTAATATGCTCTTACATAAGTTGTGGCACACTTTTGTGTCTCAAATGATAATCAATCATAATCAGTAAAACACAATTAGTGGAAATAGTGGAAATTGTTTCATTAATTCCTTTTGCGAATTCAATTAGGCAAAAGTGGTAATAAAGTTTTTTTTTGGAAAAAGTAACGTTAAAATCATTTAGTCATATGAACTATATTTTGAAATATTTTTGGCTTTGTATAACAATAGCTTTACTTTTGTCCAAAGTGTTAGTTTTACCTTAAGAACACCAATTTTTTCGTATATTTTTGACTATATAATCATTATATTTGTACTGATGTTTTTGGAAAACTTTCACAAAAAGATCAGCTAACGAAAAACCTTAGGATAAGGCTTCACAATTCTTTGGAACTGCTTTAAAATTGAATTTTTTTCTTATTTATCTTTATAAAATAGGGCAAAAATAAACAAAACTTTAAATAGCATACATCACTCTGAAACGAGAAAAGTTTAGAGAGTGGTAGAGTGGAAGTTTTGGATACTCACCAGCATGATTTAACTCCCACATTATTGTTCTTTCGACAACATTGTGTAACGTCCCAAGTGACGTCACAACTTTTCTATTTGTAACAAAACTTTAAAAAATTGTAAAGTGAACCAATTCTAACGGGAATCCAAATTTAAAACTAAAACAAACAAACCAAAACAATTTTAACGCCGTCAAACATATGTTCAAAGAGTCAACAACAAAATATACAGTACGAACACACATACACACATACATACGTGAACCCGCGACTATAAAAGCAGCAGCAGTCGAGCAATCGAGAGGCAGTCACAGCCTAGCGTTCGTCGAGTGAACATCAGTGTTAATTTATTAATATTGATTATTAACCATCGAAAGCTTAAAGGAAAGTGCAGAGGCCTCGTATTTGTAAGGTATTAGCAATACTTCCATATAGCATTTCGTCCCGATCTTCCTTTGGACACCTTAAGTGGCCAAAAGGTCGTAGTGGACCACACTGAATACTCCATATAGTATTCACTCCAGTGTGAGTTCGATTTTTGAAGTGCTCCATATAGCATTTCGCCCCAATCTTCCTTTGGACACCTTAAGTGGCCAAAAGGTCGTAGTGGACCACACTGAATACTCCATATAGTATTCACTCCAGTGTGAGTTCGATATTTGAAGTGCTCCATATAGCATTTCGCCCCGGTCTTCCTTTGGACACCTTAAGTGGCCAAAAGGTCGTAGTGGACCACACTGAATACTCCATATAGTATTCACTCCAGTGTGAGTTCGATATTTGAAGTGCTCCATATAGCATTTCGCCCCAATCTTCCTTTGGACACCTTAAGTGGCCAAAAGGTCGTAGTGGACCACACTGAATACTCCATATAGTATTCACTCCAGTGTGAGTTCGATATTTGAAGTGCTCCATATAGCATTTCGCCCCGGTCTTCCTTTGGACACCTTAAGTGGCCAAAAGGTCGTAGTGGACCACACTGAATACTCCATATAGTATTCACTCCAGTGTGAGTTCGATATTTGAAGTGCTCCATATAGCATTTCGCCCCAATCTTCCTTTGGACACCTTAAGTGGCCAAAAGGTCGTAGTGGACCACACTGAATACTCCATATAGTATTCACTCCAGTGTGAGTTCGATATTTGAAGTGCTCCATATAGCATTTCGCCCCGATCTTCCTTTGGACACCTTAAGTGGCCAAAAGGTCGTAGTGGACCACACTGAATACTCCATATAGTATTCACTCCAGTGTGAGTTCGATATTTGAAGTGCTCCATATAGCATTTCGCCCCGATCTTCCTTTGGACACCTTAAGTGGCCAAAAGGTCGTAGTGGACCACACTGAATACTCCATATAGTATTCACTCCAGTGTGAGTTCGATATTTGAAGTGCTCCATATAGCATTTCGCCCCGATCTTCCTTTGGACACCTTAAGTGGCCAAAAGGTCGTAGTGGACCACACTGAATACTCCATATAGTATTCACTCCAGTGTGAGTTCGATATTTGAAGTGCTCCATATAGCATTTCGCCCCGATCTTCCTTTGGACACCTTAAGTGGCCAAAAGGTCGTAGTGGACCACACTGAATACTCCATATAGTATTCACTCCAGTGTGAGTTCGATATTTGAAGTGCTCCATATAGCATTTCGCCCCGATCTTCCTTTGGACACCTTAAGTGGCCAAAAGGTCGTAGTGGACCACACTGAATACTCCATATAAGTGTGAGTTCGATATTTGAAGTGCTCCATATAGCATTTCGCCCCGATCTTCCTTTGGACACCTTAAGTGGCCAAAAGGTCGTAGTGGACCACACTGAATACTCCATATAGTATTCACTCCAGTGTGAGTTCGATATTTGAAGTGCTCCATATAGCATTTCGCCCCGATCTTCCTTTGGACACCTTAAGTGGCCAAAAGGTCGTAGTGGACCACACTGAATACTCCATATAGTATTCACTCCAGTGTGAGTTCGATATTTGAAGTGCTCCATATAGCATTTCGCCCCGATCTTCCTTTGGACACCTTAAGTGGCCAAAAGGTCGTAGTGGACCACACTGAATACTCCATATAGTATTCACTCCAGTGTGAGTTCGATATTTGAAGTGCTCCATATAGCATTTCGCCCCGATCTTCCTTTGGACACCTTAAGTGGCCAAAAGGTCGTAGTGGACCACACTGAATACTCCATATAGTATTCACTCCAGTGTGAGTTCGATATTTGAAGTGCTCCATATAGCATTTCGCCCCGATCTTCCTTTGGACACCTTAAGTGGCCAAAAGGTCGTAGTGGACCACACTGAATACTCCATATAGTATTCACTCCAGTGTGAGTTCGATATTTGAAGTGCTCCATATAGCATTTCGCCCCGATCTTCCTTTGGACACCTTAAGTGGCCAAAAGGTCGTAGTGGACTACACTGAATACTCCATATAGTATTCACTCCAGTGTGAGTTCGATATTTGAAGTGCTCCCTATAGCATTTCGCCCCGATCTTCCTTTGGACACCTTAAGTGGCCAAAAGGTCGTAGTGGACCACACTGAATACTCCATATAGTATTCACTCCAGTGTGAGTTCGATATTTGAAGTGCTCCATATAGCATTTCGCCCCGATCTTCCTTTGGACACCTTAAGTGGCCAAAAGGTCGTAGTGGACCACACTGAATACTTCATATAGTATTCACTCCAGTGTGAGTTCGATATTTGAAGTGCTCCATATAGCATTTCGCCCCGATCTTCCTTTGGACACCTTAAGTGGCCAAAAGGTCGTAGTGGACCACACTGAATACTCCATATAGTATTCACTCCAGTGTGAGTTCGATATTTGAAGTGCTCCATATAGCGTTTCGCCCCGATCTTCCTTTGGACACCTTAAGTGACCAAAAGGTCGTAGTGGACCACACTGAATACTCCATATAGTATTCACTCCAGTGTGAGTTCGATATTTGAAGTGCTTCATATAGCATTTCGCCCCGATCTTCCTTCGGACACCTTAAGTGGCCAAAAGGTCGTAGTGGACCACACTGAATACTCCATATAGTATTCACCCCAGTGTGAGTTCGATATTTGAAGTGTTCCATATAGCATTTCGCCCCAATCTTCCTTTGGACACCTTAAGTGGCCAAGAGGTCGTAGTGGACCGCACCGAGTACTCCATATAGTGCTCATTTAGGTGTGAGTTCGATATTTGAGGTGTTCCATATAACACTTCACCCGGATTCATTCCTACGGAGAATTAGAGTCAAAGGGAGACACGTGGTAGCAAACCGCTGATCCTGCGGGACCCTCACGAATCAAAAAGGAGCCGCAGTTACAAAACAACCATTCTAAGATTGAGACACTTTGTATTATATTCCTTACAAGAACTTAAATTGTAATTATTATTTAAATACTATTGTAAGCTAAGATTATTGAATTGTATTAAGAAAATTGAATTGTAAAACTATAATATTTAAGACGATTTCTGAGAGAGATCCAATAAACGATCATTTTACCACTAAAAGTTTGATTGTCTTTTAGTTGACCATGGCAACCGCTGACGCTACTTCAGCCTCTGGAATAAAACAATCGTTACAAATGGCGCCCGAGCAGGGACCTAGCTCAGACAATGACGATACAGCGTCAGGATCTGCAGCTATCCCACAAATAATAGTAAATGGAATTTTAACTCAACAATCAGAAAATGGAGTAAACCACCGATCGCTCAGCCGGTCCTCACTTGGCTGGATATACAACTTACGAAAGGAAAGGCTGATGGAAGAAATGGTGAAACAAGGCCTCGAGACGGAAGGAAATATGGATGCCCTTCGGCGACGTTTCAGCACCTTCTTGAAAAATCGTCGCGGCCGACAGTCGACCGAAAATTTAGTTAAAGAGCTAACTGAGGAAGCCACTAAAGAGGATGTGCATATCTGCGAAGGCCAAAGAGGCTTAAGTAATGCAGACATAATGGATATCGTAATAAAGTGGAATCTGAGGTATGAAGGATCAGAAAATGTTCTGGATTTTATATACGAATTAGAGGAAATGGCGAAATACTACGAGATTCCGATGGACAAAATGTTGGTACCCATGGTAGTGCTGCTTAAAAGAAAAGCTTCTGATTGGTGGAGGATCAAGAACCATACGATATCCACTTGGAAACAGTTCCGCATGGAAGCAATCAGTTTCTTTATGTCAGCGAGGTACTTCACACATTTAGAGGAAGACATCCATAGCCGCCGGCAAGGTCCCCGTGAAAGTGGACAGGATTATATTTTAGCTGTTCAAAACCTAATATTTCAGCATCCACATTTGTGCTCTCAAGATTTCACGGATAGGATATACGACGGATTGCGCGCTGAATATCGCTTATACATAAGCAGAAATGGATTCAGAACTTTGGACGAATTGATAATGCTTACTAAGGAGTACGAATTTATCCGAATGGAAGCGAATACGTTGAGATGCGGACATCCTAGCCAAATTACGCAAGTTTGGCCAGAAGCATTCACAGAGTATTCTCGGCAAGGCAATGAACATCTGGCGGACGAACAGTGGGTACACACTGTGATCGCGGAAAACTCAACTAGCGAGGATCCTACTGTTTTTCAGGAAGGCCGGACGAATCAGCATGATGGTGGAGCTCCAATTCCTCGAGTGCAATTCAATGAAAATGTTCAATATGAAACGGAGCCACCTCTCCGACTGGGTAAAGCTGATAGAATGCCAAGCGCAATAAACAAAGAGGATCGTTACTTCATCAGGTCTCTCGAGGCTGAAAGCACTACAAAAGTAGGACTTCCAGTTAAATCATTAATTACTGTAGCAGAATCATACAATGCTACAATACAGCGGCAAAAAGAGCATCACGACGAAAGTTGCCGTTGCATTCCCGCCACACAAACTGAAGATGTCGAATACACTTCGCGTTATGGTCTCCACGAGTTCCGCAAACTTGAAATAAGAGACCGTAAATCAAATCAGCCAAGGATTAAAAGTACCGTTTCTATCGAAAGGAAGTATTATTCACGAAAAACTTACTTCCATAAGGAAACACGCAGAAAAACTGGCATATTACTGAATAAAGCCACATCTTTCACAGAGCATGACTTTGGAATCATAAACCATCCACGAAACAAAACGTTAAAGGAATACATGAATAATTTTCATCTCATCGCAACTAAGCTGGAAGAATCGAGTTTCGCAAGCAAAACAGACACTAAACAATTCAATTGGAAAAAGAGGAAGAAAATTTCGTGCCGTTATAGTGGGGAAAAAATAATAATATAAAAAAATCGGCGGAAATTTTTTTTAAATCAATGAACTGTTTTCAACGAGAAAGCTCTCGTTTTGAAAGTAGGGGGGGACTGTAACGTCCCAAGTGACGTCACAACTTTTCTATTTGTAACAAAACTTTAAAAAATTGTAAAGTGAACCAATTCTAACGGGAATCCAAATTTAAAACTAAAACAAACAAACCAAAACAATTTTAACGCCGTCAAACATATGTTCAAAGAGTCAACAACAAAATATACAGTACGAACACACATACACACATACATACGTGAACCCGCGACTATAAAAGCAGCAGCAGTCGAGCAATCGAGAGGCAGTCACAGCCTAGCGTTCGTCGAGTGAACATCAGTGTTAATTTATTAATATTGATTATTAACCATCGAAAGCTTAAAGGAAAGTGCAGAGGCCTCGTATTTGTAAGGTATTAGCAATACTTCCATATAGCATTTCGTCCCGATCTTCCTTTGGACACCTTAAGTGGCCAAAAGGTCGTAGTGGACCACACTGAATACTCCATATAGTATTCACTCCAGTGTGAGTTCGATATTTGAAGTGCTCCATATAGCATTTCGCCCCAATCTTCCTTTGGACACCTTAAGTGGCCAAAAGGTCGTAGTGGACCACACTGAATACTCCATATAGTATTCACTCCAGTGTGAGTTCGATATTTGAAGTGCTCCATATAGCATTTCGCCCCGGTCTTCCTTTGGACACCTTAAGTGGCCAAAAGGTCGTAGTGGACCACACTGAATACTCCATATAGTATTCACTCCAGTGTGAGTTCGATATTTGAAGTGCTCCATATAGCATTTCGCCCCAATCTTCCTTTGGACACCTTAAGTGGCCAAAAGGTCGTAGTGGACCACACTGAATACTCCATATAGTATTCACTCCAGTGTGAGTTCGATATTTGAAGTGCTCCATATAGCATTTCGCCCCGGTCTTCCTTTGGACACCTTAAGTGGCCAAAAGGTCGTAGTGGACCACACTGAATACTCCATATAGTATTCACTCCAGTGTGAGTTCGATATTTGAAGTGCTCCATATAGCATTTCGCCCCAATCTTCCTTTGGACACCTTAAGTGGCCAAAAGGTCGTAGTGGACCACACTGAATACTCCATATAGTATTCACTCCAGTGTGAGTTCGATATTTGAAGTGCTCCATATAGCATTTCGCCCCGATCTTCCTTTGGACACCTTAAGTGGCCAAAAGGTCGTAGTGGACCACACTGAATACTCCATATAGTATTCACTCCAGTGTGAGTTCGATATTTGAAGTGCTCCATATAGCATTTCGCCCCGATCTTCCTTTGGACACCTTAAGTGGCCAAAAGGTCGTAGTGGACCACACTGAATACTCCATATAGTATTCACTCCAGTGTGAGTTCGATATTTGAAGTGCTCCATATAGCATTTCGCCCCGATCTTCCTTTGGACACCTTAAGTGGCCAAAAGGTCGTAGTGGACCACACTGAATACTCCATATAGTATTCACTCCAGTGTGAGTTCGATATTTGAAGTGCTCCATATAGCATTTCGCCCCGATCTTCCTTTGGACACCTTAAGTGGCCAAAAGGTCGTAGTGGACCACACTGAATACTCCATATAGTATTCACTCCAGTGTGAGTTCGATATTTGAAGTGCTCCATATAGCATTTCGCCCCGATCTTCCTTTGGACACCTTAAGTGGCCAAAAGGTCGTAGTGGACCACACTGAATACTCCATATAAGTGTGAGTTCGATATTTGAAGTGCTCCATATAGCATTTCGCCCCGATCTTCCTTTGGACACCTTAAGTGGCCAAAAGGTCGTAGTGGACCACACTGAATACTCCATATAGTATTCACTCCAGTGTGAGTTCGATATTTGAAGTGCTCCATATAGCATTTCGCCCCGATCTTCCTTTGGACACCTTAAGTGGCCAAAAGGTCGTAGTGGACCACACTGAATACTCCATATAGTATTCACTCCAGTGTGAGTTCGATATTTGAAGTGCTCCATATAGCATTTCGCCCCGATCTTCCTTTGGACACCTTAAGTGGCCAAAAGGTCGTAGTGGACCACACTGAATACTCCATATAGTATTCACTCCAGTGTGAGTTCGATATTTGAAGTGCTCCATATAGCATTTCGCCCCGATCTTCCTTTGGACACCTTAAGTGGCCAAAAGGTCGTAGTGGACCACACTGAATACTCCATATAGTATTCACTCCAGTGTGAGTTCGATATTTGAAGTGCTCCATATAGCATTTCGCCCCGATCTTCCTTTGGACACCTTAAGTGGCCAAAAGGTCGTAGTGGACCACACTGAATACTCCATATAGTATTCACTCCAGTGTGAGTTCGATATTTGAAGTGCTCCATATAGCATTTCGCCCCGATCTTCCTTTGGACACCTTAAGTGGCCAAAAGGTCGTAGTGGACTACACTGAATACTCCATATAGTATTCACTCCAGTGTGAGTTCGATATTTGAAGTGCTCCCTATAGCATTTCGCCCCGATCTTCCTTTGGACACCTTAAGTGGCCAAAAGGTCGTAGTGGACCACACTGAATACTCCATATAGTATTCACTCCAGTGTGAGTTCGATATTTGAAGTGCTCCATATAGCATTTCGTCCCGATCTTCCTTTGGACACCTTAAGTGGCCAAAAGGTCGTAGTGGACCACACTGAATACTTCATATAGTATTCACTCCAGTGTGAGTTCGATATTTGAAGTGCTCCATATAGCATTTCGCCCCGATCTTCCTTTGGACACCTTAAGTGGCCAAAAGGTCGTAGTGGACCACACTGAATACTCCATATAGTATTCACTCCAGTGTGAGTTCGATATTTGAAGTGCTCCATATAGCGTTTCGCCCCGATCTTCCTTTGGACACCTTAAGTGACCAAAAGGTCGTAGTGGACCACACTGAATACTCCATATAGTATTCACTCCAGTGTGAGTTCGATATTTGAAGTGCTCCATATAGCATTTCGCCCCAATCTTCCTTTGGACACCTTAAGTGGCCAAAAGGTCGTAGTGGACCACACTGAATACTCCATATAGTATTCACTCCAGTGTGAGTTCGATATTTGAAGTGCTTCATATAGCATTTCGCCCCGATCTTCCTTCGGACACCTTAAGTGGCCAAAAGGTCGTAGTGGACCACACTGAATACTCCATATAGTATTCACCCCAGTGTGAGTTCGATATTTGAAGTGTTCCATATAGCATTTCGCCCCAATCTTCCTTTGGACACCTTAAGTGGCCAAGAGGTCGTAGTGGACCGCACCGAGTACTCCATATAGTGCTCATTTAGGTGTGAGTTCGATATTTGAGGTGTTCCATATAACACTTCACCCGGATTCATTCCTACGGAGAATTAGAGTCAAAGGGAGACACGTGGTAGCAAACCGCTGATCCTGCGGGACCCTCACGAATCAAAAAGGAGCCGCAGTTACAAAACAACCATTCTAAGATTGAGACACTTTGTATTATATTCCTTACAAGAACTTAAATTGTAATTATTATTTAAATACTATTGTAAGCTAAGATTATTGAATTGTATTAAGAAAATTGAATTGTAAAACTATAATATTTAAGACGATTTCTGAGAGAGATCCAATAAACGATCATTTTACCACTAAAAGTTTGATTGTCTTTTAGTTGACCATGGCAACCGCTGACGCTACTTCAGCCTCTGGAATAAAACAATCGTTACAATTGTTAACCATTTTGAAACTTTTTAGCGCATTGCAAATAAAGACAAAAGTAAAAAAACTCGAAAGAATTACGGAAATTAGTTTTTTCCACATGACTTTATATCCGCACATACGAGTACATATCAACCCACTTCCCTTAGAAAAACTTCATATAAAATATAAAGAAAAACCGCAAAAACAAATACAAAATACATAGAAAATAAAACAAATAATGCAGCAGCAGCTTTGCAGTACGTAAGCCTTGAAGTCAATATGGGACCACAAAATTTCAAAAACTGCAAGAGCAACACAACCAACAAAGGACATTTTGAAGAAAACCGTGTGGAAACTCACACTTGATGTAGAACATTAGCAGGCAGCGTGTTGAAAACCTATTAAATTAAATTGCAGCCGCTGAAGGAAGAAGAAGCTCCTTTGATGACAACCAGCAACAATAACAAATAACAACAACAAACAAACAACAACAAAGACAAAAGTGATTTTACAACGATTTATTTGGTGTATTTTTTCTTCTTCGAAGCGCATTTGGTGTTGAAATTTAAGGATAACTAACAATAGCAAAAACAACAAAAATAAACAATGATGACATTTTTAACTCCCCACTGTTGCTACAGTGTTGTAAAAGTGGAAATTTATTTTATTTTTTTTTCTGGGATTTTTATTTTATATTTGTCAAATTAAAGCACCTTAAAAATGCTGGTTGGTATTTTCGAAAGTCACATTACACACCCAAGAGGAAATGAGATCATAAGTGTTTAAAAATATGTCATTATGCTAAAAAAAACTATGGGCGAACATATATTGTAGATTGAACTATCATCTGGCAAAACAAAACCTTGAGCCTGGATGCACAGTCAGTAGTTAACCAATTAGTTGACTCAAATGGTGATAAGAGCTTAACTAATTTTTCATATTCACAGTGCTTTGGTTAACTAAAACATACAAGAAAAAATATAGTCTAGGCATCTGCTTGTGTGCAAAATATTCACCATGTCGTTTTGCTCTGAATTTTTTAACCCATGCATTTCAGCACTTCCCAAGCCACTCCTTTTTAAAGCGAAATCTGACACGAATTACCTTAGCACTATGATTTTGAAAAAAAACACCAACAATTTCTAAAAAAATTGTTGCCGACGATCAGCCACAATATTCCCGAAACGATCGCATCTCTTTCAATATTTGGATTCAATTGTTCAGCATCAACTGTTGGTTAACTAATGGTTAACCTTTGAAATATGGGGGCTTAACTTATGGTTACCTTATGACTGAAAATCAAATGTTGTTGGTTAAACCATCGTTATTTGTTAACTAATGACTGTGAATAAATAATTTTGTAACATGGAGGATAAATAGAAAATTTACATCAAAAATTTTATAACAAGTGATCTATTTTTCCAAAAAGGCTTTTGCAATGCATACCCCGAAAAAATTCCCAAAAAAATGTTTCCTGCCATCCGATGACATGCTAAAAGAAACCGAACACTAAAATTCTTAATGCGTATAGGGTGAATAGTACGGAAAAATAGCAAAGGACTGCTTCTTACCCTTAAACCGTCCACGGAACGACTTTATTTAAGACAAATTATTTTAGAAATATAAATTTTTCCCTCACAAACCGGCAAATATTTCTTTCGTATTGAAAGTTCGCATCAAACGGTTGCAGTTTAAATGCTTTCACTTTATCAGTTATAATAAGATTTCGAAAGAGATTTAGCTGTCATGCGATTTATAAATCTACTCGTTAGACCCTACCCCTTTCCATCGATCAAAAGAGATTAATTTCTAGCAGTAAATATCATAAACGGGAATTAGTAAGTTCTTCCTTTTCTCCTTAATATTTATTTTCTATTTGCTTTTTGTTATTGGCATTTAATGTAAATTGTCAAAGTTGGGGGGTGCTTTTTGTTTGAAAATAGCTAAAATCGGCAGTCCTGCTGCGGCTTATACGAAGATTTAAAACTAATCTCATCAGAAGTAGATTTATTTTTGTGTGGTAAATGACTTGATTTAAAGCGAAATTTTGAGCTAAATCTGGAAACAGCCGTAAATCGCCTAACAAAATCTTCGACAAAAATTTAATATTATGCCTATTTGTGTTTGTATGTTTCCGAAGCGCTTTCTATAAACGGTCTATCATCTTTTTCCCTTAGCGGCATAGCTAAAAATATCGACAGTCGGATTCTCATAGTAAAAACCTGCTATTTCTATTTGCCGCTAAAATACTTAAACCTGTTTTCGTAGACTAGACAATATCTCCCGAAAAATGATGTGGGGTTCACTGGAGCGGAAAGATATCTCAACGTAGGCTATCAACATGATAAGTGCGTAGTATAAAGATTATTGTATTTTTTGTCGATTTTTATAGCACTTTGGCGATACTTGCTTAACTGTATTGAAATAGTTATCTTTCCAATGTTACTTGTCACACATTTCCTACTGACATTCTCTCCACTGGCAAGTATATCTTTATTTATACTGCAAGCCTCGAGGGAGTGCTGGCGAAAAATAGAAAACGAAATGTAATGAGAAAATGAGAAGAAAAAACGAAAAAAGTTAAAATAAAACAGAACCCGCATTTACCCCAAATTAAACATTATTATGCGCTAAGTGACCCCAGCGAAATGCTCTGACCACCACTGAACGCGCCGTGCAAGCGACCACCAACCTACGCGACCTGCGGTCAGCGAACCGGCATTACAGTATGTGTGGTGCACTGTATAAACCCAGATTTACCAGCCGCCCTGCTTAAATGCCGTAAATCACAGCGACCAAGCGACGGCATGCGACATGTGCAACATTTGTCGAGGTGCTTCCGCTGTGCAAGAGTCAGTCGTCGAGTGGGGCGTCGTGGGTTGGGGGCTGAGCGAGTGGTGGTCAAGTTGAGGCATTTTTCACCGTTATTGTGAAATACACAGTTGCAAAAATTTACGTGTGTAAGTACATACGTTTGTTTTGACCGTCAAACATTAAATTGGAGTTTATTTCGCAATTAACGCCTGTTGCTGACCCCACCCACTTGGCCGCCCTATATTGCCCGTGCCGTTTTGCTAATGACTTTGACAGAAATTAGAAATGTTTTTTTGGGAAGGAGTTATCGGTACTGTGTAGAGTGCAAAGGGAAAAAATTTCAACTATAGAAGTGGGGTGGGGGTCTTTCGCTGTGCGAATTCACTTTTGCTTTGAAGTGTCAACGACATTCGCATTTTACACTTTGTTGCCTACATGAATGTGGCCGCATTTTCCCCTTATGTTTGAGTCTATTAAATGATGTTGAGTTAATTTGCGACATATGATGGCAGTAACAACAACAACAACAATTGCAATAACAAAAACAGGTGTTAATGTGAATTAATTAACCGCAAATACTATAAGCACTCATGAGCTGAACTTTTGTTAACGTTTGGGGCTGAAAGGTGGGAAATTTCTGTGACGTTGAGTGAAATGGTGGTGTAGGGACTTAATGCATCAAAAATTTGGCTTACAATTTAGAAATTTTAGTAATAATGCCATATACTCATTAATATGAATCGTATCGGACTGATTTCGTTCACTAAGAAATCCTGAAAAAGCAAAATGACGATGCGGAATAATTGTGCGCTTCACGTGGAACTCTCCAATTGACATCATTTCCCAGGAAAATTGCGAAGACCTATTTTGATATGATGTTCAGGGGAAGTTTTCTATCATTTGGTATAGGTTTTATGTATCTTGCAACTATCGGAAGTATCTTGACTGGTCTATTAAGAATTTGAAGGGGTATTTAGTAAGGGCCACACATACTTTCAGTGACGTCGATTCTTTTTAGATACTTGTGTGTACCTTGCCGCAATATAAGTACTTGTTTTTTAATTCGAAGCAATTTTCACCTATAAATGGATGGGATCAACCCTCGCTATAGAGACCAAGCTATCTTTATGCAAAATCAGTCGCTGAAAACGAAGTGGGTATTAATTTTTCTGAAAAATACACAGTTTTCCTGAAAAAAGCTGGAAGATTGTGATTTCCATTAATACGAACTTGTACTTGTGATTTACGATATGTACCAAAAATGGTACTCCATGTATTACGTACATCTATTTTAAATTTTTTAAAAATTTACGAAATAACAATTGAAGTGAAGTGAAGTATGAAGTGGAGTATAATGTAAAGTATGAAGTGAAGTGAAGAATGAAGTTATGAATGAAGTAAATTATGAAGAAAAAAATATGAAGCGATGTATGAAGTGAAGTAAAAAGTGATGTATGAAGCAAAGTATGAAGCAAAGTACGAAGCAAAGTAAGAAGCAAAGTATAAAGCAAAGTGTGGAGTGAAATATTACGTGAAATATGAAGTAAAGTATGAAGTGTACTGTAAAGGGAAGTATGAAGTTGAGTACGGAGTGAAGTATAAGGTGAAGAATGAATTGAAATTTAAAGTGAAGCTTGAGGTAAAGTAAGAAGAGAAGTATGAAATGAAGTATGAACCGAAGTATGAAGTGAAGTATTATTTGGATCATAAAGTGAAGTATGAAGTAAAGTGAAGTATTAAGTGGTGGAAGAAGTGAAGTATAATGTGAAATATGAAGTGAAGTATAATGTCAATATTTGCGAAAGATCTTCTATAGACGGTCTTTTACCTTTTTACTTAGCGGCCAAGCAAAAAACCTCGACAGTCAGATTTTGGATTCGAAAAACCTCGTGCTCGTACTGAAATCTTAATTAACATAGTAAGAACCGGCTATTTTATGATATGAAGTTTGAAGTGGAGTGAAGTGAAGTATGAAGTAAAGTATGAAATGAAATGTGATGTGAAATTTAAGTGAAGCATAATGTTAAGTATGAAATTAAGAGTAAAGTGAAGTAAATACTGAATTTAGTACCATTTTGTTAGTACAATTGCAAAATACGCTCTATTACTTCCTTTTTTGACCTTCCAAAATATTTTGTGTGGAGAAAAAAAAAAATACTTTTATATGAACCAAAAATTAAGATGGTATGTTTGTTAGAAGATATGGGTTTTAACCGAAAAAAGATACATTACAAAACTCAAAAATGAATTATATTTAAGAAATTTCTTAACCGATTTTCAAGTTCTGTTATTTTTTGGAAAGGTAGTGAATTATGCTACTACTACTAGTCTTTAAATTTAAAATATTGGGATTAAAATAAAAATTCTGTAAAACTTCATTAAACGACAATGCAGCATTTTATTAAAGACACTATGTGCAAGTGCTTAGGTGAAAAGAAACATTCTGAAGAGACCAAATCCTTAAACTTCACAAAGATAAGAACGAACGAACGTATCCAAAAGTGAAGAGCATAATTAAATTACGTACGAACGAAGTAACGAAAGAGTTAGAGACAAATAAGCTCAGGTATTAACCTTTGAACAGACAGTGAGTGAACCAACGTAAGGTATGGAGTTCCAAAGTGGTTCCTGCGTTGTACAGAAGCAAAAATCGTTCAGGTTGTATGCTTTCACAATCTAGCTTCATCTCCTCTTCCACATCCTTTAGCCAGCCGTGGTATTCATTAATTCGATTTCCATAACAATTTATTCATAAGACAATGTCTGGCACCATTATTTTATCTTGCAATGTGGTAATGCCACTTGTATTCTCTGCTGCTGCTGCTGCTGCATATCTTACCAACCATCTTCGAAATTTTGCCATACAAACGCGCGCTCATATGCTTGGCTGAAAAAAGACTATAAAATATTTTATATGTGTTCAAGTTGCTCAAGTGTATGTGTGTGCGTATCTGTTTTTAACCCGTTTTTTGCTATGGCGCAAAAATTATCTGCAACACCTTCGAACTTTAAAATTAAATGAGGATTAGCGTTAAAAGCAGAGAGTCCTCTCGTTCTCACGGTCGTTGCCATCGTCGTCATCTGCATTGTGTTGCTCCGGTGCGTAGTTGCTTCATTATCATCGCGTCGTCTATACGGAAGCAGCTTCCATTTTTTTCTTTTTCCACTTTTTGCGGCTTGTAAGAAATCATTTGCATTTTGTTGTGAAACTTAAAATTTCAACTACACAGGTCAACAAAATTTTGAATCTTGCAACAGTTTTTAAATGTAACAATGAATGTTAACATCAGTTTTCGAATAAAAGCGCAAAATATCTAATAGCAATGATATATGGTAATATATCAATATTAAACTCACAAGTTCATGTGAAGAAATTTCAAAAATTTAACATTTTGTTGCCTTGTGTAATTTCATAACCGATCTCTAAGCAAAAAGTGAAATTATATGCTGCACTTTTCTAATTGAATTTTTGTATTTAATTTAAGCAGCACAAAAATTTACTCATTCGTGCACACAAGTGTAATGATTTACCCTTTCAAATTTGCATACTGTTCTGTAGAAATTTTTTTTTTCTAATAATTTCGCTGGTATCAAAACAAATTAATCTTTCGGCAAAAATTTTCATTGCCACTTTCAAGAAAATGATATGGACAATAAATAAACTCCAATAAAAAAAAAAAATACAAAATACAAAATTTTGTGCCAGCCACGCACAGAGGTATTTTAGCGAAAAACTGCGAAATTTTTCAACCATTTAATTTAAAAAATCTTTTTACGTAGTTTAAATTTTTTCTTGGAAAATTTTTGATTTTGAACGATAAAACACATATATTTGAACATTTTTTTCTGATTTCCGCAGGTAATTTCTAAAGGTATAACATATTTAAAGATCAAGTTTAAGACTAACATACTTAAAAAGAGGCCGTTCAAGTATTACTTATGCGGAATTTCAATGATTTCAGAAAGCATCTCCCCCATATAAGCAAAATAAACAAAAATCATGAACAACTGCCTCTATGATAAGACTTAGGTAAGCAATTTTTCTAAACTTTTATTTAAAATATAAATTAGAATTCAGGAACTAAATAACAAACTCTACAATATGGCTACGACTTGTCAGAGGTACAAAAATAATCATAATGAAACTGAGGAAATCTTTTACACTTTAAATGCATTTTAAGGGCTAGACTTAGACTTAACACCATGTCCATATGGCAACGCTGCAATGAGTGCGACAAAATCAATTCAAAATTTTTTAAATTTTTTAATTCATTAAAATTTTATCAAAATTAATCGAGATTTTTCGAATAATTAACATTTTTCGAATAAATCGAAAGTTTTCGAATTAATTAAGATTTTTTGATTTATTAATATTTTTCAAAGTTAATCGAAATTTTTCGAATTATCGTGATTAATCGATATGCTTTGAACTAGTAAAGATTTTTTGCATTAAACGAGATTTTCCGATTTATGCCAGATTTTTCGAGTTTTCTCGAACTAGTCAAGTTTTTTCGAATTAATCGAGAGTTTTCAAATTAATCGAGAATTTTCAAATTGATTAAGTTTTTTGCCAGATTTTTCGAGTTTTCTCGAACTAGTCAAGTTTTTTCGAATTAATCGAGAGTTTTCAAATTAATCGAGAATTTTCAAATTGATTAAGTTTTTTCGATTCTAAATATTTTTCAAAATTAATCGAGATTTTTCGAATCAATCGAGGTTTTTTGAATAAATTGAGATTTTTCGAATAAATCAAGAGTTTTTCGAATTAATTGAGATATTTCAGATAATTTAAAATGTTTCAAATTAATAGATATTCTTCGATTTTATCAAGATTTTTTTAATTGATTGAGATTTTTCGGTTAAATACAGAATTTTTGAATTATTCAATATTTTTCGAACTAATCAAGAATTTTCTGATAAATTTTTCGAAGTACTTGATTAAGATTTAAATTTTAAAAGTTTGTCTGTTTTTTCTTTTGCGTAAGTCGACCCCTCCCAACCCCTGCGTAAGCAAAAATACTTGAATGAACTCAAAATTCTCACCCCGTCGATTGAAAAAAGTATAAAAATGTTACACTTTTGCCTGCTCAGAGGGCAACAATTTTTAGAAAATTTTAGAAAAGAACATAATATTTTGACAGCCTTCACACGGGGCAGAAAAAGTGTAACATTTTTTTGAGAAAAGAAAACGACATAAGTGTTATATTTTTTTTTATCGAAATTTGTCAATCTCTGAAGTTTTTCATTTGATAATATCATAGATTAAAATCAGTACAATATACATGTATCAAATTATATATTTTCGAAAATTTTTTAATTCTATTTATTTACTCAAATGTTATTTATAATAAAAAACTTTACTTCGTTTAGTTTAATCAAAACACAATTTTTTGATAATTATTTGTTTAAGAGAACCCAAAGCGAATTGAACAAAACATGATTTTTTTTGAAAAATATCTCAACTTTGAAGTGTCACAGCGTAGCCAAAACTGAGTTTTTCCCCATTTTTTTTTTTAGTTTTATTTTATTGACACAATAACCTGTCGACTAATACCAATATTGTTAGGTTTCGAGTCACAACAAATTTTTATTTTTGTCCATGGGCCAACGCAGTGTGCGGCGTCTTGCTTCTAATCATCTCTTGCTCATTTTGCGGAATTTTTCTAACTGATTTTTTCCAGATTCCGGATATGGCTTTGAGTTATTTTGTTTTAGATTTTCTTCGAAAGTTTTTTGTTTAGCTTACTGTGTGCATTTTCCTCGTAACAATTTGTAACTAACGTAACTGCCTAAATGAACATTTTTTCACGATTAAATTGATAAGCTTAGGACTTCCATCACATTGGAAATAAAATTAATTTTCGGTTCTTTTCTAGATGTATTTGACTTTTTGTGAAGCTAATTTCATCTACCGGTGATTACTAGGGTTTTCTAAAAGATTCTTATACATCACAGGAATACAACTTTTTTTTTTTCCTATTTCACAATATCCTTATTTACATACAAGTAAGAGCCAACACTGCATTCATTTGAACAATCTTCTTATAGTTCAAGGTGTTTTAATGAAATAGAATCATAGTAGTAGGTATGTCTACTTAAAATAAAGTAACAAAAAACAACTTCAAAAAGCTTAGAAATTTCTATAAACAGTCAGCCACTTAAGCAACAACCCTTTTTTTTATACCTCAGCAAAATACAAGTAATTTTGTAGCGTCCGTCATAAAACCGTCAAAATCTTAAGAGTTGCCTTTATCAAAGAACATAGATATCATTAAACCGTTTCCTTTAAGTGCTAAAAGCAGCTCATTTTAAGTTGTGTTGGATGTACAAAGGCGGTGATTTGTTTTTTTTTTCATCTGTTTATTTGTTTGTTTTTTGAAATTTTCCGTATTTTTGTGTGTAAACTTTATTATGACTTTGACTGTCTCACTGACAATTTAACATTTTCTTGTGTTTTTTTGGACAAATAAAAAGAAATTGAAGTAATAAGAAGATGAAGAGGATTTTCTTTGATATTTAAGTCGATTTGTCTATTAGTGTAATTAGATATAGTGATAAAGGAAAGTTTAGTTGATGTAAAATGATGTTGAATGTCCTTAAAGAAAAGGGTTTTATCGCTGAGCGGCAATTAAATTGAGATCACTGTAATATTTAAAGTCGGTGATTATAGTATCGTTAGCTTAAGAAAATCATTATGCGAAAAAGTTAGGTATTCCGATGTATTAAATTTACAATTTTGAAAGGAGTGAAATGCTTTTAAAATTAAAAAGTTATATAAAAATTCATTCACTTTAATTACAGTTTTCTGTTTGATTTTCCTTAAAGAATAATCTTGTTTTTCCCCATATACCAGCTCCGAATCGCATGCCTGTTCAATAATGATTTCAGCTTAATGAAGTTTCAATACAAGCGAAATTTCGACCTCATCAGTGTTGATTTTTTGTATTTTGTATTTTTTTTGGTCTTTTTTTTGTAATCTTGATTAAAACACATCCTGCTGATAAAATTTTGTTTCATTTTGCCAAAAACAGAGCAATATAAAATGAAAATAAAAGAGGACCAAAAATTAACAACATTTAGCCAAAGGGGTTCTTAAGCACGTTCACAGCCGGAAAGTCCCTTGGTACACACGCACTTAAATGAGCAAACGCACACACAAACATACCGAATTTAATATAAAAAATACAGGGTGAAAAATCTATACACATATTAAAGATTACAATTAGAATAATATTGCGAAACTAAGGAGAAATATAGAATTTAGAGTACAAAAAATTTTAAAGTACGCAATAAAAGTTTTTTGGAAGAACAAATCAGATTTTACTCCCTACAAACTTTGTCTTTACAGAAGCTATTCTTACTATTTTATTTTTATTGTGACAAACACTCCTTCACATAATTGTCGTCATTTCTTAAAAGATTTTCATGTTTGGATCACAAGGTAAATTTTTCGTATTTAGCAAAAGTACTGAATTTAGTACTTTCTAAGTACTAAAATTACAAATAAAAGGAAGCAAGACCTACTTTCTTGACTTTCTATTATGAAACAAAACGTAAAAACTAACGTTTCATATGATCTAAAAATTAGGGCTTAGAAGTTATGGCTTTTTGAAGTTTTCAAAACATAAAATTGTCCAAAACTGCTACACAAACCGCAGAATAATGGTCCATAACCGAGACATTTCTCAACCGATTTCTATGTTTGGAAAGGTAGAAGGCTATTAGCACATATTTTGTCTATGGCAAAAAGTACTTTTTTAATCACTCTTTGTATACTAGGCTTATAGCTCTTACTTGGGCCCATAATTGGAACTAAGGTTGATTTCAGGCTATTTTTCGTTTTCAAGATAGTCGCAAAAAACCAAAACAATTCAAACGCCGATTTTAGGAGAACCTGAGGCAATATTTCTATGTGACTTATTTTAGAACATTGTGCATTGATGTCTCTTAAAAATGGTTTCGATTTTATCTAAAAATTATTTATTCTTTTTTTTAATTTAATTTTAATCACGCACGGGACGTGTCGCATGGGACATTTTATTTCCCAGCATACAAAACTAAATGTTTTTCTTTTCATTATTAAAACTAAAAGTTCAACGCATTTTCTCGTCCATCTAGGGCAACCTTATTTTTTCTCCCGAAAATACTCGACAATTGACTGGTAAGCATGGCACATAATAGTCGGACATCCAAAAGCAGCAAGATAAAAAGTGTACCAGTTGGACGAAGGATCGAACAGTCCATAAGCAAGAAAAACGTGAGTGCACCAGACGGTTCAGCAGCATCAGTACATCGACGTCATAACTGGCTTAGCAGCCAGCGGTCGAGGTAACTGAAACACAATTCATAAAATTGTTATATGTTTTATAGACAAAAATGGAACCCCTCACGAATCACGCGAGTACAACCGATGACGTGGTCTTGGGGGTTATAGTGGTAGTATCCTAGATTTTCTGATTCCTCAAATGTATTAATCCAAACTGCTTAATATGGCAGTGGTTGAAGTCCCCAAATCGCGGTTAAAGTGAAGTAATCATGAATTAAAGGAGCGGTTTTAGATAATCCTACCTCCAACCAGAAACTAAGTTCATCAGAAGATGTTGCATTCGGGGGCCTTGGAATCAAAAGATAGTTTAAACTGCACTATTAAAGTAAGATTACTTCTTCAGATATTGTCTGGGATGTTGTCCTAACTTGGTGCTTCATTCAGCTTCATTTTCTCGCAGCAGCTTATTGAGCACGAGTCACCCTGTTTATTCCAAATCGAAATTGTAACACGCACAAGCAGACATTTACAGCCAATAATAGACACATTCACAAGAAGCCAAAGTATTAATTGTATAACTATTATATTGTATGTACGTACGAATGTATGAGTTTTAAGAGTGTGTGTGTATAAGTACCCTTGGCCAACTTCAACCTTTTTGCTCCAACTTCTTTCCCAGCCTTCTCACCATCGTTAGACATCTGTTCTTCTACAATCAGTAGCTATTTTTACAGTCGGTTCCACTACCAACAAAACATAGAATTCAGCAGAAGTCACATACACTTACACATTCACCTCTCATTTGGGTTGCTTAATTTCATTTTGCCCCAAATAAGTCCTTTTTGTAGCGAGTTTTGGTTATTTTCATTAATTTGGGATAAATTAAAACCTCAGCCACCGACACTGCTGACAGCGCAAAGCAGGACAGGGCAAGGCAGCTTCATAAGAGGGATTTAATTTTTGTGCGATATTTGGAGTGGACTTGTAAGAAGACAAGCATTGAACGGGTAGCTGGCGGGTAGAGAACGAAAGACGGAGTCACTGTGCTGAGTTTATGAAATTTCTGACAGCACTGGAGATTGAGAAATCAATTTTAACTTAAACTGAAGTTGCTGAAAAATTAAATGCACAAATATTTTACTTTTTGGATAAAAATATACAAATTAAAGTCCATTATTTCCTATCAGATCATCGCTATATGTGATCCGATCTGAAGGGAGTCATTGAAACACCGATGTAAAAAGCCACTTATAAAATCAAAAGAACTTTATCGTGAGGTTACAAGACGTTTTGTTGGAGTTTCAAGATATTAAATTTCAAGATACGTTATGTCTTGTATGCGCTTTTTATTTATCAAATACTTCAGTTCAGTGACGTGTGCAATTCCCTTGACAGTACTTGGATATGATAATAAAAAAAACAATAGTTCAGTCTTGTGTGATTTGATTCAGCTCAGTTCAGTGCATATACTGTAAATATAGTATATAGTAGTCTTTTGCTCTCTTCTTGGGAATCTTTTTTGCTAACGCTCTATCTCCCTCTCTCTCGCGAAAATGTATGAAAAGCACAACTACCCAGGCAATGCAACTTAAAAGTGTTACTATTTCACAAATTTTACTGAAGTTTTTCTACTCACACGTCTTACACTGAACTTAAGTCTTTCTTTGTACAAAATACAGTACACTGAAGTTTTACTTTTTTGACACTGATAAAACAAGTAAGTGTTCTTTAGAGTTAAAATAAAATCAGTTTACTGCAAAGGTTTGAATCCTAAATTTTTGAGATCATATATTTCACGTCAGTGTAAAATGTGTGAGTAAAAAATGGACCCTTATAAAGACCAATATAAAGAGTTGCTCTAACGTTCCACAATAAGGAGCTGCTCTAACCTTCCACAATAAGGAGCTGCAAGACTTCAAAAGTACATACTTCACTATAGATCACTTATACGGAGTTTGGTAATAAGTACTCAAGAAAATAGATAACAATTTTGCGGAAAGCCTAGAAGAATTGTGACAAACTGCTGTACAAAAGCGTAAGTACCCAATAGGGAATGGAGCACATCAATAGCGCTTCTGAAGCGCTCTAAAGCAGCAGTGAAGCGCATCTCTCTCGTTGCCAAAAGCGCTGAAATTAACATTGGCATGTCATTGGAACGAAGCGCTTCGCTCTCGCTACTAGAAATGCTCTTTGGATGCGCATCGCTCTCACATCCAGAAATGCTGTTTGGATGCGCATCGCTCTCGCTACCAGAAATGCTCTTTGGAAGTGCATCGCTCTCGCATTCAGAAATGCTCTTTGGATGCTTTTTGGATGACAATAAAAATATTTAAAAAATTAATTTTTAATTGAAATTTTACGTCTTTCGTCACAAAGACACATCAGACTATTATTTTTTTTTTTGATGTAATTATAATTATTTTTATTTTACTAAATTATTTCTAATTGAAAAATTGCAAGTCGAAAACTTTTGTGTTAGGTCTGGGCCGGAGTTGAACCGAGGACCTCACAGTTGCTACAACTGTCAATCGCAGTTCCAGTCGCTAGACCACTGCTCTATCATCGCGCTCTTACGAAGACGACTTATTGATTTATTTTGTTTTGTACGTTAATACGTTACCGAAAGCGCATCGTTCTCGCTACCAGAAATGCTTTTTGGATGCGCATCGCTCTCGCATCCAAAAATGCTCTTTGGATGCGCATCGCTCTCGCTACCAGAAATGCTCTTTGGATGCGCATTGCTCTCGCATTCAGAAATGCTCTTTGGATGCGCTTCGCTCTCGCTACCTATAGCGCAGAAAATATGCGCATACAAATCAGCTCTTTAGATGCGAGAAGGACACGCATCGCTATTGCTTCTTGGGGATGCGCATCGAAATTTTCTGTTGGGTAGGGTAGAGTTACAAGCCGAGAAATCTATGGAGAAGAGGTAAAAAATACAAGAAAGAGAAATATATTCTCCCAAAAGGCTGGGAAGTTTTATCAACGATTAATACGAGTAGAACTTTCTCTACAAAAGCAACAGTTTTATTATCGGTTTAATTTACAAAACTTAAATAAAAATAAAATTCTACAAAACTAAATGTGGTGTTGAAACTAAACATCCAACAGGGCCTAACAATTAAATGAGGCGTATATTTAACGATGCTACCAAATGCAATTTATGCTGAAACATGAAATTTGCAAGGCAACTTTAGCCTAATAAAATGAACAAAAAAAAAATGAAAGCAAGCAACTTGTTTCTACCAACTTGACAACGAATTGTCTACGCCCAGAATAAAAGGTAGAATAGCACGCGACATAATCCTTGTTTAACGAAAACAACAACAACAAAAACATAAAAAAATTAAAGAATCAAAAATACGGTATGTCGCAATCCTTTCGGAAAAATTCCGGGAATAAAAAAAGAAGCAAATTTTTGAAATTGTTCGCAAGAGACTAATAAAATCAACGACGTGGAACTACAAAATGATGCTCAATTGCAATAACAACAACAACAACAATAAGGATAACAACAGCAACAACAATAAAGACAGGAGTAACAATGAAATCACCAGCTAAAAGGAAGTTGTCTGGAATAATAGTTGAATAGGTTTTTTTTTTTAGAAAAGTTTAGGGTGTAACGAATTATATAATGAAGAAAATATATAAACTGAGTGGTTGGCAATGATGTTTTTTAGAAGATATACGTTCATCTATTTTTGACCGAAATGAAAAAATTTGGCAGTATTTCATGCTAAAAAAACGGAATGTTTGACAGGAAATTTATTAAATAAAAGAAACCAATTGAAATACACACAAAATGATGTATGATGTATTTTTCACCATGGAGAAAAATAAAACTTTTCAATACACCCCACAGCTGAGTAAAAAAAGAAATGAGACTAAAGCATCCAAAGGATTTAAAATCAAAGATTTATAAATGAAATGAAATAACGTCAAAGAAAAAAGAAAAAGAAAGAAAGAAATGTGAATCTAGAAAAATGTCTATGACCCGCATGAGTCAAAGGGTTTCTCTGATTATAAACCAAAAAGGGTAATGGAATGGGGCACGCTTGAGCTGAGATTTTTATGAGGGTTTGCGATTATGTATTAATCGCTTTAGCATCGCTGGCAACTCTTTAAGAAGAAATATAATAAAAGACATGGAAGTAACGCTTCTAAATCTCAAAGGATTTGCACACAAGTTGTGTTGAACAAAAGCAGAATCTTAATAAAAAATCACATAAATTTTATAAGAAATTGTTTGGTTTTTTTCCCTTCATACTGAATCTACAAAGAAGTTAAAGGAAGCAGGTTATAAAATTAAGTTTTCGTTTTTCTTTTACTTGAAGTTGCTGCGCTTTTTTTTAATTTTCAATTTTAATTGATTGTATCCGACCAACCGACACCCTTCTGTTTTATGTCAGTATAATTTTTTTTTACGTTCGCCTTAATCATCTTGTCGCCATTAATAAATCACAGTCATTAAAAATGCAAAAAGGAAGAAAAAAAAATTCCCGCTGTGTCCAAACACTGGGTGCCACTTTTAACGCGCGCGTGAATAAAAGAAAAATGTAATCATTCATTAAATAGAAGAAAGAAAAAAAGGACAACAAGGACTTTTCCTCCAACAAGCAAAGACGCCAAGAAAGTAAAAGCGTAAAAATTAGAGGCGACAAAAATAAAATCTCTAAGAGAAGAAACTCCGTTAGAAAAACACAAAAGGACACTTTACAGCCGAATGAATCTAATTAAATTGTAATTAAAAGTGTAACCATTCGCTGGAAGAAGGTATCCAATGTGATGGCCAAAGATAATCAGCGGATTTTTCGATTTAATTATATTTTTTATGAATTTTTTATTTATATATTTATTTTTAACTTTCTTTTTTTTTTCAAACTTTGAAATAAATACTTTACGTCCTGCCACTGTGGCATGGTAAGACGAGCTTAATTTGACTCATGCAGCAAAATTTTCATTTACTGTGAAGTTGGTAGTCAAGAGCGATTACTTCATTGGGAAGTAATTAGTACAAACGTAACACAAAATTATTCTGGGTACAAAAATAACTAAGATTTCACAGCACCAGTTTATATCCGCAATTTTATTTTCAAGCTGAAAACTATCCTAAGGTAGTTATCCTAAAACAAAGACTATATTACTATAACATAACTTAAATAAACTTAAGAACTTGTTCATGTGGGAGAAAAGCACTTTGGCTTAGAAAAATGAAGTTTGTCTAAGAAAAACTGGTTTGGCTCAGTAAACCATCATTGAGAGGTAGTCCTCGGATAAAATATCTGCTTCCGTACATACCAGGGTGGTCAAATAGTATTGGTTTCACTGTGCCAACTTCACGTATGGCAAGATGAAGTTCGCAATCGTACCAAAACTACTTGGTTTTGGCGCATAGTAGAATTTTGGCGGAAAAATACAATTTTTCGACCACAAAATTTCAAAAGTTTAATGATGTAGTTTTATAGAGAAATGTTTCACTAAGAAGGTGCCCTTAATATTTTATCTAAAAAGTCATATTTTTCTTTGAAAAAATTTAAACATAAATAAAGTACTTACATATTTTGTAATTAATTTAAATGAAAAATTATTTGCATTACTCAAATGGTTTGAAAAATATGCGCAAATCAAAATGGCTCTATAAAATGGAGTTTTTGCAATTTTTCTTGGAAAATTATATAGTTTCATACGGCTGATTACGTCTTCTAACTATAAAAAAATTAAAGGTGAGAATCTTCTCTTTCAATATAAGTTAAAAAATGTTCGGCATATTTGCGACAATTGAAAAATTCATTTATTTTCTGAAAATGGCAGTGATTTTGAATACCAGCTAGTAATGTTAGTACTTAATTGTACACGTATATGAAAATAATGTGTCGAATACTTATTTTTTGCATAATGGTTTGAAATACTTTTATATGAACTTCTATATAAATTTTATACAAAAAAAGTATAAAAGATTTTTGTATAGTGACACTATAAAATCTAAGCCAAAATAGTTTGAATTTTGTAAATACTCCATGAGTATACATTTTATACGAGCAAGCATAAACGGTTTGTATAACAAATTGACGTATAGATTTTAGACCAAGTTTGGTTTGAATCTGTATTCATTCCAATTTGGTTTGAATTTCACACCCAAACTATTTCCTGTAAATTAACCTCATTCATTCCTTCACAGACGATGGTTATATTTGTCGATCTTATTCTTTCTAAAAGCATTCATATTCTCAAAATAACTTCAGTTCGTCGGCTGAGTATTATTTTGCCTTAAACGCCACTTCGTTGAAAAAGCAAAAGCACATAACTTGTGTAGAGACGAGCACAAGTAATCTGCTTTTGCTTTTTCAACGAAGTGGCGTTTACTGCAAAATAATACTCAGCCGACGAGTTAGACTCCAAAAAGAGCTTTGTTTATTGAAGTTTGGAAAGAAGTAATAGAAAAAGGTTATTTTGGTCTAATAAAAATTAGTTTGGTCTTAAAAATAATTGTTTGGTCTAGATTAATTAGTATTACCTAGGAAAAGCCTGTTTGGCCTGGTTAAATTTTTTTTGGCCTAGGAAAAATTATTTTCAATAGTAATATTTATCAATCTTGTCCTTTCAAAAGCTTTTACACTCTCAAAATGACTTCAAGCTAACTCTGATAAGAGTCGTGTTTATTGTAATCTGGACTTAAAAACAGCAGTTTCTGAAGCAATTAGCTTGGCTTAGGTCAAGCTATTTTGACCTAAAAGAACTAAATTGGTCTAAAAAAATTAATATTACCTAGGACGAACTAGTTTGACCTGTTTCAATTTGACTTGGATCAGGAAAGCTATTTTCTCTTTGCATAAATATTAGTTTTCAGTTAATTGAACCTTACAAAGTTAGAGCTAATGCAAAATGAAATGATAAATATAAAAAACAAAGCAACTTCTTAAAATAAAACTAACCACAATTCACACGAAACACTTTCTTTACATAATTTGAACTCGAAAAGTTATTTTTAATTTCTAATTGAATTCCTTAAGTGAAAAGTAATTTTCTGCAGACCAATTTCAAATCAAAGAAAACTGTTTCTTAAGAAACTATATTCAAAAATTCCTTTTCATATGTAAATTCAACACACTCTCGCTCTCTCCACTTCTAAGCCTTATCCAAGTAACATACCAATAAGGCTGAGCTAAAATCCATTTACTAATTTCATATCTTAAAAATACAAACAGACAAACAGACAAACAAACAAACAGACATCTTAAGGAAGCGATTTGGAACGCCAACAACATGACGCTGGGACGCAGTCACTCATGCATGAGGGAGTATCTAGCAATGCATACGGCATATAAATCCCGTCCAAGACAGAAGATAAACGTCGACAAATGCGTTAATGGTCAGTGGACAGTGGTAGTGCAGTCGACACAATTCACAACGAAAACTCATTGATATTAAGGATATTCAAGGATATGTTGTGACCATTGAAGAAAAAGGAATTTTTGAAGAAAATAAGTGCAAATGACTTCTTCAAATAGTTCGGTCAAATATTTTTGTACAAATTTGGTTTGAGAAATTTACGATTTTGGTACGGTGTTGCTACGAATTGTGTGCTTTAACTCGTCCTGTGTGAAGGATATAAAATTACTCATGCAAAAAATGTATGTGTGTTTCATTTCCTTAAGGTTCAGCAACATATTTGTAAAGTTTAAGTTCTTCTTCTTAAGACAAATACAATTTACGAGTAGTACATAGACAAACACGCGTGCAAGGACATGCAGTTTGGCACTTGTAAGGATACACTAAAAAAATTTGTTTAAAATAATCAATCTATGCGACGTTTTACATATTCTGTATGGAAATGGCACCCACCGTACTACATAAAAAATTTCAGATAGTAATGTGTCACGCTCTCTCGAAAATATTTAATTGCAATACTACGCTTCCACCAAAGATTTATGACGTGATTTGCGGCATTTTCAAGACATAGCTGTAAATCTCCTTATAAATCACGTAATTCACCATACAAAAATAAATCTACTCCTACTTATCTTAACTGGATTCTCTAAAGGGAAACTGACTCCCACGGTATCAAAATCATCTCTTGGCGCATTTCGTAGTCACAGGCTACTTTCGTACATATATCTAGCTCTGACCAACCTGAAACTAAATACCGATGGAAGATTGCTATGGCGACGGTACCACTTCTTTAGGGCAGAGATGGGACAATGACTACAGTTGGCAACCTCTCCGTGTTTCACTCTTTTTGAACCAAAATGAAGCCACCACACCATCTATGCATCACCACTATTTAGTCTCCATTGCGACCATTCGGTCAAAAACTGTACACTTTATTGGGTGGTAGAAGTGTCAATCACCATCACAACCTTTAGAGGCCTCAACCCTCAGAAAGAAGGGACAATAAGATATCCCTTTACGATCCAAAGCAGCTTTATATAAACCTCGAACTTATCAGAGGTTCAGAAGTTTGGCTTTTATAACACGCTGATTTATATTTTCTATAGCAAAACCTGTGTTGAATCTGGAAGGATCTTAGTCGATATGAGACAGCTTGAGATAACCAATTTTTAAATTTCACCCATGGTGAATCCAAATAAGTCTTACTTTAAAAGCAGTGCACACGAGAATCATTTTCAAAAATACATCTCCTTCAAAGTCCTCTTCATTCTTTACCAATCACTCCATCACGAATATTCTACAAAAAACTAGTACTTTCGTCTCTTACATATTGACTATATATGCCTAGCCATTTTTGTTGTTGTTTCAGTATGCTGTTTACGAGTCTTTCTAGTATACTGTTGCTTGTGCTGATGGCTTTGCTACTGTTGCATTGTCTTATTTCGTTCCAGGTTTTTCTCTCAGTGCATCAAAGCCTACACTACACACTGTGAAATAAACAGCTTGTCTTAATAGCATTATTTGTGTAATTTGTATGCTTGAAAGCATTTTAAGTTTTTGAATCCTTGCAGGACACTTTATGCTTTTATACTCTTTTACTTCATCCTCCACAATGGCATTCACTTTCTTGCAACACATACAGCTATTTCTGTCTCGCTCTTACTACTTAAGTATTGCATAATATTTGCAAGTGTCAAACTATATCTTTTAAACTTTAGCACCAACAGGCAACAACAACAATAAGAACAAGGAAAACAACAAATATATATGTAGATATGTAAGGAGTACAACTAAGTCCCAGTCTCAAAGAATTTTCAATTTTCTTAAGAAACTTGTTTGGGTTTCTTACGAAATTTGTTTGTTGTTTTTGTTGTTATTGTACTTATTTCAGTACACTACTATGCCTTCGATGTTGAGGTTTCTTTTGAAGATTTTCAACTGAAATGCGATTACATGACCAGGACACGCACTTAGAGGTGGCTTATAAGGTCAACCTTTTGGTCATTCATTCAGTCGTTTGGTCGGTTACTTGATTGAAACACAAGACGTTGTTGGGTGCAACTTACAAGTTCTTTTTGGTTCCTTTAACTTTTTTCTTTGTTGAGGAAGAATTCATTTAGAAATTTGCATTTTGTTGTGAATACAATTTGGTCTTTGATATATTTTCAATTTTGTATATTGCGGTCATATTGTAGATGGTAACCAAAGTTACAAGGAGTTATCGAAAAGCTATTAAGTGTTGAATATTATGCGACCAATAGACAAGAATCTGTTAAAGTCAAAAAGTCGAAAATCACTTATTAAAATAATTTAACAATCAGCACATTTTTTCGAAACAAAAAAACCCAAAAAGTCTGATAATTCCTGCCCCAGCCTCAGATGATAAGTACTAACACTGTCGTTGATTTTTTTGATTAACAAACTGACAGCTGTCCCAAAAGCTACTCTAAATGCTTATCTCGAATTTAATATGGCCACACACCAAGTGGCCATTTGAAATTAAAATCACAAAAATTAGCAAAAAAAGAAAAACAGCAAAAACAACACACTAAACTCCACTTCTAAAATAACAAACAAACAAATGTTGACGATGAGACGACGATGACAACATTAAAGTCGCGTGGCAACATGTCACTGGCAAAGTACACAGTGCCGAACAGAGCAAAAAAAAGGACAAAGATGAAGTAGGCAAAGGACAAGCGTCAGTGAATATACCATGCAGGGATATACTATACGTATACATCGCAAGGTATGCATGCTGGTCACGTCGCACGTTAAAACCACCGCAGATGTCATCAGCGCGTGAGTTGATGAGATTGCGTTGAAGCTGAGATATCAAATCAGATGAGATGAGACGAGATGAATTTGATGAGGAGCATTATATGCTACAAAGTTAGGGAATTTAGTAGACGTTGACTGAATATTTTGTGTTTTTTTTTTTTTTTGTTTGTTTTTTTTTTTTGTTCTTAATGTGACAATGTGTGCTCAAGAGATTTACACATCATTTTAGGGAATACAAGTAAAATTAATGATTTTGTTATTTATTTTTAAAAAAACAAAAAAAAAAGTTAAGTACGAGCATGTGAATTATTTATTTTATAGTAAGTTCTTTCGACAAAAGTGAGCTTTGCTTAAATTCTTCAATGAAACAATACTTTAAGTTATTTACCACAGAGCTTCCGGAAATAACGTCATGAAAAATAACGCCAGCAAACTGTTTGGAAAAAAACCAGAAAAATCTCCGCGCAAAGTTCTTACCTTATTTCCATTTTGTTTTGGAAAAAATATATGGCTTTATTGCCAAAAAAAGGATATAACACCATAACATTGGAAAATTCCAAAAGATTTTCTGGCATTATTTCTGGCATATATTTCCTTTTTGTAAACCACAAAACTTTACGAAATAAAGCAATAATATTTGGAATCAAAGGCCAGGAAAGTTTTTGAATTTATTTCCAAACCAAAATAGAAATAAAGCCAAAGTTGCTAATGGCATTATTCCCGGGAACCCATTTCAGCGAATAAGAATAAGTTTTGCCAATTTTTTAATCACAAGCGTCCATCTTGAAAGCGTCGGAAAGAAACAATGATGCCATAGGCTGTAGAGGGGTTGATGTTGCCTTATTACTACCAAATAATGCCGATGAAGACCTTACTATGGTGATGGATTTCAATATGTGATGTGCAGTATAGTATTTACTCATCTGCCAATAGAACAACCTGAATAGCAATGACCTTTAAAGGAGGTTAAGCCGCTCTTGAACCAGAAATCCCTGCAGTAAAAATATGAGACAGTCTACAAAAAATACTAGTTCACGGTTAGTACTAGCCCAAAACTAGTGAAAAAGGGATGAAGTGGGGGCTAGTTTGATATCAGTTTTTAGTTTGTGGGGGCAAATAAATTTTTTGCTTTGAAAATAATTTCTGTTTTGTGTCAAAATTAATTGTGGAAAAAAATTAAATTAATGAATTCATTTTTGTTAATGCTGTTATGAACTTTATTCAATTTGTTTTAAGAAAATATAAATTCAAATAAAAAAAAAAAAAATATTACTATAGGACTGCTTCACACCATAACTAGCCCTGGACTGATGTAAAAGTAATGCATAAGGGGCCAATTGAAATTTCGAAGGACTTCAACACACAAAAAAAAACAGTTGCTTGTATGCAAAAGGGATTGAAGTCGGACTAGTACTGGTTGGTAGAGGACTAGTTAATGGACTACTCTAAAACTAGTCCTTTTGCCTGCAGGAATGTAATGCTTTCTCACTGCTCTCTCATTCAGTTGACGAGAGTATGGTTAGATACTTCGAAAGTCATGAAACCTGAAAGTTCAAGAGAATAAACCAGATCAGGTGTGGGTAGAGTAGGCCAATTGTTTTTGTCAAAAAGCGTTTAGCAAAAACGAAATCAACGAAGAATTCAAAGCAAACTTCTCCAAGAAACAATGAGTCTGAAACCAAAACCTAGCTCCCACCGGGAGAAATAAAAATTCACATTTGAAAACTTTTTATTCCTCAAACTCAAATCTTTATGTCTCTCGGCGGAAGCTAGGTTTTGATTTTAGACCCATTGATCCTTCGGCCTCACTTTTTCTCACCCGAAAAGGGTGAGATGGGCACAAATTTTGTCTTCATCACTTGGTTGGAACCATACTAAAGCAGTTGTTCTTTTACGGATAAGTAGTCTTCAAATTAATTAGGTTATAGGGTAGTCATGACTTCTAGGCCCATTTGATAGACTTCTCGCTTTCAGAATACAGAAGAATATAGAGCAAAAAGAATGTTTCCAAAGAAAAAAAAAAACCGACATTCTGAAAGTAAACAGCTAAAAGCTTGATGCTGAACTGTCATTTTCCGCGTTCCAAAAGTGAACCATGCTAGAAATTTTGTTTTTGTTATTCTTCTAGACTCGATTATATGGAAATATGGGAAAAATATGAATACTGATGAAAGGACTATGAAAAAAATCATAGAAATTTTGCTTGCATATTTCACTGGAGTCGGGCTGGAAAGATGTCCATTTTTGACGTCACCGACTCAAAAAAAAAATTTTAAAATCACCATATTGATTCTGAGTAAAGTATTCATTCTTTTAAATTTTCAGATTTATTAATTAATTAAGTAAGAACACACAACTCTCTAACTAAAACCAAAATATTTTATACCACAGTTTTGACAATATTCAACTATCCTGCTCTTCCACAACTCACTCCAATTACTTTTTCAAGAAATCCATGATTTTATCCCTCAGAAAAGCAACATGTTGCCCTTGTACTCGTTAGCAACAAAACATCAGAGCAAATGGGGAGAAAGAAACAAAACGAAAATTCCATATGTAAAGTCAAAATGATGCAAAATTTCATATGCAGATGTCGCCTTATCATTAACGTCTACAACATAAAACTCATCATCGTCATCATCTTTAACAATAACAAGAACAACAACAACAAAAATCTCCATAAAAAGAACAACCACACATTGACAGACGCTCGAAAACACCTGACAATCGAAATGACAATGACTGCAAAACGTCACACATGTGATTTCATTTTGGGTTTTTTTTTTTTTTTGTTTTGGGAAAAGCTTTACATATTATCCAACGAGTAGGAATATTCGTGTACAACAAAAGGTAGTAGAACATAATGCAGCATAAAGTAAGGTAACAACAGCAGCTTAGTAGGAGTAGTAGTAGCAGGTAGTATGTAGTAGCATAACATAATTTGGCATTGTGTTTTGTGTTGACTCTTTTTTTTTTCGTCTTCTTTGTTGTTACCGGCATTTGATATGCGACAAATATTGGCCGTAAGGGTGTTGTTAGACGGTTACCGCAGCAGCGGTGACTTTTGCTTGCGCTTTTTTTTTCAATTGTGCCACGGGGATGGGGATTTATGTAAAAAATGATGATGTTGATGCTTTTGGAGTCAATGTTTCTTTTTTCCATTTTTTGGATTGGGGATACTTGTGTTATGTGAATAAATGAGCGCATTGACTGTTGTCAAAGTGAATGAACACTTCGGGGAAATAAATTTTAAAATTAAGATATTTAATTAATTTTCATATGTTTTACAGTTAAGTTGTATTTGTAATAAATTACAAAAGAAATTGGAAAAGATCAAGGACTCCAAATTTTTTTTGATTCCGAGCCTACATAGTTTATACTAGTATGGCAAAGTGTTTAAAATTCGACCACAAATAAACTAAATAATTTTGTTTCTTTTTGTATACTTCTAGCACTTTCTTTTTGCTATTTTGTACAAAAAAGAAATGCTCATTTATCATCCCTGGTGTGATGTAAAGCAAAACGTAAACAAAAATCATGAAGCCACTACTTTGCTTTTTGTCTTTCTCTTCTTGCTTTATCCTATTTTTTAGCTCTGTGTGACCGCATATTTTTTTTTTGTTAAGATTGTTTAGCCATGGGTAGTAATGAAAACAGATGCAGCCGCGCATGAAGTGTTCGAAAGGAAAGCTTTCTGCAAAATGTTTGATCCCGTTCGAGTTGCTGACGATTAACGCTTTCGAGCTTTACGCCGACATTGACGACTGGCTGGGGCATATCTATCGATGAAAAATCTCTAGCTGAAAAATAGTATTCTGAAAACCTAAGTATAAGGATGTTTGCGATTAGGTATGACTTTCCCAAAAATTATTCAATATATCAAAAACCATTCCATTGGATATTTTCTGAGCAAATATCTGGCCCCTTTCGAGCATATAATCAATTCTCAATTCGAAATTTGACATCTTAAAAACTAGACTACTTGAAAAAAAAGGTTATGAAATTTAAATACTTACCAAACTTTAGAAATTTCTTCAAGACCAAGATCAAGATGGAGATTTAATGCCCAAAACCAAGACCTAGAGTAAGACCCAATGTTCAAGACCAAGACTACACCAATTTTTTCATTGCGGTGGTGGTTTTAAAGGATCGGCAGTCAGAACCGAATACCGTTATACCTTTTGATTGAAAATTTCCGGAACCAAAGTTGGAGGACAAGATCAATCAGAAGCTCCGACGTTTCGGTGCTAGAACCGAAGATTTGTAACATTTCTAATTTATAGGAGGAGAGTGCCACCTGCGGGCTCGGTTCGGGTGTGGGCACCCCCCGCGTAACTTTTGACAGAAAACAAATGCGACTGTCCTGAGAAATGTTAAGCGCGTGTTATGACAGCACGAAGTTTTTGTGCATCTACCGGAGCAAACAGAATAAGTGAAAGTCAACACAAAAGTTTTTTTCAATCATTTTCCAAGTGCGATAAATCGAAGTGAACCAATCGAAAAGCTGAATGCAATCTATATATATCAAGCAAATTTATTATATTTTGTGATTCTAAGTCGAATGCAACCAAAATGTTCACACAACACAATGTGCTTATTGATTTTCAAAGTGGCTGTCGAAGTCAGGTGTGGGTCCCGAATTGGTTCGGGTATGGGCACCACTTCTTTTTTATTTAAAGCGTGTGTTTTACTGAAATATCGTGGTGCATGCCAATATTACTAATTTACATGGTGTTCTTATGCCTTTTTACTTTTTTTTAGTGGAATGGAAAGAATTAATAACCCCTTTAAAGATATCGCGGAAAAAAAGTTACTTTCATTAAGTGTAGGTAAAAAGGTGACATGCCACTTTGCAAAAAATTTCGGTATTGAGCTTCCAGACAAGTGGACCGAGGAACAGATGGCAGGCATAGATTGGTATAAAAAAATTTGCTTGGCAAAAGAGCAATGTCAACAAGGGCTAGAAATTACGTCACATAGCCGGTTTAGTCTACAAAACAATTGATCTGGCATTGACGCCGAAGGCAATGAAGTCTGGTTTCAGGGCAATAGGTCATTCGATCCAGACGTTATTAGTGATGCTGATTTTGTTGAAGCCGTTGAGCAGAATTTGTTGAAATTGTGTGAGTCATTGTTTCCAAAATAAATTATTTTTGCGTTTTTGTAAATTTGATTGCGTTTTACTTCATATTTTTCCATTTTTAGCTAATTTTCTAAGGGTGGCCACAACCGAAGAACAAGTTTTTTTTGTCAAAAATGATCACTTCACTATTTTTTGATATAATTCTTTCAACTGATGAAATCAATTTACTTTCCTCATCAATAGTTAGCTAAGATCTTTAGCTTTCCATTGATACTTATTTGTCTGCATAATATACATTTGGTCAAAAGTTATGAGTTGAAAACCAAAAGGTGCCCACACACGGCACTCTTCCCCTACTCTTTTGAATTTGAGTAAAAGCGAGTAATTGCGACAAAAATATTTTAAGACCGTAAATGGAAGAATAAACTAAACAATATAGTAATATTTATCTAATATCAGCGAACACGAGACAAACGGTACGTAATTATGTGATTCCAGGACTTTCCAAAACGAAAAAAATGTGTGTGACAAAAATTTGGGTCATCATGCACTTTACTTCATTTTGCTTTATAATTTAAGCATAACCGAAAACATAAGAAAATCACCCACTTTTTGACACAATTTCTTAAATATCTTTATTAAAACTAAAACTGCACTTAAAACGACCTCAGAAATGTGCCATTTTGTGTGTTATTATAATTGAAAACATCAAATAAAAGGCAAATGGTCAATAAAAATGAAACTTTTGACCTAAAACTCAAATCTACCATACCTCATTTTATACAAAAGGGTTATAATATGATTGTTAATGTTGTATTTTATTGTTAACAATTGTATTTTATGTTGCATAAACATTAAAAAAAAAAACCTCCAATGACAAGGACAAAATTCTTGCAAAACAAAAAAAAAAAAACATAAAGTTCCTAAATAAAACGCCTGAATTGACTCACGTGGCAACAATTTGTCTTGTAAACAAACACGAAAATACTCCACAAGGGATTAACTTATAATTTTTTTAATAGATTTCTGTTGTTTTTTTTTTTTTTTTTTTTTCTTTTTTTGTTCCATTCATTGCAAATCCTGCCTCCTTTATGGGCCTTTTTGCCAAATTTAATAAAATGGCAACAAAAATGCGCATCACGTTCACGTTAAGGTTGAAAGCTAATAATACAACTAGATGGTGTATGTCTAGAAAATTTTAAATGGTCTTTTTTTTTATATTGGGCCCTTGTAGATGTTCAAACAACAGAAGCAACAAAGTTCAAAATTCAACAGGCACAACGATGACGAAAATCAACCAAGCAACTCCTTTGAAGCATATCAGCGCAGCACAGGATACTTAAAGAAAAATTTATTGAACATTTTAATTCGTTTTTGTTGCAAATAAATACTGATTTATTTGGCAATAAAGTTGCGCCGCATACAAAAAGGATATAAAGCAAAATGATGCAGCAGAAGGGACTTGCTGCTGCGTGAATGCCTAAAAACAATATGTTTGAAAGGTCAATATGTAGGGTTGTTCATGTCAACAAGGAAGCGTTGAGTGAATTTGTCTGTTTGCTTTTTTTTTTTGACAGGACAATTCACTTTATTGCCTTCATTTTTGGTAAAACATGTAGTGAATAATAAAGTAATAATAAAAGCATAAAGCTTTAGATCATGACCACACCAAGAAATTACCGAAGATTTTATAGCTGTTCTCAAAAATTTAAGTTTTAAGTAAGTCTTTAGCGCCAAATATTTTAATCTTTTTTTGTACCACACTTCTTCTGGAAACCCTAAAATTAAATTTAATCCATAATCAGTAGATATTTTTCGTAATTTTTAACCTTTAGTTATGTATTTTTACAGGTGACTGACTTTGTTTTTTTGTCTTTCGAGCAATCCAAGCTATCAATTGCATCGCCCTTTGATTTTTTTTTTTTTATTTCTTTTTTGTTCATTGAAACAATTTTCTTATTTCCGTTGTCAATTCAAGATTTTCCTTCAAACTGCCTAACGTCATGCGCTTTACTGCGGCGGTATTTGGTGGCGCGGCATCAACCGAGATAACAAATGTCTCCCCAGGGTGTCATCGATTTTCGGAAATTCCATTATGCGATTTCCGATGCCGTCGCCAGACGTCAAAAGATTCACTTTTTTCAGAGATTCTTTTTTTCATTTTTAGCATGCCAATTTGAAGGGGAAATGTACAATAACATGCAGATTTAGCGTTAGTGAATAAAAACGTAAATATTTACGTTTTGCTTACGCAAGTTCTTTCTTCTTACCAAAACATATTTTTAGTAAATGTAGCAGATTTACTTTTTTTTTTTTCTGAAAATAAAATAAAAATGTAAATTGCAAAATAAACAACAACAGCTTAGTCAACACATACATACATACTTGATGGGAGAAATGAAGTCACTTAATGCTTAAACACTGAAAAAAAAAAAAATGGTTTTGACGATTTAAAAAAAAATTTCGAATTCCAAAAATAAGTATGTTTACGGGACTTTGTTTAACATCGTAGGTGGACATGTTTTCAGGAAAAAATTTCAAAGTCCATAGAGCACTTGGATTTTTATTCGATTTTTTTCGACATTTGCAATTTGATCTTTCGCTAGTACACAAGCGAACATAAAGTTTGATACTCTTGACCAAGTCTATATTGTCCGACGTATCTTTTTAAGCTCATTACGAATCCAGAACCAGAACTACGCTATTGCTTATGGTTTTGAAAATATCATTACCTAAACAATAAAAAAACAAAAAGACAAAATTCTGGGCACACTCTCAAAAACAGCCAAAAACAGTGTTCTTTTACTTACATAAGTTTTAGGTTGGACTATTTCAGAGACAAAAAAACTTACAGGCAGCAACCTCAAGTAATAGTGCTCGTTTTGGGCAAATTTTTGTAAAAGATTTTACTGCCCCAATCGATGTGGAAAGGTCGAAAATGATTTTCACATATGATCAGAGATGTAAAAAAAAAATGATGCAAAATAAATGAATTGATGAGTGTTAAAATCTCAGGTGTTTCTTACAGATTTTCCACTCCAAGTTAAGCCTCTTCCACACCAAATTGATATTTTTTCGATTCAAGTTAAGTTTTTTTCTAATCAGAAATTAACTTTTTCCAAATCCATTTAACCTTTCCTCTTAAAAAGATCCTTTCATCTGAGGTGTAATATGTGTCCAGCAGACTTATGCAGGATATTACGAGGAATATTTTTGTTGAACGACTTAAACCTATACATCCCATACATATGAGTCATATTTATCGTTTTCTTAAAAAGGTCCAAAAATTACCTCTAAAACAGAGGAATATTAAGTCAGTACTTATCTATGACAGAAATATTTGATATACAATTTTCAAAAAAATTGCTTACCACTAAAAACTCCAAATTTCAACGCGAAAGCCAAAAAATCGTCAAAAAAAATCGCACTAAGGGGTTGCTGAAACACTGAAAACTTATTTCTAGGCCAAATACAATACTTAGACCCATTGCTTATGCGGAAAAATACGTAAACTTGAACTCCCAAACTCCATTGTGATTCTTCGACGAACGGCGAGCTATCGAGAGTTATCTCAATTTAAAAAGTACAACATATTAATATCGCAAAGTTTTAAGACTTTTTAAATTGACATACTTCCTAAAGCATGAGTTATAGGAAAAAAATGTTTGAGGCTCTTTCGTAGTAAATCATTGAAGCTAAGCAACTGTTGACTCAGCAAATAACTGTCGACCACTATTTTTTCGTAATTGTAGCCGTAAGCGAAATAACATCAAATTATTCAAATCACCCACAGGACAGGCGTGTATATACATTGTATGAATGTTGCCGTCTCGCTCACTCGTATTCAATATGAATTGCTGACATTTGCTCAGCACAATTCTCAACTTGAAGTTTAAAGTTCAAGTTGGGAAAATTCTTAACTCGTTGAAAATTAACCACACAGCAAACAACTGCAGCTCTTTTCGTTTTAATTTTTCTTATTAATTTTTAAAAGTTTATTTTTCAATAAAAGTAAAGTTAACTTAAAACAATATGTTCCAGGTTATCCATTTTATGCAAATTTCTTAATTGCTCACGTAAAAGCAAAGACAATTCATCGCTTCCCTGCAAAGTGTCACCGTCGCCAACAGCAACAATTCCAGCTCATAAAAGGCGACTTCCAAAGTGACTCACGGTCTTCCACAGCGACTCCTGGTCTGAGGAACAGATTCATGATCATCGCCAGAGACTTTCCATCGCCATGGTGTGTATGAGCAGTGGGCTAAGAGCGTCTCTACAATCATCGTAGCAGCAGCAGTCGAAGCGGAGTCTTATCAAAAGGTAAACCCATGAAATTTTAAATAAAGTGAAAACTATAAATCTGGTACCCGACCAAATACCAATTTTACTAATTTTTTTTAAAAGGGGTCAAAAGACGCATAAAAATAGAAAATAATAGGTTAATGTGTTCTTGCAAAATTTTCCTTATGTGGTTTTGCCCTCGGGACAACAAGTTTTATCCAAAATGTGGTTTAGAGTTTTACAGTAGAGTGAAGTTTTGAAAACATGTTTATCAAGCCAAAATTTTGCATAAAATGGCTATGAGGACATTGGATAAGAAAAATTAAAATTAAAATACACCTGAAAAAATGTTCTCTCTTTAAGTTTTTCAAATCTTGCTTGAATTATGGGGCATTTTTTGGAAGTTTTGAAGCGGAAGTTACTTTTTGTAGTGCTATATCTTCGATATTATGACTTAGGCATACAAAAATTCATGAACTTATTCCAATTTGTAACCATCTCCATATATCAGTTTTGTTTTGGTTTGACTACAGTATAAAGTTGAAGTGTTAATAATATACTTAGTTAAATGTGTTAGCTCAGCAAAGTTAATATTAATAACAGTGACTTTTTTAATTATATGTAAATGCTTGCTGCATTTGTCGAAGATTTATATAAAGAAATTTAAAATAAAGATTTTTTAATGAAATTGAAATTTATGGACGAACTCTTAAAAGTGATAAGGATAGTTTAAAGACGAAATTTTAAAAGATATTTAATTTATTCATTGAAAATTATTAGTTTCGTTTTAATCTTCATATTTTAATACTAAGTATTTGGTTTATTTTTGCTCGTTCTTTTTGACTTTTTCGACAAAAGTACTCAAAAAAGTTCTCGGAAACTTGTTTGTAAAAATATTGCTTTGAAATTATACTTTCTGTGTATAATGACAAAAAAAAATGATCTGCGGTAAACTGTTGGAAAAATCCTTAAAAATGTACGCACATTAGAGAGCTAAAGTCGCGTATACTTTTTACTTGATTTTCTTTGCTTTTTTCGTTTTTTGCTCTTTATTTTTGATGAACACACCTGATGTTTTTTAAAAAATGTAAATGCAAATGAGCTTGAAATGATTATGTTGGTTGGGGAAGGTGCCCTAAGCGAGTGGAGCAAATATGGTTTAATCTTAAATAACAATAACAGTTTTTTTAAAAAAATATTATTGAAAGAATGGTAAGCTAGAGGAAATTACAAAAAATACTGTTTTTCTGTATTTTAAATGCCCACCTAGAGGTCTAATTATCATAATTCTTTAAGGCTCGTCAGAAAAGGAATAATTTAACCATATCCTGATAGTTAACGAGGACAGTGAGTTTTTGACTTCTGCTGATTGAACTTGTTGGTCAACCTTCAAAGAGTATTTACCTATTAAATTTAAAATAAAATATTTTACATTTCTAATTCAATAAATTTTTTTCATTTCGAGCAAATTTTTGAAAGTTCTATTGGCTGTTGAAAGTCATAAGGTACGAATTCGTTCCAAAGTAGAAATATGTGCGTTTATCGAATGACTCCACCATGGAACCGTATTTCAACTTGAAGCAGTATTTCAATACACTTAAGCGCTCCATAAAATAATAGGAGCAACACTAACGCTATCTCTTAAATGTTTACCATCTATGCATCGCAAAGATATTAAAATATTCCCAGCGCACTAAAAATTAACTGTTTTGTGATTTCCTCTACAAGTACTTTATAGAAAATCTACTGGGAAATTTTTTATGAAAATCACATAAATAAATAAAAAGAACAGTGTTTAGGTTGAAAAGAATATCTATAAATATAACCAAAATAAAAACAGCAATGTTCCTACAAAAAATTAACATATTGACACAATTTTCAAGATACTCAAACTCCCACAACTCAAGCGTTAAATACTCGACGGTATTTTTTCACACGCCCTAAAAAGCACTAAAGTGTCATTTTAAGCTTACACTCGAGTGCAGAAGGTTAAAATGAACGTTGAATGGAGAATGACTACAACAAAGACGAAGGATGCGGATGAAGAGTATCATCAGGCAGGAGGCACAATGCGCATATCTGTTAATATATCTACACACGGGGAGCTGTAAATTTTTTCGCCGTATTTTTATTTTTATTTTTACTGGTACACACTACACTGAAATGTAATGGAGCATTTGTGGTAGAGAAGGCGTTGTCATAAATGCCTCTTTCAATATATTTAAGAAGAAAGGACATACTCCGTAAAAATACGCATAACAAAGGTTGAAATGAAAACTGAAGAAAAAACTCCAATTCCAAATTTGCTTTCAGAAGGTTATAATCATCAAAACTGGTTAGATCAAATACAATACACATCCGCGCGAAACTCGTTTTCCATAGGATTTCCATGGGAGATGCCTATGAATCCCATTCTCTTCAGAAATTTACGCTGATTTCAAATTCGAAAGTGGAACTTGTTGATTCTTCGGTACAAAATTTTTGGCAACTTTTTTTTTTAAAAAAAAAATCTAAAATCTTGGAAAAAGAGGTCTAGAGGAAAAATGTAAGCCGTATACTTTATTTTGCATCATTTGATATTTGACGAACATAAAAATGTTAAAAGAAAGATATAATCTTTTGAAAGAAAGAGTGTTTTTCGTAGGTTGCACACTAAAAAATGTAGGGGCGTGGCACTGCCTTCCTTGGAGTTGCAATAAAACACAAAAAGTTTTTAATTTCCTTCCTAATATGTTGCAGCGCATTTTGCCATTAAGGGCTTGGACTGCCCACCTTAAAGCATATAGGTCATATTATCGTTTCATTAAAATTGGTTTCGGGGTTAAGCTGTGAGAGCATATTTTTCATTTAGACGAGTGACACCGCCAACTTAATAGAAATTATGATTCAAACATGCAAACAGGGACCAAACCGATTTTGTTTGCCTATTTATATCTAGATGACCTCCACTATGCTAAAATCGTATGCATAAATTATAGCAAAATTAACTTTAGTGCACTGTGTGCTAAATCGATGCAACCACATAAGCTTAACAGCATTGTGAAGAAAAGAAAAGAAACAACGAGAAAAGTTGAGAATGTTACATCAACTAGCTATAACCGAAAACAGAGAGAAGAGGAATAAAGTTTGTGGTTGAAGGCAGCAATTAGAAACGTCTAAAAAGTATTGTAGTTTCTAGAATATACTCGAAGATTACAACTGTATCAGTTTGATTGCAGTGGGAAAAGGTTATACTTCATTATGATAATTACCAAGCAGGGCCACGGACTGTTTCAAAACTAGTTGGTAGACTACTGAATATGTTGCCATTAAGACAATTAAAAATAGTTTAACAAATTTTGATATTAATAAATACAGCAGTGCCCACAGTAAGAGCGATACTAGTGCCATTAATTGCCTTGTAGAATTGATTTATACACATATACACCACTGTTGCACTTGACCGACTGTACATTACTTGGTACGCTCTTCTTTATATTTTTTTGTACATTTTTCCATACAACTTTATTGTCCAAGCTTCAATGATTGCGCCCAAGCACACTCACTCAGTTTACTTGTTGGGGTTAGAGTTTTGGTTGCAGAGATCATGACACTTCAATTGGTGCTGGCTTTTAACAGTATCTCTCCACCTCCACCTTTAGCATATCCATACACTTCTGTGAGGAACAGTGCTCTAGCAGCCAATTTGAAGCGATCAAAGAGCGTAAAATTATGTAAATTAATTTCACGCCTTTTTAGATATGCGAATTTTTTCATGCAACATGTCCTATTGTTGCTGTTGCTGTGGCAGCACACTGTTGACTGGCTACTACGAGTATAGCTGACACTTGCTGTAGGTTTAAGTGTAAATTTGCTTAAGGATTTTTTCAAATGTTTGCAAACAGCTTTACGAGCAAGTTAAACATGACAGAGAATTTTTGAATTTTTTTATACATATTTACATTCAAATAAGTTATGGTGGAATAAATTGACGATAAATTTAATACAAAATAAATAGCTTTATTATTAAAAGTGGTAAAACTGACATTTTGCTACAAAATTGGGTCAAATTACCTATGGTGCAGTTCAATGCCTTTTTGTGCATCAAACCTCAAGACCTTCGACATTTTCATATGATAAAATTTTAATTTCCCATCTAATACCATGGTTAAAGAGCTTTCTTCATAACGTTGACTAAATTATTGTAAACACAGACGACAATAACTTTAAAACTTATAATCCACAACAACAAGTTGACTTAATTATTATTCTCTAAAGTAAAATTTATAATTGAATTTTACGTTAAAACAACTTGACAACAAGGTAGGTTGGTAGATACGTATAGTCATCGCCTTCATCTTCTACGGCTTCAACTGTTGCCATATACTCGCAGCACCACTATCTTCCCATTTATCTAAGATGTCGCTTATGAAAACTTTAAAGTTTCTTTATTGGCAGCGACCACATATGGTGCACTTTGTACTTTGTTGTTGATGTATGTGTGTGTCGAATACAAATTGAATGATGTCCTTGTTGTAAAAGTTAAATTTGTGAACAAGAGTATTTTTCTATATAAAATTACTTAAATAGCTTTTCAAAATCAATAGCAAATTCTCAAATATACTTTGAACCTTTTTTTTTTATTATTAAATTAAGTAGATTTATGTGATAATGGTTAAAAGGATAATAACGACATATATAAAAAATATAAATAAACATGTGCAGCTGCTTTGCTAAATTTTAAATAAAATATCTTTAAATTCTTATCCTAACATATAATGTCTGTTTAATTTATTTCAATCTTCTCTTCTTATACGAGATAAAATTGTATGTACTTATGTACTTATGTATGATTGTTCGGAACGGGCAAAACTTTTTCTTGAAAACGGGTACAGCGATTTTAATAAAACTTGGAACAGTGTTAGATATTAGCATACAATGAAGAATGAGCTAGGTTTGAACTTTGTAAATGCTCACCAGGGGGCGTGGCACCGCCCTAAATTTTAAATTTGAATTTGTCATAACTCGCAAACTATACAAGGTATTTAAATGAAATTTGGTAGGCGGGTACTGCTTGATAATACCTTGTGACAGACAAAAAGTGGGCGGGATTGAAGAAGTGCCACGCCTACTTTTTAACGCTTGAAAATTTTGATTCAATATTACTCGAAAACGACTCCAACGATTTTAATGAAAATTTAGGAGATTTTACCTCTGCAAACAAGTATTAATATGTGATATGCCGTTATATTGGGAAAACTCGATGAAGGGCGTGGCACCGCCCACAAAAATATAATACGGTATAAAAAGAAAACTAATAAAGTAATCATTCTAAAATTAACCGTGGGGAGCATACTTGCTATAAGGAATCTCTGATCTGAAAGCCGGCAAAATATCGCCGTTGCGCGTGGAACCTCCCATACAAGCAAAATACGTAAAATGCTATTTCTCGCAAATGTTGCAAGGTATTTTAATGAAATTTGGTATGAAGGTACTGCTTAATAATATCTTGTAACAAACGAAAAGTGGGCGGGATCGAGTAATTACCACGCCCACTTTTTAACCCTTGAAAATTTTGATTCAATATTACTCGAAAACGACTCCGACAATTTTGATGAAAATTTAGGATCTGTAACCTCTTCAAACAGGTATTAATGTGTCACATGCCATTATATTGGGAAAACTCGTTTTAGGGCGTGGCACCACCCACAAAAATATATTGCGCTATAAAAAGAAAACTACTAAAGCAATCTTTCTGAATTTAATTGTAGGGAGTCTACTTGCTATTAGGCACCTGCGACTTGAAAGTAGGCAAAATATCGAAAGTGCGCGTGGAACCTCCCATACAAGTAAAACACATTAAATGCTGTTTCTCGCAAATGACACAACATATTTTGATGAAATTTGGTATGCGAATCTGGATCAGGAGTATCTAAAGCATAACAAAAAGATGGCTTTGTTTAATAATTGCCACACCCACTTTTTTATCAAAATAAAAATTTTTGTTAATAACTCAGGCACAAAAAAAAAATGGAATGAACTGTTTAATTCTTATATGCAGTCTTGTGTACTTTTTGACGCTAAATCGGTCTTCAACAGCAGAACTGTCACTATACCTGAAGGATTTTGAAATATCCTTGCTTGAAGTTGAAGAAAACGCTGTGTTCAGTCTTACAGCGTAGCTACAAGAAAAGGCGAAATTCTTTTTTATTAATAGCATCGGATAGTTACACTCTTCCTTATCCAAATATCCTTTCAGATTTTTCCAATAGGATTCTTATTTTCCGAGTTATGATCCTTCGAAGATAAGATATTTCAGCCCCCATACAAAAGACAAAATATTTTGGGTGCGTGGCATATCCCATTTATTTATTTTAGGGCATTCTATTTCGCCAAAAAAAAAAATTGAGTTTTTGATATTTTTCTATACCATTCGATGCTTTCCGAGTTTTTTCTTATTATTATTCTCATCGGTTTATTTATCATTTTAAAAGCATGACGGTTAGAAGTGAAAAGATACAAGTTTCATAACAAAAAATAGCTATGAATAAAAACATCGACTAAAATAATAAGATTAGATTGTTGACCGAGCAGGGATCGGTCTCCAGGTACTTAAAACTTAAACAAAAATCATAAAACCAAAAAAAGGACTCCGTTACCATGAAAGCCACCGTTGATTTTATAGTTTACGTGCAAAAATTAAATGCTTTATCCAACACATGGCAAATATGATTTTGTCTGTATAGTTTGTTGTTTAGTTTCTCTAATACAACTTTGCTAAGCTCCTTTTTTTCATATTCAACAAATTAAATAATTCCGTAGAGCACAAATAATTTTAAAATTAATGTCTACTTGTAAGAGTGGTAGTTGCATACGTAGTAGTCGTTGCGGGTGTGTGCATAAAGGACAACATTTTCTAATACATCATAATCAGAAGGACATGCAGCAACTGCTGCTGCTGTTGCTGGCAACGTCTATAGAAGAACAGCAACAGTGGCAACGTCATCAAAAGTGAAAAATGTCATCAGCAAGTAATAAATAAATGTGCGATGTAAGGACATACACATGAACTTAATTGGGACAATCCACGATAAAAGCATCATTTAGAGTCATACTGAAAACAAATTCTAAAATTAAATGATATATTTTTCAAGTTGAAAACGTCCCAAAATGTTAAAATAAACGTCGAAGTCGTGATAAGTATATTTTGTTATAATTTAAAACCAATACAGCCTATAATGAGTTTACAACAAATTTTTTTGTCATTACACGGAAAGAAAAGTTTATAATTTTTGTAGTGAAAATCGATCAAAAATTACTGAACTTCTTTAAATCTTCGTTCACTGTCTAAAAATTTTATGAAAATTTTAAATTTCCTTCTAAGCAATTTTTCAATATTAGCATAGTAAAAATTATCAATCACGATAGTAAAAATTATGAAACAAGAACACAATTTTTTGTTACATTTTTTTAAACAGTTTATATTAAAAAGAGAAAAATAATAAAAATAAAAAAAAGGAGGCTCTATTCCATTTTTCTAAAAAAAAAAAATTACTACACCAATCTATGGAGATAAAAAAAAGTATGGACATCAACAAAGGTGATCCCAACAATAGTTTCTTTTTTTAATTTTGCTCAAGATCCAGAAGGGAGTCTGAGATACCCCTGATAATTTCTAAAAAACTTTTTCGGCATGTCCATATTGATTGGAAAAATTTAAATTTTTTGGAAAATAGGATCAAAACTGTTTTGAGGGAACGGGGACACGCCAGATAATTTAAAAGATTTCTCTTCAAAATATCCCTATTGATTGGGGCAGTAAGTTTTTTTTTTTCTAAAAACTTCCAAGGTCTTTTAAGAGAGGTCTGAGATACCCCTGTTGATTTCTTAAAATTTTCTTGGGCTTTTCCCTATTGATTGGAACAATACAATTTTTTTGGAAAATGGGACCAAAACTTTTATGAGGGGTCGGGAACACCCCAGGCAATGGTAAAATCTTTTTTTCAAAATTTCTGAACGATTGGGGAGTAATTTTTTTTTTTTTCTAAAAACTTTCAAAGACTTTTAAGAGAGGTCTGGGATACCCCTGATGATTTCTAATACAAGAGCAATACAAGTTTTTTAAAAGTGGGACCAAAACTGACAGTTTCAAAAATTTTTCTTAAAAATTCCGCTATCGATTGGTGCAGTATTTTTTTTTTTTAAATTGGTCCATGGCACTTTAGAAATGTCTGGGATACCCTGAAGGTTTCTCAAAATTCTAACGATTGGAGCAATCCAAATATTTTTAAATATGAGACTAAAACTTGTAAGTGGAGTCGGGAACACACCAGACATCTTAGAAAAATTTTCTACACAATCTCCCAATTGACTGGTGATTCTTACGAAGGGTTGAAACACCCCTGATGATTTTTGAAAAAAATGTTTCGGCCTTTCACTATCTGTTGGAGCAAAACAAGTTTTTTAAATAGTGGGATCAAAACTTTTAGAGTTGTTAGGACCACACCAGACAGTTTCAAAAATTTTTCTTCAACCTATATTACCGCTTGGTGTTTTTTTTTTTTTTTCTTTTCAAAAACAGACCCAAACCTCTAATAACTACATAAATTTTTCTTCGGCCTTTGAGCCTAAGACCATTGAGAGGGTATTTCTAATAATTTCGAAAACTTTTCTTCAAAATTTGCCTATCAATTCGTGCACTACAATTTTTTACAAAAACTAACCCGAAAAAAATAGAATTTGAAAAAATCTGAATAATCTGATGCGAATTTATTAAGAAATCGAAATATAATAAAAAAAGGCGATGATGATTTGAGGAAAACGAAAAGCTTTATCAAAAATTTCGTGTTAAAATAAGCAAAAAATATTTAGGAAGCAAAAGAGTCAAATGTCAAAAAATTTTTAAAATTCCAAAATCTGAAAATATTTAGAAATCCAAAAATGGTAGGTTTAATTAAACGGGCTATCCAGAAATAAAAGTTTTTGGATACACTTGGGCTTAAAACTCATTGCCATTGCGATAACCTAAGAACAAAGTATGAAACAAACAGTCCCACTAAACCTAATTCAATGATTCTTTGATGAATAAGCTGAACTTACAATTATTGCGTTGAATAAATCCCTCAAATAAGTATATGAATGAGGTCATCAGCAAAACCAGGAAAATTACTGTTGAAAATTTTGGCGAACGTCGACAAAGCCGAATTACTTTCAAATGTTCGAAAACTATGCAAAACATTGATAAAATGGTAAATCAATGAAACACGAAATGGCGAAAAGGTTGAAAAATTTTGGAAATATCACAAAAAGTAATAAAATTTTATGAAGACGATGATGGAAGTTTTTGAAAATCTTCTTAAACTTGAAACATGTTAAAAAGTGTTTAGTAAGCTTAAATAGTTTGTTGATAGCTGGCTATTAAAATGTCAGAAAATTCGCAAATTCTTTAGAAGTTTGAAATATTAGGAAAAAGTCAACAATTATTAGAAAATAGGTAATAATATTCAAGGAGTAACATGAGACACTAACGCAGCTTAAGCCCTTTATTTACTCTTTCATCAAAATCATAAACAGTAAGAATTGTGTGAAACATGGAATTGCCCAAAAGAAGTAGAAATAGTCATCTACTTAAAATAAAATAAAATAAAATAAAATACATAAAAAGGATGAAATGAGCTACTTTTTTCCAAAGTAAAATTTTATTGGTAACCACAACTCATACATGAAAGTGGATTTTTGTAGAGAAGTTGTATGTATTTTTGTGTCATTTGTTGTTGTTGTATTTGCATTTATTTTTTTCGAGAAAAATACACAGCTGTGACCCAACCAACAAGGGCCGCCAACGAACAGCAGCATAGAAATTTTGGGACTTCGTATACGTCACAAGTGAAAAAAGGCAACTGTTGTCCTTTTTTACTGTTTTTGTATTAATGTGTCCAAAAAATACTGGACACAGCAGCAACAAAACAACAACAACTCCGAAAAAAGGGTTTCGTAGTAACTGACGGCTGCTTTTTTTCACCACTCATGCCATGTTGGCAACCCTTGAATGCATGCAGTGCAAAAGAAGAGTGTGACTTATTTTAGCTTTGGGACATTTCCGCACTTACTAATATTAGCACAGCAGCACACACATAAGCATATGCAATGTCCTTCCTGTAGACAAACAAAAAAATAATCATGTGAGTGCGTGTGTTTTTTTTGTTTGTTGCGTAAATCTGATTAAAATTTTGAATTTGCTTTTTAATGTGATTTTTTGAACTCAAGTGCGTAAAGGGGTTTTCTACGGCATTACAAAAAAAAACTAAAAATTAAGGATATTTGAGTTAGGGCTCTTGTGTTTAAAACAAAAGGTCCTTAGAATGAGTAATTTAAAAAGAATGTTGAACATAAAATTCGAAAATCATTTTAATGTTTATGGAAGATGAAATCTTTGTGTTCCATATCACAAAGCGCCTTTTAGAGTAGAAAGAAAAACTTGAATTTCATTGACATTTAAAGTATGCGCCTGAAAGTATGTTATTAAAAATTAACGGTCAAAATGACAATATCAAAAGCTTATGCGCATACGGCAGTTGGAGGTGTAGAAAGTGTTGCCAGATATTTTTTCTTCAGAAATTTTTAAATAATAATTTTTCTCTTTTATTTACATTATGCGTTTGTTTTAAATTCTTTATCTCTTTTACAACAGTACCAGAATGATATGTAAATACAAATTAACAAATATGTGACATACGAGTAAATATTATTAGTGCAGGTAAATTAGGTAAAAATATCAAATTTTATTGAACAAGCACTGATTTACATCCGACAAAAGAAGAAGAAACGGTGGCGATGCTGAATCCGAATCCGGCCTCAGACTTGGTCTGGCACGTTAAGCTTTTGAGATATCCTATCCTATCCTGTTCAAAAAATATGGTTTTTTAGGTTGTACAGAGGACGCACGAAAATATTTTCTATTAATGCTGCATTTAGTACTGTCCATCGTCTTTAATATTTCTTAAATTTTTTATAAAAATTTATCATCATTTGACCATGAAAGTTAATAATCAAAAGATTTAGCGTATTACTTGTCAGACTTATCATTTTTTGAAAAAATGAATTTAATATATTAATGAAAATTAACAAATTTATGATTTTTTTATGGTTTGTGCAAACACTATTTTTTTGTATTACATTAATCTCAGAAACTATTAACTATAGGGAAGATGGTCGTAATCTTAAATGTAGGCAACTCGCTGAGTTTTCGAAAAACGTAATATATATACATATATGTATGTAAGCTTGTAAGCAAGTAATAAATGTGTTTTTTTAATGCTAGTGTCTTTTTATTTTTCTGAATTTTTTAACATAAATTTTCTACTCCATTCTGTTTAAATTCCCGTTAAATTTAGAATAGAACTTGTACTATTTCTTGAGATACAACGATATTTGGAATGTAAAGTTGTCCTTTTTTATCTAAGAGTTAGAGCGATATTGTTTGATTTACTTGACATAATCTCATGATGACATATAGAATGGAAAGCAACGATTAATGTTAAACAAGTTAATTGATCCATGTCCCGCTTACTATAAGATGATAAAAGACGACCTTATGTGTGGAAACTTCTATTTAACGAAAACTAAAATGATTAATACTTCTTGAGGCTTCATGGTTAGAATTTGAATTGACATGCCAGGAAAATAAAGCTGTGAAAGTGTCGAAATTCAAAAGGATGAGAGATGAAACGAAAGTAAATTTGAAAAATATGACAAAATATGGTAATACGAAAAAACATATCAGTAAAAATAATATAAATCATCACATTGCATAGATTTGCTGCAGAAATTTAAAAAAATTGGGGAAAAGGTTCGGTTTTAGTATCTTGATGCCATATGGCGTCATCGTTTCAACTATTTCAATTAGATGCTAGTTTTTCCAGTTATCATCGATAGAAAAAAAATTTTTAAACTTAACACAAAGGGTCATATTAAGTATATTATCATGGATTTGCGTTACCTGTACTTCAGTGGATGATAACTCGAAAAGTAAGTATTCAGTTGGAAAAGCAAATACGTTAAGTTATAAATGAAGTTCATGGCTACAAGATGCATTTGTTTAATATATGTATTACATATAATCCCGGTAGATGCGTCATATAACTGAATATAACTGAACGATTACTCAAGGTTCTGACGTAATAAAAAAAAAAACATGTACAAATTCGTAAACAGAAGGTCCCAAACCCGCAAAGTCAGCTAAAAAAATCGAAAAAAAAGATTAATGAAAATTTTCGGGAAAAAAAGTTGTAAGTTTTCAGACCTGTGTAATTTGTAGGTTATTATTATTTTGTTAAAAATATTATAATTTATGCAGAATTTTATAAAATGCCTTATAAATAAGTTTTCGTGGAAAATTTTGATTTAACGGCAACACTGTTCTTACTACATATAAGCTGACGCTGAAAGATGCTAATTAAAAATGTTGAGCATATTTTCAGGCAAACATCATCAGTTGTCATATAAGGATTTGGCTGTGATGAGATGAGACGAGAGAGAGAGCACAAATAAAATCATATTTTAATGGATTTTATTAATAATTCAGACAGGCAGAATACGCATATTTTATGTCCCAAATAGAATTTTTGTGGCTTTCTATAATTTTTGGATTTAATTTTCTACTTTGACCCAAGTTAAAAAGACAAAACAGTGTGATTGAGATGAAGGACGATTCGTGTATTTCACTTATGGTGCCTTTTTGAATTTTCACTGGGGATTTCTCTTCCATTTTTTTTTTCTATTGCGTGCTTCATTATCCTTAAAAGACGTAAATTTTTTTTATTTTTGGATTTTCCAAAAAAAAAAAAAAGAAAATCACTGAAGTGTAAATTAATGTTAATTAAGGCAACAATTTTTTTTTTTTTTTTTTTTTTTCGAACTTTTCATGTTTTCTTCATTTGTGAGAGTAGTTGACGTTGATTTGTTTGCGCTTTTCTTTAAAATTACGTTTATTAGAAGTAAAAAAAAAAAATTATTTGCTTTTTTGTTGTTGCTGTTGTTGTTGATTAAGAAGTGGTCACTTTGATGTGGTTCATGGTTTTGTGGGTAACGCATAATTTATTTTGTTAACGCAACAAAAATTGTTAGTACCTTTGAATAAGCAAAGAAATGACTGGATGACTGACATCATTAATTTTTTGGTTTTTCAGAAAGTGATTTCTGCTTTAAATTGGACTTTCTTATAAAAAATATGCCTCGGTTCAAAAAAATCTTTCTCTTTTTTAAGCGAGAAACTGAATTTTTTTCTTGACTATTTGCTCTATCACTATAATTAATCGTTAAATTAATCATTATTTTATCTACAAGGAATGTCCTTTCTCAAATTGTTATGTTTGAGTAATGTCCATTATTGTGTTGTTTACATACATTTGTAAAAAAACAAAACAAAACAAAAACAACAAATGTAAAATGACAACATCTGTCAAGCATCCAACAAGTGTATAGCATTTCAACTCAAACCTTAAGTATCCTGCCCCTAACCGATAGTAATGGCAATCATCATTTGTTTAACTGACCATTGGAAACATTTTAAAATCAATCACAGTTGCAGGCACGGCAGGATAACCTCCTGTATAGCATCCTTGCAACGAACAAACGATTAAATTTGATTGCTGTCGCAATATGTAACCCTTTCAATGGAGTACAATCGATATTGGTCTGGTTGATGCCCGCTAGAGTCCATTAATAATTCCAGTCAGAGGATGATGCCACTTTTGAACAGGGGACATAACATACACGTGACAAGATACAAGTTTATAGGGTAAATGTAGTAATGGTTATCAAATAAAGAACTTTTTGAGAGCACTCTTTTAAGAAAGCTTCATGCTCTAAAGTCAGTCAATGGCACTTCGAACTTTTTGCTGAAGACATGAAGAAATTTTATCGCTTAAAAATATCAGCCGATTTTACGATTCAGTAAACAAATGAATTGAGGTACAGTACAATAGAAATCTGGTGGCAAAACAAAAAGAATTCTATATACTTGGTTGGATAGACTATCCGGACATCCAAACTTTTGTAAATATCTTAACAAATTAGAGAGCCAGACAGATGGGCGCTGTCTCTACAGAGAGCCAACTGAGAACGATGCATGAGTCTGGGTACAGCGCTTGAAGATAGGCTTGGTATCTGTGGAGAATTTCGTGCCAAAAATGGTCGACAAAAAAGAAGCGTGTTGTAACCCCTCTCGCTGGAGTTAAACGCCGGAATAAAAAATTCTTGATTTGGGAAATATTAGAGAGACTTGAAAGTAGTAGCTTGTCAATATGGACGATAAAGAATAAAAGATGCAAAAACATTGAGATTAAGTTGTGAGAAATTAACAATTGCAAAAAAAGATCAGACCTGTTCTGATATCCGATTTCGATCAGAGTCGGAATATTATCCGATTTTAGATATTTTGAAAATCAATAATTAACATCAAATCGGAATCATTTCTCAGTGAAACTTATTGAAATCTATAGCCAATTTGTTTTATTGGAATACAATTCCGTTTACATCATATTTGTCGGAACGCGGAACACCATAAAATTTATTTAAGTCCCATTCCGAAGAGAATCGGATTTCAATATGTGGCTGAATAGTTTCTGTGAAAAAATAACTTCCAATTGAAATAGAATTTTGAACTTAAATGTGTTTCTGAAGGTGTGTGGTTTCATGACAACAAATATCTCTCGATTCACTCAGTTTAACGAAATAGACATATGGCTTTGAAAAAACGCTTACTGCACACATTACCCTATAAAAACAACGAACACAGTGGCATTCCAAAGCCTTATTTTGAAATTCCCACAGCATGTTTTTTTGCGGTTTAACGCCTTGTTCCTCATCAGCATTGAATATTTTGTGTGATTTTGACTTTGGCAGGAGACAATAAGCAATGAACGAAACGAAGGAATGAGTATTCGTTCAAAGTCATCGTTATTTAAATACTTTGTTTGGAATGAGCAAACGAGCATATGTTGGTCATCGTTCGAACATGACTTTTTGACTTTTTGCAAATATTTGCGATTCCATAGAGGGGTGGTGTATGGTACTATCTGAGCTTCGATAACTCCAATGTTATTTGGTCTTGCGACTTGTTTTTTGTGGTCAGCAGCAAATCCTCATACTTTTGTTTATTGAGTCATTTTATAAGCCTTATCTATATACTCGTCATTTTGGATTGTTCATGGTCATTTGTCATTTTTCGATTTTTATGTTTTACGACAAGATAATAATTTTTGAAAAATTAACTCAAATTGATTGAAAGCAATAAATTTTGTTTGTTACATGCGTACACGGAAAGAAAAATATACATAAAAATTACCAGAAACGGGCTGTAAAATTGGTGCAAAGGACAGATCTAGGTATATTTGTGAGTAAGGTCAGGAAGTGTAAGACAGCAGCAAATTGATTTTGATAATAAATGATTTAACATCTAATAAAAAATCATACACAAAATTTTCTAATGATGGCAGTGGTTATTAAATAGTATTACAAATTATTTTGAAAACTTAAAGGTTTTGACCTCTAAATAATACGCTATTTGATTGTTCGATCATCAAGTATGGTATATCGTTGTAAATGTCTTTATGTGGGCTATATTTTATTCAGTAGTTATTTATCTTAAATGTTTTTTTCGACTAGTTGTACTCATTATCTCAGTTTCTACCACATAAGGGTGCCAAGGGCACTTCATAGAATTGAAGCCCATAAAAAATTAGCAAATTCATGTCTACGAAGTTTCCCTTAAAATGATGAAATTCAAGAAATTTTAGCGAATCTTAAACCTCAGTATAGTGAAGAAAATATAAATTTCTTCCCTCAGTTATACAATTTCTATAAGATTTTTCGAGTATTTCAGCAATTTTTCGAATTTCTGAAAACTTTTCGACATAGTCCACATTTCTCGAACTTCAAAAATTTTTTCAACTCTCCAAAAATGCTCTAATTTCTGTACGTTACTTGACATATGACATTCTTTTTCAATATCTTTCAGCTTTCTCAATATTCACAACATTATCTAGTATGTATTTTCCAACATTACTTATGTCCAAGCCTGACAAAATCACAACTACTGAGGGTAAAAAGAGGAAAATAATAATTTATTTTCTCACTTAACAATTCAAATTGTTGCGCCAACAGGAAGCAGCAGCAAAAGAAATCACAACACCAATGCTGCTGCCACTTAAGCATCATCAGCATACTCCCCAAGTCTATATACTTATATTACTGAAATTGTGCATTTGCAATCTACTTGTTAGACCAACTCCTACTCCGCCGCAACTTCGCTGACTAACTGTCTTGTGGTGTCTTACTGCCAATGCCCACAAATTTGCAGGCATTAGATCTTCATTACTGACACCACATCGCACACATTTGGGGAGGAAGGGTCGTTAATGCTGTGCACATTATGCGTCCAGTTTTGTTCGCCGCAGCAGTTAGTGGCTGCTGTACCCAACTCTCTGATGCTCTGACTGACTGACTGGTTTCGTGATGCACACGAAATGGAGATTAAATTTTAAAAAATTTATGGTTTTTAGCGCATTAGAGACACAAAAGATGAGAGTGAGTTTTCGCAGCAGCAACATCCACTAAAATACCGGATGTTTTATGATTTTATAATAAAGCATGTTCCTTGCTGCTGCTGCTGCTATGCGGGTGGCCTGAAATTGGCAACCATTGTGGTGTTGTTGTTTTTGTTATTTTAAACATCTTAAAATATTTTTTATGTCTCTCCAATGATTCAATGTAAAGTCATAGGTTCAGACAGTGCTGCATAGATTTCAGTTTCCTACTATTTTCGTGTTGTCCAACATAACGTCAAAAAGTCGTTAAAAAATTTTTGTGGTTAAGAAAATTTTATGCCTTAAAATTTTAATGAACTTCCGAAATGACTGAGGTTTAATGTCGTCCATTGCTTTGAGTTTTATGGCACCATTGAGTAATTTCTCTGCAAAAATCCCGACACCGTATAATGTTTGTCGACAACATTAATGTGTTATTATTAATAAAAAGGTAGACTTGGTACGAGTACTCGTTGATTTAAATGAATTAACGTGTATGTTTACAGTGAAAGGGTCTACTTCTTGCGCTGAATAATTAAAATGCTATAAAAATATAACATAAGAATTTTGCCCAAACTTTTCCACCGTTGCACATCCCTTCGTCTGTGAATTTTTGAATTTTATTACCTTCTTATAAAATATACATATTTTTTTTTTTTCCAAAATATTTCCTTCACTCTCAGTCTTAGCGTCTCATCGAAATAAAATGTGTAATTTATGGCTGTGCAGTGTTTTGCGCAAACACTTTGTAGATTTTCCAAATAATTTACCGTATGCGCGTAAAATGGCGCTGCCGATCATTACCATCACACCAATAGCATTAGCATCACCATCATCATAACTTTTTGGAGTATTATTAGTAAGGAAACGATTTCCGTTAACACTATGCAACAAAGTTATTTAAATTAGAAACCGAGTAAGTGGCACTAAGAAACTGCCCAGTGTTTATTGAAAAAACTAACTTACGTTTTACTCAAAACTAACAACAAGATTGTTGTTTCAAACAAATTTTGATTTTAAAATATGTTTTTTTAAATGCTTAATAGACCATTCTAAGTATCTAGAATGACTAAATGGGTGATTCTACGAAAACGAACCATAATATTGACAAAAACCTCTTTTTCCGAGGCCGCAAATACATAGTTAAAATATATAATAGGTAAAAATAATTCAAAATCATCTAGAAATGATACGAGTATTTATTCGTACATGTTCCATGTAAACTTCCATGAAAAATGTGAAAATATCCACGGTAAGGACATGACTATGTTTTTTGCACTTAAATGAGAGTAAAAACTCCAAAATAAAAATTTCTCTTGTCTGTATCTAAGAAAGACACATTTTCGATGCAAAATTAATTTGTTTTGCTAATAAAGTGAAGAATTATTTCATACCACGGTAAAGGCATACTTCAGAGTCAAAAACTTACGATATGTTTGGTGTTGAAGTTTAATGTAAAGACTTAATAATGGATTTCGCACGACGAAAATATTTAGAACAAGGATAAGAATCAGTAGAACTGTCTCATGTTTTCTTAGCCTTAATTATTGTGCTCCATTGGTTGGTAATTCAAACTAAAATTGATCAAAACTTGAGGTCAGGCAGCAATTAATAACACAGCACAACAGTGATTTTGTTGCAAGACAGCTGAAGGTGATTTCTGACGGAACTTTTAGAATCCAAATCTGAGGTCAGACTTAGCTTGAGATTTGAAGGAAACATTGAACGACACTTTTTAAGAGCTCATTTTGAAGAGAAAGAGTAGCACTACGTTATGAATTATGTAAAAAATAAAAAAAGACTTATGAAGTTAGAATCTAACCTCAAAAATAACCGTATTTGGGTTTTTAACCTCAATTATCTCAAATTCTAGATCTGATGGCCCAATTCTGAAGTCAGAGTCGGATTCTACGCAGAAAGTCCCTTCGGAATTGACAAAAAACTTCCACGCAACAATCAAGCACCCATTTTTTGTTGTGCAGTTGTGCATTCAAAGCACAATTTCGACAATACGTTATAAATTTCTGGGATTCAAGAAAAGTTGAATTATTTTCGTTTAAGAACATCATTTTTCAAATAAGTTACAACAATATACAGAGGATAATCGATAAGATAACGAAGCTTCTGTCTGTTAAAGTTTTATAAAAAACTTTAATTAATTTTTAATTGAACTTTTAGTCATATATTTGTGAAGATCGATTTACATATAAATCTATCAATGCACTTTCTAACATATAATTATGACAAATTAAAGAACGGATTAAAAACACGGCTATGGTGACGTATGTTTCGTCTTTCGCCACAAAGACTCATCAGACTATTTTTGTTGTGAAAATTGCAAGTTGAAATAGTTTTTGTGTTTTGGCCTGGGAGGGAGTTGAACCGAGGACGTCACGGTTAGCAGTGTGAGTCGTTAAACCATTGCACCGTCCTTGCCCGGCTGCAAAGCCGAATTTTGCCAGTTTTGTTTGTGTGTTAATACGTAAACCTTTGATGTCATATTTGTTGATTATGTTATTTATTGATATATGGTACAGCTATTCCATTGGAATTAGATTCAATACTGATTTGTCGGTGGCAAGTGTTGCCACCTTATCAGGGCGTGTTCTCCCAAATAACGTTAAGAATTTTTAAGTTTGTTACTTAATGACATTTATATATTGAAAATTGCCGTTATATATCAAAACTGCCTAAGTCCCTCTCTAATATGTAGGAAAAATCACAATAAATTAAAATCAATTTAATGAAATTTAATTTATTTTGCCTCCATATCGGAGAGGGACTTAGACAGTTTTGATATTTAACGACACTAATCATATATTTGCAAAAAAAAAACTTTAATTGTATGAGTTTTCTAAGAGTGTATTTGGTTTTTAAAAAAATTTCGCAAGTTTCTTCACCTTTACAATTGTTAGTTTCAATAATTTTTTTAATGTTTTAGACTTTGGTGGCCCATTCGTTAACTTTTTTCAAATTTTCTTCTTTTTCTTAGATTGTTGACCGACCAAAAATCGTCCTTGAGGTGTAATAATTTTATACGTATTGCAAAGTTGCCGAACAATATTTTTTGCAATACAGTGTAATGCATTGTAGCACAAAGAAATCTTTACTACTACCATATCTCCAACGCATCTTTTTGCTTGCCTACGGAAGCAACACTTTATAAAAATTCATAAATGCAAACATAAATTTTCATTTGAAATTTCCTTGTCTGATTTTTGTTTTTACATAATACTTTTTTTATTATTTTATTATTTTGTTGTTGCGCGATAGTACTAAACGAGGGAGTACATACCGCTCATAAATGCAAAATAAAAATATGAGTTTCATAGTAGAATTGGCGTCGGTACTCACAACATCACAACGTCATCAGCATCATCATCAGCAGGAGGAGTATTGAGGAGGTCCTTGCTTTATGTTCTATGAGATTGTAAATTATCAAGGAATATTGCAAAAAGCTTTTACTCCTTCGAGTAATCGCTTGCACAACTCAAATCGCGTAACGCGTCTTCTTACAACGCATTACACTTTGGTGGGTAACATGATTTCGAAATGTCGAAAATATGTTTCACAATTTGTGAGAATGTGTTTGTGTGTGTATGCCCAAGGGGAAAAGAAGTGCTTCAAAAACCCTTCTGAAGTGCATCCTTTTCACCAATAAGCGCTTCCGCTCCGTAAGAACAATACTTTCTTTTTAACATTGCATGTCATAGGATGTAAGCGAGCAAAAGCTTACCGCAGCCTTACCAAAAAAGAGTTTTTAAAGCGCTTATTTGTAATGCTGCGGTAAGCGTTTTTTCAATAAAATTAAAAAAAAAGAAAAAAAAAAAACTGGACGGGCCAGGATTTGAATCCACGACCGTGCGCGTGATAGATATTTTTTTCTTACATTTACCAACCCTTTAGACCGCTCTACCAACGCCCGATGATATGAAGAGGTATTAAATTTGTATATTAAGCAAATGTTGTCCTGCAAGATTACATAGAATCATTGTGCAATCAGTTTCAATTAAAGTAAGCAAAAGTAAATAAAAATGAGAAATTAAAATAGAAAAGTGAAATAAAAAAGGTTGAATAAAAAATATTTTAATAAAAAATAAAAATAAAGCAAAAACAAATTAAAAAAAACTGAAAAAAAAAATCACCCGGGCTGGATTCGAACTCACGTTGTTCTTACTGCAGCCTTATATGGAATCATTGTGTAATCAATTTCAATTGGGTCCAACAAAAGTAAATTAATAAAAGTGAAATAAAAGATGTTGAATAAAAAATATTTAATTAAAAAAAAAAATAAAGCAAAAAAAAGTTAAAAAAAGTAAAAAAAAAAAACTCCCGGGCTGGGTTCGAACTCACGTTTTTCTTACTGCAGCCTTATAAAAAATCATTGTGATAGTGCTTCTAAATTTCTATGAGGACAAGCACTTTTGAAGTGCTTGGATCAGAAGCGCTAGAAATTTTTCCTCTTGGGTGTGAACAGCCACTATGATAATTTAATGCAGTGCACTTTTGAGCGTATATGGTATAGGAAAACATTTTTCTTACAAGATAAAATCAGAATAAGTAAATATTTTTAGTTAAAATCGATGAAAAAAAAATTAAACTCAATTTTAAATAATTTTGAAAAATTTCGTACGATATTCCTGCAATGCTTTATTTTTATCAGAAAACATTTAATTTCTCTAAATCGTTGAAAATTTTGAAAAATCTATTGAAAGGCTGAGGTTTACTACTTTTTGTTTTGTTATTTAAGTGCCATTTTCAAATGTCCAGCCTACAAAGTCCAAAATCATTTCTTACTTACCACTCAGGCGTTTACTGAAGTAATGTAACTCAAGTGTCTGCCAACCTACAAGTTGTCAACATTAACAACATCAGAGCCGGAAGTTTACCACTTCAATTTCGTTGACTTCCTTTCGAAAAGTTTTTTCGTTGTACAACGAATCGCTACATCTTGGTTGGTAAATTTTGTTGTTTTTTTCACTGAAAATTTAGTGTACTCGTTAAATTTTGCAAACACAGCTACTTTCGCGCGTTACTAATTAAATGCTACTTGAAAAGGTAGCAAGTAAGGTAGTAGTAGTAGTAGTTGCAGTAGGTAGCCAGCTGTTCCAAATGGAGTATAGTCGTATTTTGTGCTTACGAAAGATACCGCCTTTCTTTTATATATCAAAAGTAAGTTATATGTTGTTTTTTTTCAACTTTTTCTGTCAAGGTTCCAGTCTTTTGCAAATGAAGCACCTTTTTTTTTTTTTTTTTTTTTCTTTGCATTTGCTACCATTTTTAATTAAGTGTGCAAGCAAAGTTGTGCTTTCTACTACTATTACGGTTTTTTTTTTTTTTCTTTCTTTACCAAAAGAAGTTGTAAAAATTAAGGTTGGCTTGTTAAACAGCGTGTAAGCAAGTGGCGCTAAATTAACGGTGTAAGTAATTAAAACCCTTTGCCGGGGCTAATGAGCTCTTCTTACAAACGTTGACTAAGAAGAAGAAAAAAAAGTAGGCAGATGAGAAGCTAAACATAATGCCACACTCCAAATGGATGAAAGTTTGTTTTTTATGTTGTTTATAAGTTTTGGCCCTTTGAAGTGCAATTTGCTTAATTCCACTACTAAGGAAGTACAGTTCAAATTGGCAGTGAATTAAGTGAAATCATCAAAGGAAGACTAAACAGAAAATACATATTAAAACAAAAATCTGAAAATACATGCAGGATGTAAACATTAAGGTAACAAAGCCTAATCTAACTAAATCTAACTAAATCTAAATCTAACTAAAAATTCCAACCGGTGAGGGGTCTAAAATGTATCCCTGAGGAAGAAAAAAATTAAATTTCTAACATGTATTTCAAAAAATTTAAGTAATAAACACTAAATGTCAAACATAAATTACCTTATATATGAACTATTTGATGGTTCGGCAAAGTAATAATTACAAATAATATATACTTATTTCACTTTATTTAAATAAAGTAATATTTGCTCCAAATTGCCTACATTCACCCATACATAGAGTAAAATATGCTTTTAGTCCGAAAATTTTATAACCATTTTTGCTATATAATTCTAGTTAAAATTATTTGTATATTTCTCACTAACTGGCTCACGGAGAAAAGTTAGTGTTATACCTCTTCACCATTTAGGTCAGTGGTGTAGACGTCTAACAAGTTTGTTATTGTTAGTAAAAATAATATGTTTCTATCTTTAACACGAACCAACTCTGGTTCGAATCGAAGTACGTTTTTTTTGTGTTTGAACCTTACAGTAAGGTGGATATCGCTTCAATTTTTTCGAAAAAAAAATAAAAATACTATTCTTTAAGGTTAATCGAAAAATCTGAATTTACTAAAAAAGTGAGGTAAAATTTATTTTATTGGGGAGTTGTCACTATCTTGTCCTGAAATTCTATTGACCCAACAGAACCTCCCGCAAATGCTGTCTTTTTCTCCAATTTTCGAAGTTATTCATCGTGAAAAATAATAATGATGCACACAAGATAAAATTGTTTTGTTAACTGATTTTGACAGCTGTCAAATGTACCTTCAAAATGACATATATATAAAGTTCGAGCTTTCACGATATTTGTTAGTACGGACATCCACCGTCAAATTCCGGTTTTTAAGTTGTACACCCAATAGTAAAATTTTCTAGAAATAAAGAAGTGCGAACTATTTTTTTTTCTCCGTCTATGAATTTTCTAGTGTTTAAAATTTGAAGTTTTAAATTTTTTTCCTATTTTCGACTTTTGCGGCCATTTTATAATGAAAACATTTGTTTGGCAATGCATGCCAAATTGAAGAAAATTTAACAAGGAGCTCAAAAAAATTTTAAAAAGGTATGTTTCATACTAAAATGTTCCCAAACTCGAAAAATAGGTGGAAAAACATTTCAGTTTCAAATATAAAGACCCATAACTTTTCAAAGTTTTTTTCCCGTCCCGTCAGATTTCCCGAAACGAAGGTCACGAAAGTCAATTTCCCCGACAGATTTTTTCCGAACTCATTTTCACGACAACATGTCGTGAATAGAAATGGTACGATTTTTTATCGCGATCTCTCGAATGAACTAACATGACCCCATTAACAAATAATTTTTTTTTTTTTCGACAATTTTCGGTAAACGGTCGGTTGACGATTTTGATACATTACGGTTTTGACGACTTTGACGTAAATTGTGTACGAAAAATTTTGACTTAACTGATAAATAAACGATATGATCATCTGTATCTATGGCAATGAAATTCTTGAAAAGTTTTCTTCAACGAAAAAGGGTGTCGGGAAAAAAGTGCTGTCGGGAGATTCGATTCGGGAAAAAGTGTGTCTGGAAGAAGTATTCGGGAAAAACGCTTGTCGGGAATACGTATGTTGTGGAAAGTGTTGTCGGGAATGTCGATTCGGGTGCCCTGTTATCTAAATCCACGAGTTAGAAAGCGCATACAATTGGCTAAAAGTTTTGCGTAAAAAAGTTTTCTCTAAAATGTTATAGTGAAGCAAGAAATTTTTCTTGTAGAACAAATCAAAACATTAATTTTTTCTCTATAACTATTTAGGAGTACATTTAAGATCCCTCATACCATTACAATTTTTTAATTGTCTAGGCCTCTTCTATCACCTCTTAGAAGCTTCTTAACCTTCACGCTTACAAACTTATTAATGCATGGATTCCTAAAAATAAAAATTAAATAAAAAGCCTTCACAAGTAATGCAAAGATATGTAACTAGCATCTATATTTAACACCGAAATTCAGAAACTCCAATTGTATACGGACTTAAGAATTATTTTAAACAATCATACCGAAATATATTTCATTGCAACCTGCGTCCTAGTCGATGACGCTGCTAAACAACTGCATAAACCATATAATATAAGCCGACTTTAGCAATAGAGCAGTATCTACTAGAACCATGGAGAAAACTCTCCTTTGCTGTTACTCGCTGAATCAGTGGTTAATGCATGCATATATTTTTGTATTGCTAGAATTTAAAAGTTTCCAAATCACAAGACACTATATAAGCTGCTACTTTATGTTGTATATCAATTCAGTGTTATTTTGATTGCAGTGCATTAAAGTGAAAGTGTTGACTTTTGAATAAAAAATGTTTTTTGCAGTAAAAGTTAATATATGAGTATATGTACTGTGAAATTATGAAAGTTATTTTTGAAAAGAAAAGAAATAAATATCAGAATTTTGTGCTAGCACTAATTTCATACCTTAATCTTCTTACACAAAGTCATATCGAACGGAAAACTTCCAAAAAAGCATTAACAAATTTAATATCATACTGATGACTTTTTATGGCTTTCGAAACGTTTGTTTTATTATAGGTGTCTCTTCATCGCCTCCATTTGACTGCCTTCTACATTTTACGCTTTTAAAACACTTTTGGGACTTTGACTTAATACTACTACAGCTATGGTTTTCTTAAAGCATTGCCGTAAACGCCTATTCTATCGCCTACTCTTATGTCACTGCAATCTTTTTTTTATTTTATTGTACTTATTTTACCTCTATCGATAAATTTCTTCAGCTGCTACATACTCATTCTACACCAAACTTCTTCGAATTTGTTCTTCTGCACAGAGCATCCATCTACTTACTTGTCTTACAAATCCTTTAACAATCGCCGGTTACTTGTACACCAACACTTCAATGACAGCAAATAGATTTCACCCAGGGGGGTAATCGACATTGTAAGAGATTCGATAGGAAATTTGTTCCATATGATATTTTTTGTTGTTGTTATTGTCATTGATGTAATCACGTAAAGCCCTTTTGTCTTTGTTTGCACTCATATTGATTTGTAAGCTTACCATCGACACCCTCCCTCACCCCATGTGAGGTGGTTGAATTTGATTTAAGTGAAGAGGTGTCTTATTGCGGTGTCGTTTGCTTTGATTGCTTTTTAATCGATTCAATTTCGAAATAAATTAGTTTTTCTTGTAAGGGGTTTCTTTTGTGTTTCTTTTTTTTTTGGAAAATTTATTACAGATATTCTGTAATACAAAGAATGGGTATTTCCTGCACTTTCATTCAAGTAAAAATCGAAAATTTTTACTTAAGCTTAAGCAGTATGACTTTTAAATTGGGTTAGGAAAAACATTTTACAAAAACAGCTAAAATGTATTCAGACACCTACTTGTTGTCCGACTTAAGCGAGCATCCGAAAAAGCCTTCACTCGCTCATCCTTTTCTTATTTTACGACCATCGGCTGTATAAGTCTATATGTAGGACCATTTTGCAATATTTTTTAGTGCTTATGGTCTTTAGTAAAAAGCTGTACTCTCCATGATCACTTATAAAACTTCTGATCAGTGATTACAGTCGATTATCGTTGATTTCTCCTTCCTATTTTCCTACATTTCCTTAGAATGATGAGACTAAAGTGAGTCAAATCTTACGATCTCACGTAATGGTTTTGGTTTCCTTCCACAACATTGCCAGTTCTTGAACTTCGTTTTTCAATTATTTTTTTCAAATGACTTTTTATCAATTGCGTTTTCTACTGTCTTGTGGATTCTACCAGAAGGGTTGATGACAAGCTTCGTTGATAAAATTTCTTTGGAGTTTATCGGATCAACTTTTTTATGCGTGGCTTGATCTGGTTTTCAGTTGATATATGATTTCAATCTTGATTAATAAGGCATTCAGGCACCTGACTTTTAACGAATACTTTGCACACCATTTTGTTCTTTTCGATATTTTCACATAATAATCAATACTTTCCGAAATCATTGATATCATTTTTGATACTTCTGCATTTTCTCTGCGATTTTCCGTACAATACTTCTGTAACGAACCTTTTTACCACAAACCTTGGTATAGCCGTCAGTGCCAAGGGTTCGTATACAAAAAATTTATCCGCGCCAAGGAAAAATACTTCTCAATCCACTATTATTTTATTGCACTGTTTATCCTTGAATAGCACTTGTAGAATAAATGAAAGCTATTTACTTAGATTATAAATACTCTTCCATAAATGAATACTAATAAGAAGTGGGTAAAATGTCAACTGGATCAGGAGCCGCGCCACCATTAGCTCTCCGTGACTTGTCACTTTCGTGTCGCTTGTCTGTGTTTCCGTCTAGATGTCAGAACATTGGAAGGTCGCGCTGCCACATCCACCCCGTTGTTCTGCCCGCGCCACCGCTGCACTCTCTGGTCAGGTCAGGAAACAAAGCCTACGGTACTAGTCAGTGTCCGCTGATAAGCGTGCCCAAAGATGGTTAAAATAATTTAAGAACACTTCTTATCTGGTTGCCAGTTGTTTTACAAGAGACCGATACCATCGCCGGCATTTGTGTTCCACCATTCCACTTATTTTCATCTACGATCTGCTGTTTCCTCCGAACAATAATTTTTGACAGTTGGCACTCTATTATGTTTCGAAACCAGGGTTGCTGTTACTTGCGATAATCATCCAACTCCTTTACAACTGCCCATCAGCGGTTGGACGATCACGTTGGCAGTAACCATTCACAGTTATTTGCTTAGGTACTTAAATCCTAAGGTTTAAATTAGTTCTAAACTTATTTAACTATAAATTCAAGGCTTTATTTTAGACTTAATCAGGGTTTTTGATATTGTTGTAAATACTTCTACTAAGGGACGGATGTGGGCACTAATGAAGGAACCGAATTGTTGTCCTCACCCATTATTTTTACAAATTATTCGATACTTTTTGATAATTTCCTACGATTTTCGAAATCTTTTTTGATAGTTTTTGACTTATGATAAGAGTACTACATAACTTTTTGCAATATTGTTCAATATTTTTCGATTTTCGTCATGCTATTTGATATTTGAGATTAAATGAAATATAAGCTTTATTCGATGATTTTTGAGTTTTAGATATTTTTCCTATTTTGAACAATATTTTTTTTTAAATTTTTCGAAGCATCCATCATATTTAAAGCTTGAAAATATGATCATTGATCATTGTCTTAGAAAAAAGGTGTTAATAAAAAAACATCAACTTTAAATTAAATATCAGATTGTGGACCGAGCAGTGATCGGTCTCCAGGTACTATACATGCATATATGTATGTTATACAAAAATATGCAAACACTTACGAGTACATACTGACATACAATGAATTCGTGCAGCACTTTTACTAATTTGCAAATTAATGTTCTTGCAGCACATTAAAATGTCTGACTCTACACTACATGATGAACATTAGAAACTCGTGTTCCGTCGCATAAAGATTTTTACCAGATGATAATTTTCCCTTGATAACATAGTAAAATCGTCTATAGCTTGAAGCAAGGATATGCGAATATTTTGCATTACCAAAACTTATGCATCATGTTGGTTGTTACACACTGGAACTCGTACCTCTTACTAATGTTACATTATGAAATTCTAACATTTCGTAAAAATAATAAAAGAAACATAAACATGGTGATAAAATGTTGTACAAAAGTTAGCATTTATATTTCATTTTATTGCATTGTTCCGAAAATGTTGTTGATAAGGGAAAGTTATGGCCATTGAATGTTTCAAGTAAAAAAAATAAACACTAAATTATCTATGGTAGATAGTAATTTTACTTTGATTTACATAATAAAATGTAAATTTTTTTGCAAATTAGGTGTAAACATATTTGCCCGAGAATTATATGCATACGTATGTTCGACTTTAAAATTTGGATTGAGCAAATGACCTTCTATTGCAAGATATAGTTAGGTCTTATTATATATTCTAAATTTCGCATAACATACAGCACTGTCCTTGTTTTGTTGACGGGAATGAAAACGTGCAACAATTTGTGTGAGAATCAACTAAATTATTCATATAACGTTCTGTGTCTCTGTATATATTTTCTACGAAGGGATAACTAAATTTTTAGTTTTTCATGTTCATTATCGCCTGGTTTTTTAACTTTTTCTAAATTTGTATTTTGCATGCAAACGTACCAGGAACGTCGATATACTGACAATAGATTTCTGCATGTTACCAATAGATTTATATGAAAAGTGTAAGTTTGAAAAACTTTCAAGTTAATCATATTTGACTTTTAATAAAGGGTGTTTTTTTTAGAGGTATAAAACTTCAAATTGAAATAAAACACAAGAAAATCGTTTTAATATCCATCAGTTTGACTTTATTGGAAGGATAATTTTATGCCATTAATGTTTAAATATGATTTCGGGCATGTGGCCGCCGCGGCTGGCTCGAATAAAGCCAATTCTACAGGTCCAATTTTCAACCACTTTTTCGAGCATATGGGGCCGTATGTCGGCAATAACGCCACGAATGTTGGCTTCCAAGTCCCCTAACGTTTCTGGTTTGTTGGAGTAGACGAGCGACTTCACATATCCTCAAAGAAAATAATCCAATGGTGTCAAATCACACGATCTTGGTGGCCAATTGGCAGGTCCATTCCGCGAAATTATGCGCTCATCGAATGTTTCCTTCAATAAATCGATTGTGACGTGCGCTGTGTGGCATGTAGCGCCGTCTTGTTGGAACCACAACTCATCCACATTCATGCCATCCAATTCGGGAACAAAATAGTCGGTTACCATGGCTCTATACCACTCTCCATTAACGGTAACTGACTCTCCAGCATTATTTCGGAAGAAGTATGGCCCAATGACTCCACCAGCCCATAGAGCACACCAAACAGTCAGTTTTTGTGGATGTAATGGCGTCTCAAGGGTCTCATGTGGATTCTCTTCACTCCAAATGCGGCAATTTTGCTTGTTGACGTAGCCATTCAACCAAAAATGAGCCTCATCACTGAACAAAATTTTGCGATGAAAATCAGCATCGAGCTCAATCTCATTTTCGGCCCGTATACCAAAATCACGACGCATTGCATGGTCTCGCGGCTTTAATTCTTGCACAAGCTGGATCTTGTAAGGTCGCAAGCCAAAATCTTTGCGCAAAATCTTCCATAAAGTTGATGGACAAAGCTCCAGTTGCTGTGCACGGTGGCGAATCGATTCATTCGGGTCCTCTTCAACATTTTAATAATAATAATCGAGTTTAGCTACTGCAGCTAATAGCCTTCTTAGCCAATTAGCAAAAAAAGGCTATAAATTAAATTTTTAGCTTTTTATAAAACTTTCTGAAATATGGGATAAAAAACCATGCAAGTTATATTTTGTTTCGTATCCCGTAGCTATATCACACTTTCACAACATACCGCTCTAGCCTATATGTACATAAATATGTAAGAGTGTTTTCATACACCTGCATATAAATATTCATACAAATCAGAGATGGGATGTTTGAAAAAATTTAACCCTGCATGCTGTTTGGCTCGGACAATACACTAACAAAAAACATGCAAATACGCAAAATATGACAAAAAAAAAAAAAAAATCGTTCTAAATGATGACAAAGACAACTAACTACAGTTATTTTTCAATCTAAGTTTGAGTTGACCTTTTGACAAGTTAACATTATAAAATTCACAATTATTGACAAGGGTTGTCATTCGATTAAAAGGAGCTGAAAACATATAATTACTTCTGCTAACTGGCTGATAAAATAATTGCGGAGAATTACGTTCGCTTCTCCGATTCAAATTGAAAAAAATATAGTTAAAAAGCTCTGGAGCAGCAAGGGACCCAGTGATAAGTTGGTGCAAATAAAGAATATCTGCATTATCTCTGCGTTCCCGTAGAGACTGCATTTTAAGTAGCTTCAAACGATCCTCATAAGGAGGAAGATTTGAAGAATCAACCCAATTTAGGCCATTCAGAGCAAATCGAATAAAATTTTTTTGGATTCTTTCGATTCTATCAATATGAACATTATAAAATGGTGACCAAACTTGACTAGCGTACTCCAAGTGAGGACGCACAATCGTATTATATAAAGTTATCGTTACTAATGAATTATTAAATTCTTTGGCCCACCTTTTTATAAAGCCAAGCAGAGAAGCTGCTTTCTTACATATTTGATTTATATGTTCATTAAATGTTATTTTGTCATCAAAATAGACACCTAGATCTTTTACAAAATACACACGACAGATGTTTTTGTCTTTCAATACATAATCAAATTTTATATTGTTTTTCTTCCTAGAAAACGTTATTGTTTGGCATTTATCAGGATTTAGATGCAAGTTATTTTTAAAGCACCACGTTTCAAATGATTTCAAATCAGACTGAAGCATAACAGTATCGTAATTTTCCCTCACGGACTTGAAAATTTTCATATCATCCGCATAAATTAGCAAATTAGAGTTTTTAATGATATGGGTTACATCATTTATAGCCAAGATAAATAGTAACGGTCCTAGGTGACTACCTTGTGGGACACCTGAAGTCGCCGTAAAGGAAGAAGATAACACTTTACGAAATCTTACTTGATATGATCGATCTAATAAATAAGATTCAATCCAGCCGATGAAGATGGAAGGAAATCCAAGTTTTTCTAATTTAAACATAATTAAACTATGTGGTAGCTTATCAAATGCTTTACTAAAGTCTGTGTAGACGCAGTCAACTTGGCAGCCAGAGTCTAATGAACTCAAAGCAAATGAAGAAAAATCAAGAAGGTTCGAGGCTGTAGATCTACCATTAACAAATCCATGCTGACGTGTTGAAATGATTTCACTGCAGTGGACTTTGACTTGATCATAGATAATCTTTTCAAAAAGTTTGGGAATTACCGATAACTTAGCTATTGGTCGATAGTTAGACACATCACTCTTACATCCCTTTTTAAATATAGGACTTATAAACGATTTTTTCCATTGTTTAGGAAAATAGCTATCATTTAAAGATTTATTAAATAAAAAACTGAGCGACTGGCTCAAAATTGAGCTACAATTAACAAGTACTATGGCAGGTATGCCATCAGGTCCTGGGCAAGAACTATCTTCAACTGATAAAATATATTTCACTATAAGCTCAGGAGAAAATGAAAACTCAGTCATTGAAACTATTGGATCATTATCCATGAATTCGAAATAATTTTCATCAGGAGAAAATTGATCTGTTGAAAATGATTTTTTGAACAAGTCGGCAAACAACTCGGCAATAATTTTAGGGTTATTTGTATACCCTTCCGATGCCTTGAATTCAGACGGAAACCCGTCCGATTTTTTTTTAGAATTAATAAAACCCCAAAAGTTTTTGGGGTCTTGTAAAATATTCAACTTCATTTTATTCATATAATCATAATAGGCTGAAGCTGATTTCAATTTAAATTCCTGAAACAAACGATCGTATGTCTCAAGGTCATTTTGATTTTGACTGCTGACGTATTTTTTCCAAGCTCTATTTCGACAATTTCGTATATTTTTCAACTCTTTCGAATACCAGGGGTATGATGAATTATCGAGTTGTTTTATAGTACGTGGTACAGACAATGATATTGCTGAAGATAGTTCACTGTAAAAAAAGTTAATACAGGTATCTAGACAATTGTCATTGAAAACATTTTGCATATTGTTTAGCTTGTTTTCCAAAATAGCATTCAGCTTCACAAAGTCAGCTTTTTTAAAATTATATTCAAAAATTTTAGTCGGTGAATTTGATTGAAGTAAATTATTATTGTCGATTTGAAATAAAATACTCAATGGAGGATGATAGGCATCAACCACAGATAGGGCATGGAAAGCATTTTCGACTACGATATTGTTACTATCAGTAGCCAAAACTAAGTCAAGTTGTCGCCCATGACAATTTTTTATACAACTAATTTGTTGTAAATTGGTTAAAATTTCATCAACAAATATATGTTGTTGTCGAGTTGTGGGATTAGACACATACGAATATGTGTCATCCTCAGATAAAGTCCATTTAAGGCCAGGTAAATTAAAATCACCCAACAATAAAATGTCGTCGTTATCGTTGAGTTCACTGATGATAGTATCTACGGCCTGTGACAGATTGTCATAGACTTCAGTAATACTATCAGGAGGTATATAAGCGTTTAAAATGTATAAGAAAGATTTTCTAAGCAAAACTTTAACGCAGATAATCTCCAAATCAGGCGCACAAGGTATTTCGAACAGTGAACTAGTCAAATAATTTTTAATAGCTATAAGTACACCTCCACCAACAGAGGAGGAATCATCCTTATATCTATCCCTTCTAAAAACATTAAAAGTATGGTCAAACAGCTCTGAATTCAGTATATTTTTACTTAACCAAGTCTCAGTAAAAATAATAATATCATCAGAGAAATTCTGAGTTTCTAAAAAAACTTCATGCGTCTTAGACCGTAGACCCCTTACATTTTGATAATAAAGGGACAATCTACTTAGTTTTTTGGAATTGAACGCTGAGTATTTTTGGAAGTCTTATTGTTGTGCTTGGGCTTAAACTCAGATATATATATATTATCAACCCATAGGCTTGAATTGATAAGTGCATCGAAATTGCAAGAAGCCACTGTAATAGTAAATGAACCATGCGTTGGCTTATTACCAATTTTTTTACAAGATAGAAAGGCATCGGAAGGAATTATATTATTTTGATTTATAAAATCTTTAATATTGTCAGTTGTTGTGTCCGGGTGCAAGCGCGAAATGAAAATTGTCCTTGGTCTAGGTAAAGACCTCAAAGAAATAGGAGGATCAGCGGTAACAAACGCGTTGATAGCTTGCACGGGCTGAGATGCCAATGGAGGATCATTGGTTGAAGGAATTAATTGGGTATTGCATGAAGTGAGGGCCTGATTACTAGGCTGAGCTGTTGAATTATTGGCTTCGTCCCCACTCACAATGATTAAATTTTTGCGAACTTTTCTCTTTGTATTCCTTTTTTTCTTTTTTAAAGGAATGGGAGATTTAGGAGAAGAGGCCAGTAAAACCCCAGGTGCTTTAGTAATAACTTCGTTGAAAGCCACAGTTTCATTAATAACTGTCTCATTTATGGTTACATCCATAGAAGGAGTAACGTCATGATAGTTGGAAATAATATCTTTGAATTTAGAATTCAAATCGTTCAAATTTTCCGCAAATATCATAATCTTTTCGAAAAAAGACGAGGGAGAAGTTGTTCGACAAGAAACACAGTACCACTGAAGCCCTGAGCGCGGAGAATTAATCACATCAGTTATAGAATTAGAAAAACCCACGCAAGATGCATGAAACATCTGTTCGCATGGACCTGAGCAAGGAAACATTGCGTGTAAAATGTTATGGTTTTGACATTTTACACCCAATGAACATTCTACAAGATTATCCGAAGAGAAATAATCCATTGAGAAAGAAAAAAATAATTTTTTAAAAGATATAAAAACTAAAAAAATTTTTTGAACCGCTGGGCTAAAAGGGGTTAAGAACTGAACAACAACAGCAGCACAAAAGAGAAAAACGTACACTTGTAATCGCAAAGGAGAAAAATAAAATATGTATGTTTTTATTCAGTTGTCAATATATCAAAACTGAATTTTTAATATTGTTCTTTAATTTAATTATATAGGCTCTTGTTAAATCACACGAAAAAAATTAATTTATCAACCGGCAAACAAAATACATTTTTTTTTTTTTTTTTTGTTACTAACAAAGCATTAACATGCATATGTACATATATATATATGCATGCAAAGTAAGATGTTGAGCAGAAGCAACAACAATACTGTTGATGAACTTCGCGAAGCACAAAAAGAAATGCAAAACAAGACGAAAATGCGCGCACTTACTTTGTAATTTTTAATGCTTTGTTAATTTGGTATTAAAAACAAACACATTTAATATAAAACAACTAAACGAAAATACGAAAATATTCACTACGTTTGTTTAAAACATAAATTAGTATGAAACGAGATTTAAAACAAGAGTTATTAAACACAAAATAATAACATTACTCAATTTAAATTTACACGCAAAATACACACAACCGCCACCGACTATGTAACGAGATCAACTGCTCTACAGCGGCAATTGTTTCTTCGGTGCGCACTGTTTGACGTCTCTGTGGATGCGTATTATCACATAGAGTAAACGTAGTGCGAAAACGACCCATGGTTAACCGAATTAATTACTCTGATGGACGATTATGTCGACCATAAAATGGACGGAGCTTGCGGTAAACTTCGCGAACTGAACCATTATTTTCGAAATAAATTTGCAAGATTTGCAAGCGTTGTTCTTTTGTCAACCTGTTCATGATGAAATGGCAAACCAAACTAAACATAAATGACATTAGAGTTGCCAGATTTGACCACAAAATACCAGTTTTATCTCTATTCGAAAAACAAACCTCTAAAAAAAACACCCTTTACAAGAAGTAAATATGTAAGGGACAAATCATTGGCTTTTCATAATTATTGGAATGAAAACTGAAGAAATGATGCTATCATTCTAAAATCGGTTGCGAATATAAACATTGAAATTAGGGATAAATGATCATATTTTCATTCAGAACGAACTTTAGAAATTATTAATTTATTATTGATTATACAAAATCTTATTCCGGGAAATCTTATCTTATACATTTCTATAGCCATAACCAAAAATCTATCAGTTTCTTAATTTAAGTAGAAATCAGTACCTCATACGTCGCCTGAAAGATAAACAGGTTGATCTAAAATGCCAATGAAAACGGAAGGCGGGGTTTTGTTGAAAGTACATTAAAAAACCACTCATATCGAAATCCTAGCTGATCCTTTTTTAAAAAGAAGTCGTAAAACGGTACACTTGAAAAAAAATAAACACAACAAACCAAAACAAAAATAATTAATTGTAGCTAGCGTACCATGTCTCAAAACCGTTTTTCACAACAGACGGCGCTAGTGAGCCTTATGATTTATTCATAATGGCGATACTGTTCAGAGAGGTTATTCGTGACCTATAGCACAATCTCTTAAGCACCGCGTTTTCTTTCATTAGAAAACCGGAGTCAAGGGTTCGAGTACGTTTTCTGGCAAGAATTAACTAAAACTGATCTGATGAGGCTATATACATGTTTATACATAAAAAAATATATAAATAAGTATATATGTGGAAGTAGCCGAAACATATGTAATCAATTTCCATGTTAACACTTGCTTGCGTCTGTTGTTGAAAAATTGCAAAAATGACTATGTAATTAGTTCAATATAAAATTATCATACTTCAATTTAGAAAAAGCGCGTTGGTACTTTCATTAGTACTATACAAGCAAAAAAAAACAGTCAATAAACTAACTTCAAAACAAAAATAGTTGGAATCGATCTATCACGTATATTTTTTTTAGATATGCTAACCAAAAAATTCAAAAACGCGATTTTTTTCTAAACGTTTTTGATTCCAAATTTGGGTAGTATTTTTATCAAAAGAAGGAAAAAGATAGAACACGAATACTAATAAAAAAAGGCAACAGAAATTTGTTTAATATACAAACTTTATATCTCAACAGATAAGTCTACATCATGTAGGCCAATACCCTAGTTGTCTAAAGTCTACTGTTTGTAAATTAATACCCCGGGAGCCTGGGTTCGCCTCCAGGTTTGGTAGTGAATTTTTTTTTTTTTCTTTTTTTTTAATTTAAAACAAGCGCTTCAACAGTTTTTTTTTTATAAACAGCATTAACATTATTAAAAACGAACCCGTTTTGAATTCGAGTTTTCGCTTTTTCAGAGGAATAAAGAATTCGAGAATATGAATCCGTTTCGCACTCGAATCGGGTCTGTTTGGCACTCTAAGGTAGGTCAAAATCTCAAAAATTGTCGTTGGGGCAAAAGGGAACTCAGGCGAAAATATTTGAGTATAATCAAAAAAGAAAAAATGTTCTGGAAAAAATTACTTTCTTACAATTTGAGCTATGTGGTCATGCGTAAGACACTTTCTGAATATTTTAGACCTCTTCTGCCTCTCCTATGCAAAATTTTAGTATAGATTTTTAATCTTTTTAAGGAACAAAAAGCTTTTTGAAGAGACACACTATGCAATATAATAACAAAGTATAGAGGTAATTAAATAAAAATTATCTTTTAAGTTATCAAACCATTAATATATGTGTAGCACTTTCATTATATGCATTTATGTAGAAATTTATATAAAAAAAGTTATTTTATGAATGTCCCTAACAAAGATATCGAAAAAATCTCACAACTACTTCAAAATGGACAGACACTAATAAACTTGCCCTCATCTCAGAATAACAAAAACAATAAAAAGAAATGTAAGCAAATAAATTCCACCTTATTAGACAGGAATTCTACTGGAAGTTCACAAAAAAAAAAAAGTAAACTAATTTTTATGGTCAGTTTGGCAATAACCACCACTTCAGATTAGAGAGAAGAAATGATGACTTCATAACTTGACATGCAGCTGCTGAGCAATAGATATAAAGAACAAAATTTGTAACAAATAACAAAAAAAAAAAATAAAAAAAAATGTGAAAATAATAAAAGAAAACACCACTCGATGTTGGCGCCACTGACAATGTCGCGCACCATCGAAGGAACAATGAACAATGGAAAAAAACATAACGCAAACAATGGACAATATCAACCTAAAAATCATAGAAAAGTAGCAAATTGTGGGTTTAAGCCAACATGACACTTAAGTTTGATAGCGTACTTTTTACAATTTTATTTAAAAAACTAAAAATTCCATCAATTACACTGTTGAGAAAGGAAGGCGAAATAAACGGTTACCGGACATAGTCCCAAAGGACATATTCCCCACTTCGAAAATTTTTCGGTCATAATCATAATAGGGGTTGTGTCCGAAAAATTTAATTAAGATTGAACAAAATTTTTGCAATAATCCATTTAAAAAATTTATATAGTGTTGGATGTTATAGACTGATTCGCGGCCGAAGGCCACCTCGAAGCCGGTATTGAATTTTTGGGAGTTTTAAATCCTGAACTAACAAACTAGGTGTTGGATATATTATAGACTGATCAGCGGGTGAAGGCCGCCGCGGAAACGGTATTGTAATTTTTGGGAGTTGTATATCCTGAGCTGCGGCTGTTGTCAATAACAAAATATCGTTATGGGGACTATGTCCGTTTTTCCGCAAGTGTTTCGGACACAATCCCCATTTTAGAAATGGGGACTATGTCCGAATTATTGGCGGACATAATCCCCATTTCGCGAATGGGGATAATGTCCATTTCGCGAATGGGGATTATGTCCGTGGGGACTATGTCACGGAACCGAAATAAACGAAGCAAGACAACATAATGTGGAGTGAAGATGCCGATGCTCTAGCATAGGCTAACCATTTTTTTGATGGCCCGATCTGGGGGTAAAAGTAATTGTCCATCATATGTGGGCTATGATTTGTCTCTTTTTGGCATTTGGTCCATAATTCATGGTGTATGATCTATCTTTTATGGTATATGGTCCATAATATATGGTCCATGATCTGTCCTTTAAGATATATAATCTGTCTTTTATAGACTTTGGTTCATAGTTTACAATTTAAGGTTTGTGCTGCATAGTCTATAGTCAATAATCTATGGTCTATGATCTGTCCCTTATGGTCTATTGTAAATAATATAATATTGTTGTAGAGTAAAATATTTAAAAAAATTACACAATATTAACAATATGAGTCCATGTTAAATCCGGGACAATTCCGGAACACACATGAAAATCTGGGACATATCCGGAACGAAAAAGCAAAATCCAGGACTGTCTTGTAAAATCCGGGAAGGTTGGTCACCATACTCTAGCAGCACTAGCAAATTTCATGATCTATAAATATATTGACACTGAATTCCTTGCTGGATTTCAGAATGATTTTATTCAATAAAATATAAAAAAAGAAATAGTATCATACGTACATAACGATGCTCCTCCATAACTTTCACTGGAGTAAATGAACCGATTGGGGGGCGGTTACTCAGTTATGTGCTCAGCGATTTGTCAAAAAAATATCGAGAACAATCAAGGGCAAAAAAAAATACTTTTCTTTTTTTGTTGTCCAATTCTTTGATTATTGTTGTTGTTGTTTTTGTTATTATTATTTATTGTGATTCACAGTTGAATGCTTGATTTGAGTTTCAAGTGGTTTTTCTTCTACGAGTATCTCTGCTTCCAAAGTGATTTTCTAAGGTTGTTCACTGTCTCGTGGATATTTTTGACTTATGACAGTCAGCTACACTTCAACGGATGTTTGGCCCATCTAAGTTGATTAGTGGCCATAAGTCAAAAATAATGCTTAACTTCTCCCAACAAACCAGCTACCATCAAGCAATATCTTTGACAAATTTGAAGGAGTTTCTTTTGAAAATTATTAATTTAGTGCCTTTTGAAGGGTGGCATATGGAATTAATTTTTTGACATCAATTTTAATGACGAGTTCATTTATAAGAAATGTTTGTTAAATTTTGATTAAAAACAAAATTAAAGATTAGTGTTTGCAGGTATCTGCAGTTTATGAGTGAATTAATGTAATTTCAGTTCTGTTTCGGTTAAATGAACTTAGAGATGAGGGTTTAAACTTCCAAAATTATTCACTACTATTGTTATATTGTCTATAGTGTTGACTTGTAAAATGCGGTGGCTCCAGAATCGATTTCTTAAATCCCGTTGTATTGCGAGGTAGAAACCAAAAATTGACAGGAAATCGCCAATCGCTCGTATAAATCTACAGGCTATCTTATTTAACCAAAACAAATTCAAAATAGAAAATAGTGCTTATTATTGATCCTTTTGTTATTTCACTAACCAACCTTTCCTCTTTTGTACACCATAATCAAGTACAAAGTACCTTTCTTGCAATTTCTTAATGATACTTATTTAAAACCACCACATATGTCATGTCTTTCAAGCGACTGCTACCACTTTGTACTCATATAGATAAATAACAATTTAGACAAAGGAATAAGATCCTTTAAGTTGCTCCTTTCGTTGTTTATTATGATTATTATTGCGCGGCATTTTACCACAATTTTATTGCCTTTCACTTAAATAAACTTACTTGTCTTTTCAACGCTAATGGTCGTATACTTAATAAACTGAAAGAAAATCTCTAGCACAATTACTGCTCAAGTATACAGGACTCTTCCAAAGTCCGTGTGATTTCAATTTCTTATCGCGTAGGAGACTTTTTGATCGAATATTTCCTAAAAGTTTTCGAAATGAAAAGTAACTGAAACCACATGGATTACAAAACAGGTCTAATATTTTCATTTTCGAGACATATGAATACGTACGATAGAGCAATAAAAGACAGCAATTTTGATGAAATAAGGAGAGTATTATCATAAAATTAAAAAAATTTTACTAACTTCAAAATATATATATTAAAATATATAACTTTACTTAAACTTTCTGTACATTATAATTCGAAACAACTTTTTCAAAAATAATGCAAATATTGTGAAGTATTTTATTTGTCGGATATTTCTAGCTGAAGCAAAGAGCCAAAACAAATGTAAACCAGTAAGAAGACTTCTCTCCAAGACATTCTTGATTCAAGGAATTTTCCTTCTTCAACATCCTTCTTCAAGTGAATACTAACTTTTAAATTCCAGTTAAGGACTTGGTGGCAAACTTCGCTGTGTGGTTTTCGAAGAGTGTTCTGACTTGGGTAGCATGAATTAGAAGTCTGTTTGCACCGCAGAGTGTAATTAAAGTATTTGTTCTCTGGTTGTCCGTTAAGTAGATATAAGAATCTTATCACAATCTATCGGTAGTCGTTATTGATCTTCATTTTTAAAATCGAGTTTTTTCAACAGCAGTTCAATCGCTGAGACTTCTTATACAACGATTATTGAAAACTTAAATTTTTTTTCTTCATGTACTTGATTGTCATGTGAACACATTACCATGAGTACATTCATATTTAATGCTGCCTTTTTGCATCGTGTCATCGTAAATATTGAGTGTGGCATAAATATTTGTTATCCTGGCAAAAAACAATTGCAATTGACAAACGATTTAAGCAAACACACAGACAAACGTATGTACATATGTATGTGTATTTGCATACTTATGCATACATATATGTTAAATAGTTTTTACTACATAAAAAGTTAAGTGTTGCCTTAGCTTGTTATTAAAGTAATTTCAAAAGTTAAACATTCGAAAGAACAACTTACTTAAGTTTCCTTTTGTATAGGAAGCGATAGTAAAAAAATACATATTTATCATACCTATACAAGTGAAAAACTTTCAAATGACTTAAAATTCAAAAAGTAGTTTTCACTTGTATAGGGACGATATGAACTGGGAAATTGTTTTGAAAAAATCAATCCAACCTACGAGTAGTAGGTAAGTGTAGAATTTATCTTGTCTAAAAATCAAGAATATTATTTCAATGAAGTTTTAAATTTTTCAGTCCCACAATGGTTTCCCATTCGGAAATTTTATGGTTCATTTTGTAGGTCAGAAATCTCCTATTATCGAATCTGGACTTGGTAGAAAAATAACGCCGCACATTCGCGAGAAATTCTTTTTCTATAGGATTATCACAGGAGATACCTCGTTATATTCAGAAATTTACGCCAATTTTAAATCCGAAAGAATTTTCAAAATCCAAACAGATTTGTTTCAAATCGTTAAAGTCTTGAAAAAAAGTCCTAAAAGAAAAATATAAGCTATAAGTTTTATTTTAGAGATTGTTTTTTATAATTTGATGCCAAAATGTATAACCTTTTTAAAATAAGTGTTTTTTAATAGTTCGCATACTTAAAATCGTATGTGGATTTTCATATGATTTTTACTCCACGGTGTAATTTCAAAAGTCCGTAACATTTTAAAGAAAATTGACTTTGAAGCCGGACATTTTTTTTTTAAAAATTTTTATTTTTGAAAATTTTAAAAAGTCCTTATCCATAAAATTCTGGTTATGTCCAAAATATCATTTCGACCTTTCCTCATCAATTCTGGTATAAATTAAACTTTTTTTTTTCAAAAATGATGCCAAAACAGTCACAATTTCTTGAGCTTCAGTCACTGGGTCTTTTTTAAGGTATTTTTTTCCATATTGAAGAGTTTATTCAAAACTTTTGTAAAAACTCTTACTTTGGTTTATGCAAATACTTACTTCTCACCATATATTTGTACCCGAGCCATTTTCTCGAACTCTCTTATAAGCCAAGCTTATGTGACTGCTTTATGGGGATATTCTCGTACTTAATATTGATGTTTTTTCCCTTTTCAGTACTCTTCTACTCTGTTCTTTTACATTTCTAGGCTGAGAGGGCAATACTTAAACTTTTCTCAGTATTTCTCTTCACTAAAAGAGTATATTTATGTACATGCTGCTGTAAAATACAAAATTCTGCGTGAGCAAACTGGCATGGCATCTCGACGGTTCGAGTAAATTTTCTTTATATCATTTATCGATTTACATGAATATTGTTTTTGCATTAAAAACTTAAAATTTTTTGCATTACCGGTTCGCTTATTTTTTAGTTATGAAAAACTGTCGACTGCCAATTTTTGGTATATTTTTTGTCGAAATATAAGATAGATAAATACTTTAAAATATTATTCCACCAAACGGTAAGTCAACTTTATTCCTCAATATTTGTTCGCTAAAACAATAAAATAAATAATTAAAATCAATATTTCTATCCCCCATGGATGGTTTAAAAAATAAGATTTGCCTTATTAAATTAGCAAATACCCCAACTTGTTAAGAAGATAAACAGATTTTTTCCAAATTATCATATTATCAAATTTACGCAAAAATGAAAAAAAATTGCTAACACAATTATGCCGAAATATTTCCCAGCCAATATATGTTCCTTTCACAACATGTGCTCCCATTTAGACTGAATGTCCTCGCATCCTTGCACACTCTCATAATACCAAAAAAGGAAAAACAACCATATAATTCACTTAACACGCTTCAAATCACTCTATAGCGCGGAGTCACAAAAATTATTGCTTTGGTTTGGAAACACAAGAAAAAAATCCAAATCAGCGCACCCTTCGCGAAAAATCTTGTCATAACAAAAACAACAATGCGAAAAGAAAAAATCGCGAATTTTTTATATTTCCCGACAATTTTTTTTTTTTTGCCATATAAATTTTTTGATCCAATTTAAATTTTCTGCAGAGAAAAAAAAAAGTCCCACCGACCAAAATTATTATGCATCCGCCTTTTTGCTGGCAGAGATGCCATGCCGTATGCGGTAATTTGCAATTTAACCACCTTTCAGGTTCAGTAGCCCGCGAAATGCTTACGCGAAATTGGAAGCGGGTGCGTGTGCATGTGTGTGTTCGGCAGCTTATTTGTGAAATTTGTTGGTTGCTGATTTTTTTTCAATTTTTCCACCGCGCTGCTGTTTTGGAATGGTTGTGCTTAGCGTTTAAGGTAACCAGACGTATTTAAACGAACTAAAATTTTTTTTGTTATATTCAAGAACAAAGGTCTGGCGTGTTTGTTTTTGACGCGTATATATGTAAATATAAGCACAATATAGGTGCAACCAATTTTACTTTATAATTCTAGTAAAAATTTTTTTTTTTCACTAACTCGCTCACGGTGAAAAATGAGTGTCATAATTATGACTCCACTCTAGTAGTAAAAAAAAAACAAGTTAGAGTATTACCTTTGGCCTGGCCAAACATTGAATACCCTACACAGCAGTATTTTGAAAGTTTTGCTTATATGGGAGGTGCCATGGCCTCTTGTCCAAATTCACCCAGTTTTTTCTCAGAGTTTAAACTTATAGTTCTTAGCATTTGAGTTATATTTGGTTGGATTATCTCAAAAAAACTTTTCATTATAGCGTTTTAACCTTTTGCTTATATGGGAGGTGCCACGCCCTCTTGTCCAAATTCACCCAGTTTTTTCTCAGAGTTTAAACTTATAGTTCTTAGCATTTGAGTAAAATTTAGTTTGATTATCTCAAAAAACGCTTTCAGTGTAGCATTTTGAAGTTTTTGCTTAAATGGGAGGTGCCACGCCCCCTTGTCCGAATCCTCCTGGTTTTTGTTCAGAGCTTGCGCTTACAATTTGTAGTATTTATATGTATTCTGGTTGCATTATCGTGAAAAAAACTCAAAAAGTTGCATTTTGAATATAATTTTTGTATGGGCGGTAGGCGTGTCCGTCGACCGATTTTGCTCATTTTCAATCCCCCGAGTTAACTTTAACGCCGCTGTGCACCAAATTTCATTGAATTATCTTGCTTAGTTTTCCCAAAAAGTGTATTTCCACACACAGCCAGCCAGCCAACCAGCCAGCCACCCAGCCAGCCAGACAGACGGACATAGCTATATCGACTCAGGAGGTGACGCTGATCAAGAATATATATACTTTTCTATATCTGCCACGCCTCCTTCTATGCGTTACAAACGGAAGGACAAAGTGAATATACCCTGGGTGTAGGGTATATTGAAGTAATTAACACTAAATTTCAAACATAAATTAACTTAGCTTATATTTATAACCAATTTTCCTTTATAATTCTAGTAAAAATATTTATGTTTGGAACGATATTTTATAACTCTTCATCATATATGGGGAATTCTCAAAAATTTGGGATATCCACAGTTGATGAGACACATTCACCAAACTTGGTGGAGAGGTCACTTTTTACAGAAGAATCAAAAAACTGAAGGGCATAAGTTACTAAAAAGGTCGCTCAAAAAGTTACGTTTAAAAAAACCTACAAATTCCCCATATGTCGACGGTAAGACCTCTAACAAGTTTGAAATAAAACTTTATTCAAAATTTTGGATCCACACAATGTTGTCACACACAAGTTCTAACCGTTTGGTTGGATTTTGTGCGAGCAGCCTCATACAGATTGGAATCATGCAGATTTTCCTTTGAGAACATTTCTATTGATTGTGTAATTTGTATTTCATTAGAATCTCTGTAGGTGTAGTTATTTTGTAAGTAGACCAAAATGGACTACACCTAAAACTAGAATAAATTCACTTAAATTATCAATGCATGATTCGTCATTAGTAACAAAAGTGGTCCAATTGTGTACCGATTGTATCAGTGTAATTATGACATTACTGACTACACGTATACTGTTGGGAAGTTCGCCGAGTATGAAGAAGAGCAAACGATAGTTTATCGGTCTAATGACTTGCGCTGCGTGTAGAGACCCGGTTTCAAATCCTGCACTCGGTGATTTTCAATTCCATTTTTTTAAATTTCCATGAATTTGTACACAATTGTCTCTGTCGAATAATTTGCAAACTAGTTTTGGAATAGTCTGTGGTCCTGTAGGGATATACTTTTTTTTATTTTTTGCTTTGCTTTTCAATCTGGTCACCCTTGTAATGCCCAGTCAGGGAAAATTATTTTTTTATTTTTTATTTCCGTCGTTACCGTTGATGCATATCAGCGCGATTTTCCCAAATTAAATGAAATTTCCTCAATGACATCAACTTGTTTATTTTGACATACGATGCTGCAGAGGAACGCGCGCGTAATGTTCTCGTTACGAATACGTTGGGAGACAACGCGGCTTACCTCAAAAAAAAAAAAAAAATATAATAAAATGAAAATCTGTTGTATACCTTAGGGTTCAACAATTGTTTTGCTCTTGGAACTTTTTATCGCGGTTTGTTATGGGGAAAACGTATTTGGTTTAAATGGGAGTTATTAGCCATCAAAAACCCACTGCTTGGTTTGATATAATGATTTTTATAATTTTTAATTGAATCATATATAAGTAAATCAAAGAAATTAGTTTAAAAAATATATGGGGTATTTCACGAAAGAATAACATTTGAAAAATAGATTATATTTTTATAATTTTTCAATGATTCTTTATTGAAAATAACATATAAGAACCTATTCCGTACAATATCATATTTAACTTTAACATTTGTTACACAGCTCTAAGCATTCACTTTATATCAAAACACTTAAAGTTTAATTTAAAACGCCGAACAAGTTGCATTTGATTTAAAAATGCCTTAGACTTCAAAAACATGTTTTCAAGCACGTGTGCGAAATAAACCCCATATTTTGATACATATTGCTATTCTTCGGATACAACGCGTCTAGCTCTGCAACATTTGCCTTTAACTTTTGTGCGGTTTTAAATTTCTACAATCTAAATTGAACGCAATACATGCCCCTTACTGCTAATATTTCGAAGAAAATATAAGATTTCATAGATTGGCTTTAGTCTGTGAATCCCATTCCATCCATAGAACATAACATGTTATCGTAAAACTTTCCTTAGAATACGTTAAGACGTTGGTTGGTGAGCATTAGCTATTTTGTGGTCACTTTGATGATACTGCATGATGATGACCCTGTTGATGACGACAACGATGTTGCAAGCCGCATTGATGACCGTCAATTGAAAATATGCTTCAAGTTAATTAAATTGGCATGAGAACATGCAGACGACGGCCTTTAATTTTAAAAGATGCCATGTTTTTGTTTTGGCTGTGATGAGGTTTCTTTTGATTTTCTTAGATATGTAAAAAGTTCGTCTGTAAAGAAACAAAATTGAAATATATGAAAAAAACATCAATAGTAAGATGAACATGAAAAAGGTGTGAGCAAGGAAAACCCACAAAACCAAATCAAAGAGATGTGTTTTCTATGTTCAGTAAAAGAATAAGGAAATGCAAAAAATGCTATAAACTATCATATATAAAAGAGTCTGAGAGAGTACTATCGCCCCAAGACTTTCTGGCATGGTACCATGCTCGATTTGACTAGACATGTATTTCATTATTTTTTGACCTGAGGGTCACCTCATAAAAATGGTGGAATTTCGTGTTTCTGCACTTCAAAATAAAAAATCGGGTGATGAAACATGCTCGTTATTTCGGTTCCTATTGGACAATTGACAATTTTTCTTTCAGAATATTCAGAATTTAATCAGGTTTCAAAAACTTAATTTTTCATTATTTTTTATAGCAAGTAAAAAATGTATGTATTTTAAAAATTCCGAAAAAAATTTCAAATTAAAAATCTCGAAAAACACAGATTTTTCTCATTTTCAAAATGTGTTACAAGATACTTAGGACTATATTTGAGGTTTATGAGATACTAGCAATAATTGTGATAAAATTTCTAGAGCAGAAGCGGCATGTTTCAAAGAGAATAAAAAAAAATTTTCCTAGTTCTACATGTACCTCAACGGTAGTCCTTTGCTCAAAATATTATCTAGATGCACCAAATAGTGAAATAAATAAACCCTACGTCTTTTGCAACCAGATCAAATTTTATATATTCTAGAAAAAATGTCAAAATTTCCCACAGAAACCGAAGCAGGAACCCTTTTTTTAAGGCCAAAAATACGAAAGGTCGAAAAACCGGTTTTTGACAAAATAAAAAAATACGCGTCTAATCAAATCGAGTAAGGCTAAGATTACATTGGATACGAATTCGTACGAAAATTTTGTCGCACGAACAAAAAATTTTCCTATAAAAACAAGTGCATATAGTATCGAGCCTTAACCGCCAAAAAGACTCAACCGACAAAAAAACAAATTTTACAGTAGAAGCTTTTTTTGAATTTTCTTTGTATACATTGTAGTACAAAAGTCAAAATTGCTTGCCCTATTACTTCGTAATGGTACTTTTTGAAATTTAGAGGGAAGACGCATATGGACGCAAATTATCGATTTCTATCAAAAAACGCAAATCTGAAATCGTGTCAGTTACGTCTTTTTGGCGGTTAGGGCTCGGTATAATTAATTTCTATTGGAACATGTTCTGATCGTACGATAAATTTTTCGTACGAATTCGTATCCAAAGTAACCTTAGCCTAAAGTACACGGCCAAAAGATTTCAGCGCGATCGGTGCTGGTCGACCTAAGAATTACTTCATTCTCTCGTGAAATCTGCCATACAGAAAATTTTGACAATTTTGAAAAACAGACCCCAAAAATGTTCCAAGTCGTATGATATATTGTAGAGCAACGTAAATACAGGGTATGAAAATCTCTTACAAATTATCTGAGTCCCTCCTAAATAGAAAGCCAATATGTAAGGACTTGAGTATTATTCGGAATTACCTTTATCATCATCCTATTAATAACTTCTACTTCAACCAGATCATTATTCGGTGCGACAGATGCATGGCGAAATTGTTGTCACTCCGCTCAAGTAGTAAAAAAATTAAAGTATTTAACACTAAACTCCAACATTATTAAACATACGTCAAAACTGTATGATGGTTCCGTAAAGTAATATTACCAATTTTACTTTATACTTCTTGTAAAATTAGTTGGACAGATTTTAGCTCAATATACAAATTTAATTCTTCTTTATCATATATGTCAGTGGTGTAAGTACAATATAAATAATATTTTTTACTATCGCACGGAAGGACCAAGGATCGAACCCTAGTGCAGTGAAGTACGTTTCTTTTCTTTTTGTCTTTACAGTAAGGTAAATATCACTTGAATGAAGAAATAACTATACTGTAGGGTTATTCGAAAATTCTGAATTTACTAAAATAGTATGTTATTTATTTTATTGGGGAATTGTCTCTATATTGTCTTGAAATTTAATAAAATTTACTAGAAATAAAGAAGTACGAACTTTGAATCATAAACTACAACAAGTTGCGCTACATTTTGTTAATAGTGATGATTAGAATCAGTCTTGGTCTTGAGTCTTGGTTATTTTTCGAGACCAAGACGCTGATATCTTTGCAAGACCAAGACCAAAGCAGTCTTGGTCTTGGTCTACGCGATTATCAGCAAGACCAAAGCAGCTTTTCAGTCTTGGTAATTTATACATAGTTAATATAATAGCCTTTTTCGAGGATAAATTAAACCTCAATTTGAAATTTGGATTCTTAAAAACCCAATCATGAAACGTTGTTTTAAACAAAACCATGTTCTTTCAATGGTTTCTTAGTTTGGTCTATAATTTAAAATTTCTCGAACTTTTTATACACAAAACTAGGCTGCACTCTTTTTGTTAAAATTTTTTTTTTTGTTATTAATTCAAACTTTAATGATACCAACATCTTCTATTTTACGCTCGTCCACACATATGTGTGTATTGTAAACAATCCATTTATATCAAGTAGAAATCCTTTTATAAGTAAAATTAAATTTTCTAAATTCACATCACGTGACTTGATTCAATTAAGTGATTCCATTTCATTTTCACTTTAAGCTACGTACATTTTAATTAGAAGTCTCACAAAATGCACCATCTCGTACGTACACAGCCCAAACATACGTATATGTGTGAGTGCCATTTGATTTGGTATGGTTTTATGTCAAAAGGGTGTCCAAGCCACTTAAGCCTGGACACAAATATCTCCCCCCAATTGTAATGTAAACAGACAGATGGACAAACAGAACCCGATGGTTTGCGTGATCCACCTGATACGCATTTAATTCACATTTCACATACACATTAAAAGGGTTATTAACTCATAAAAACAGAAATGAAAAAAAGACGAAAATCATTTTTGGGGGCGTTATGGTGCCACTTTATTGAAAGGGTTAATCAAATATTGTGCGTACGCCGTTGTCATTCAGCGCGCTTTCTCTGCATTAAATCATTAAATTAAAACTGTGCCGGCACTGGACTTTGATTGTTGGGGTCACGCATATTTAAGAGGAAATACTTATTTGATAGGTATGTGAAAAGGGGCTGGAATCAATGGATGATATTGATATTGAAAACAAAAAGGTTAAAAGGTAAATGCTTTGTAAAAAAAGCTTAGAAAAGACACTAGAAAATTCAGGTTTCAATATTTTAGCATGGCATTTTCGTCACTGTGCCTCCTTCTTAAAATTTTTCATCCAGAATCTTTTGCATAGGTAGCTAGTAAAAGATGTAGGGCAACTCAAGCTTTTTTCAATTCAATCCACAATTTGAACATCAATATCCTTGAAATACATACATGCTATATATATTACATGATATACTACAATTTCTCATCACTTCTCTATCTCTTCATTCCTGATTCAATTTACATATCGCCTTGACAAGACAATTAAATGTCAACATATTCATTAAATTTAATTAGAACGCATTAACTAAACATATTCGACCAGCGGCAGCGGACATAATAATTACAACTTCCGTTTATTTTGCATGTCCGTCTCTCCAACCAACCATCCATTCATCCTTTCGTTTGTGAGCTCGTCCTTCCGTTCGATGTCTTTTCCGTTTTGACCAAAGTAGTTGGTTGGTATAGCGGTGACACGCGGCGGCTAATTCTATTATGAAGCGCATTCACACAGCTGCACTAATGCATATCCTGTTAGCAAACTTGTACACACACATACTCACAAACATGCATTTACTTAAGTAGGTCTGTTCTCATGTGTATAATGTGTTATGGCCCAATAAGACACACTTACGCTTAGTTTCTGGCTGGAATGATTTAAGTGCTTTTGTTTTCATAATTTTTAATCTCTAAGCTGTGGACTATCACTTTTTTGACATTTTTCCACCATCTTGGCTAATCAAACTTAAAAAGAACAAACCAAAAATGAAAGCTCAGCGTTTTCACGGGCTTGCATGGTTTATTATCTTACAGTTGGTTTGGTTAAAATACAAAACACTATATAGTACATTTTGAAAGCAACTAGAACTTCGCATACAAATCAAAAAGCTATTTATGTGGTTAACCAAATTGGTTTGTGCGTAACCAAGTATAAACCAACATAAACTAATATACGTAAGCTTCATTGCTGACTTTACCCTACATTGATATGTATGTATATATAAGTACATACCTATAATTTCCTTTTGTTCCTACAAATCCATAAGCATATCACATTCAATAAACAAAGGGAAACCGTTCATTTGCATGTTAACTCCTTCGGTTTGCATTTAAAAAGTTATAATAACAATGTTGCACTAAGGATCCTTGTACGTATACGAGCATGTACGTATGTGTTTGTATCAATATATGAATATTTGTTTGTTGAAACATAAATTGATAATGCTAAAAGGCCTAATTAACTAAACAATAAAATTTGTAAAGTTCACACACAAAAGGCAATAGAATTATGTAGGGATATACTCAGTTTTAAAGGAAACTAAAGATAAAAATACATATCTAGAACAATTTATATTATGATAGAATAGTAACCGAATAATTTAATGAGTTTTTTTTTAAGTAAATTCTAAAATATGCAATACCAATTTCAGCAATCGCTGGCGACCAATTCAGTACTGTAGGGTGGGTAATACAAAATTTCGAAGCCCACCTTCTGTAGAGCGGCTATCCCCATATGGCTCTTGTAAACAGACGCATTCTCGTCCAGACAATCTTTGGTCAATTTTACCCTAATATTTTTTTCTGGCGGCTCCCTGGAACCACTCTTAGATTCAAGCGGTTTTGGAGACACTTTTATCTTTGATTTTCTCAGCCGACTGTGACACCTTAGGTGGTGATGTGCTTATTTTGTGACTATGCATAGACTTCTGTTTGGACTCAGGCTTATAATGGTAAGCCCATCGTAACGAATTTTAAAATTGGTTGTTTCTGATACTCCAACCATTTCAAGGAGCTGAGCCTTCTTTGGTCAGGCATCTTGCGATATTAATTTTTGGACTTTTTGAATGATTTTTGGATTGGTCATTAGACAATATTACAAAAAATAGTTTGATTTACTCTGTTCACTTTGGAAGCTTATCTGATGTGATTTGTTTCCTTTACGTGTAGCTCTTCTATTTGACGCATTATCATGAACTATAGTTTATCGTTGTGAATATCTCAATGTTCGCTATATTTCATTTATAGAGGTCATTTTTCTGAGACTTTTTTTTCTGAATAGTTGTACACATTATTTCATTTTCTACCAAACTAAGGTAACAACAACATGTTATAAAATTAAAGTAAGAAAAAAGCCATAAAATCCATTTTTTTTGTAGTTTCCTCAAATTGTTGAAATAGAAGTCATCGAGTCTAAAACTTATGCAAAACTATTTTTTTTTAATTGAATTCTTCCATTTTAAATTTAGAAAATTATTTAATAACATGATAAGTAAAAGTATTGAGTAAATAAAACTTTTTAAAACGAATGTACTTATGTACATTGATTGTGGAAGAATTTGGTTAAAAAAAATATTGCATAGTTTAAGGTCTTAATTTTAATTTCCATTTTCCATTTTTTGCACTAAAGTTTAAGATTTAAAGACTTCCTGGGTGCTAAGTACCTTTTCAATATTTAATCAAATAAGTACTAACCCGAACCCGATTACTTTCAATCAGAGTTACACCTATGTTTATAGCTGAAGAAAACTTAAAACGACCTGCACTTTAGTCACTTGTTCCCACCTCGAACTAAATCACCTTACATACACCCTTAATGTTAAGGGTTAATTGTTTTAGTTAGTTACCCATAGCCAGAAGCAGGCATTGTCAAGCACACACTCATACACATCGACAAAAATAAAAATTAAGTAGCCTCGACCATTTCTATTCGTATCAATTAACAAAAAAGGGTTAATTTATAGCCTCAACACACTGTTGGCCTTCGGTGGTCAAGTGAATTTTGTTCTCTGCTGCATTCACTTGGTTGTTTTCTTGTGTGTGCCTCTGTGTTGCTTTAACCCTCATTCAACTGTAAGTTGTAATTGATATGCTTTTGTGTAGTAGGAAACACATTTCTGCCGCCCCACAACACTGGACATTTGGCCATTGCCAACACAGTTAAATGTATGTTAAAGCCTGCGGAAAGCAAATTTCAACAGCTTGTTTAACTTGCATTTAAACATCGATGGATGGTCTTGTTGTTGTAAAGCCCGCTGGTCAATTATAGGGATTTGTAGTGCTTACCAATGATGGTTGGTCGTCGTCGTCGTGTTTTAAGTAGCACATTTTTGACCGCAATAAAAGCTGCAATAGCGGCCTTCGTAATGGTAATGTACGCAAGAAGCATAAGCAGCAGGTGGCTAATAAAATGCAACAAATGCGGTGGATTTAATTTTATGGGAATTTTTCTTAACTTTAAATGGAGGAGTTGCGGTTATAATCGTCGAAATGTAAGATTTAAACTTCAACTACGTATTATAGAATTTGATAGCTGAATGAATGTTCACAAAAGATATTAAAAAATTTTATAGCCAACAAGTCATCTGACTTCGTTTAGGTTCTATAGTATCCAAAAAATAAGGACTATATTTATCTGCTTTTTAGAAAAAAAATTTAGGCCCGAAAAAACTCTCACCGTCCATTTCCTTCCTTGCTATTTGTACGATCTTGCGTTTCCCTTTTCTTCCGGCTGTAAACAGTCCTTAATATTGTAAGACGTAAAGTTCTATAGTAAACAAGAACTAAGTCTCTGTTTTGCCTCAGACAGTCGACAGCTTAAATCAAGATTATAATAATGCGAATCTTATTATTGCATGATTTTAGGCATTTTTGAAATACATCTTTCATAGACATTAAGAAATTTTCCCAATTCAGGGACCAACAAATTCTAAAACATCAAAAACAAGATTAATAGTGAGCTAAGCATCAGAAAAGGTAATTAGAGTTTTTTGGACCCTGAAATGGGAAATTTGCTTTTAGTTAATGTCTATGAAATATGTATTTAAAAAATGCCTAAAATTATGCACTAAAAAAGTTCAAATTATTACGTCTGTCTGAGGCATATCACTCAATTCACGGTGCTCTTGAACAGTCAATAGGTTTGAAGAAAATGTTAAGTTTAGTGGTCTGAAAAATGCAAACCCCGAAATCGTAGCGAAATATCGCAAAAATACATCTCCCATAAAAAATAAAAAAAAAAAATGAAGAAAAAAACACAACAAACAAATATAAAAATAGTTATTTTTAATGTATTTTGCAATGCTGAATCCGGCCTTAGAATTGCTGTATCTCATACGGTTTTTAAGATGTCCTAGCTTAAACAAGGAAAAAAGACCGTTTTTGCTATATTTTGAAGCAATATAACTAGAATATTTCGCGTAGATGATCAGCTACGATTTCGGAGTTTGCATTTTCCAGATCACTAAGCTAGTACAAATGAAGCCCCATTCACAGATTTTCTCCACATTTTCATCAAACCTATTGAATGTTCAAAAGCACCGTGAATTGAGTGATATGCCTCAGACAGACGTAATAATTTGAACCTTTTTGCTATCGGAAATATTATTGTACATATATAGCCAGTCACTGATTTGACTGGGACCATATATTTTCTAACACCGAAAATTATGACAAATGAGAATGATAGAAATTACTAAACAAAGCTATAGGTCAAATATTTCAAATATCATATGTCTTAGCAGTCCCAATAATGTCCCACATTCGTACTTGTAATCTTAGTGAAGTCTTAAATATACCTTCTTGTTGGTTGAGTTAGCATAAGTGTATACTTATACCCTGTATGCTCCATGAGTGCAGTTCGAGTCTAAAAAGATCCGATTTTCAATTCGCTTAACAAAATTTATTCCTACCTCGCAATGTTGCTCCCATCATATCCCTGTACTAATAAGTATTAATAAAACATTTTCATTGTTATTCAACACTTTTTTATATAAAATAATTATATGGTGTAAAAAAAATAAAAAAAATTTTCAAACATGAAAAATTAAACGCAATAAAAATTTTATTCGAAAACTATAAAAAAGAAATCAGTGGAATTACACACGCAATTCTTCTTTTTTTTCACAAGTTCCTACAAGCTTGAAAAAATTGTCATAAATGTTTGCATAACCACAATTGTGTACAAATAAAAGTACAAAACATTCTATCATAAGCCAACGGCAACCCTTTATTTTACAAGCAAAAACCAAACAACATCAGAGGAGCAGAAGAATAAAAATCTATTAACCACATGCATTGACATACACGAAGGAAGCCAATAACACAACACTGCAAACATCAACAGTAACCATACACCCAACAACAACAACAACCACTACAACAAAATCTATCAATCGAACCATCAAAGTGCCGTTATATCGTTGACGTTCGATACACATCATCTATCAATGTCAAATTATGAAGTGATCATCATATTTGGATTTATGCCGCAACCAAACATGGCAAACAACATTTAAACACTCAATAAAATCATATTCAAGAAACACAAGGCTGACACAAAGAAAAAAAGAGTTGCAACAAACGTAAAAACAGTGTTGGTCAACAGTTTTATAACATCTAAACGGAATGATAATTTTTATAATTTTTATAGCGAAAACCGTTCAAAAATAACAAAATTTTGTTTGTTGATAGTAAAAATTATCAAACAAGATAGTAAAAATAATTTAACAAGAACACAATTCTTTTAACAAATGAAAGAGAAAAAAGTTAAACAAAACAAAAATAAAAAATAAAAAAAAAACCATCTGCCATATTAATACATAATTAAGTTGACTGAAAATCTACCATACGTCCCTAAAAATTTTTTGTATGATTTTTTATAGAAGTTAAGTCATATATGTATTATAAAATTCGATATGCAACATCGATATGTAACAGCAGTCAAATAATGTGAGCGAAGGTATGGCGCCTCCCATAACCATTGCAAAAACTTTTAAGAAAACGTTTGGTGACATAACTAAAGGGAAGATATTGAAGCGCTTACTAAATCAAATGCTTTCAATTCAACGCATTAACCAACACTGCAAAAACAGAAACCCCCTTCTATCGAAAAACAAAACAGAACAAAACTCTTTTTTTTACATTTTTACTGTTTATTCAACCCTATCACAAATGTACAGACTCAACGACTTCATCAACATGCCGTCGCTGCTACCGCTATCAACTTAAGCACACATATTCTTGCTTACTCGTAAATGTCCTTTAATGCCAAAAGTGCAAGCTTGAACCTCACACAGCGAACGCGATAGACAGCGGAACGAGTCGATGGAACGTGTTCATAATATTTGCTGTTATTGATATTCGAAAAAGCGGAAAATTTATCCTATAACCCGAAGTATGCACAAGGACACGGCATGTGTGTTTGCACACATGTTTGTGTGTGTGTGTGGGGGGGGAGATGAAGTCAAGGGTGCAATATGAGCGCAATATTCAATCAAAAATCGATTAGGTATTGAAAAACAAAACAACTGTAAGAAGCAGCAACAAGAAAAAAACACACAAACTGTGGCAACACACGGCATAGGGTTTGAACGGATATTAATATGAGAGTGTAACGACAAAGGACTAGCAAGGATTTAGCAAAAGCAAGCGGAAGCATAAAAAGCAAAACGTCCCGAAGTGCGAGGAAGTTATTTTTTATGATTTAATTTTTTTTTTTTTGTTTGCTTCGCTTTTTTATCGTTGTTATAGATATCCTTATAAGTACCACATACAAAATGACAATGAATTATTTGCTGTCAGTTGGCTTTGTTTATGCTGCTGTTGTACATTCGAGGGTATGTCAGCATAATGTTGCATACGAGTGTAGTCATAAGGACAAGATGAGAAATCGCTCGCCACTCACACCTCATGTCGATTTCAAGAGTTCACTGCGATTGACACAATTTTAAAACCCATTTTCGTATGTGTAAAGTGTAGGTTGCACCTGTGCCCCATATGGCGATATGTCGTTGCGTAACGAAAGCTGATTCATAAATTATGACGCAAACGAGAGTTGGAGGTTTTTGGTATTGGGATTTCCCTCTTGATTTGCTCTCTTTCATATGTAGGCCATTTGGCGTTAAAGAAAATGATTTATTCGTTTATTGATTGTGAATTATTAGATTTATGCTGACATACAAACAAAGTTAGGTATAGAATCTATGTATGAAAGTACGAAAACTTCTTACTAACAATATTTGGTTTTGCAAAGGGAATTTAAAAAAAGAAACACTTCACATATTCCTGTAGCTACGCCATAAGCTTGAAAACAGCGTTTTCTCCGACATCACGATAGAAAATCTCAAAATTCTGCAGGCATATTAACAATTCTGAGGATGCAGTCGGATTCAGTGGCAAAAAGTACATAATTCTGGATATGTGGCGCGTCGCGACAAAAGGAACTTATTTTGACAGAGGTCAAATTTGAGTTTTCTGAAGAGAACGCAGGAAAGTCACTTAAAAATATCTTAAATAGGTGAAGTTATAGAGTTAAAATTTTAAAGTTCAAAACTAATAGTCAGCGGCTAAAATTTAAAATTATTTCACTTATTAGTTGATCTTGAGAAATTGAATTTTTGAGATATTGGCCATTCCACTTCATATCTTTTTTTCTCCACTTTGAATGCACAATATCTTCAAATCTACAGAACTTACAGAGAAATACTTGAATTACAGATTTTAATCAAGCAGCTCAAAATTCATATAGGTACAAAGTTTAAATTTTAAATCAAAAAATTTTTCCGTAATCAGGACCACTTTTCTTTTTTAAAATTATCAAATGCTCTCCGAATCGAACCAACTTTTACATCTTATTAACTTCAAAGAGAACATATTGGTACTATTGGAGCGCAATTCCAAAAACTTAAAAAATTTTAGACCACCCTACAGTTTATATAAAATTTCAGAAAGATTTATCTTAAAGTTATGTTATTAAGACATATTGAAGTGTTATAGGTAGTGCCACGCAACATCGTGAAGACATGTCGACCCAGATAGATTGCTTTATTGGATCTCTTACCATACTGTATCACAATTTTGTGGTCGGTGCCATACCCTTCGAGAATTTTGTAGAATATATTGACAAACATTGTTTGGATGCTAACTTTCTATTGTAGTACTTGTATATAGCCGCCAACTTTTCGGAATGCTGATGATACTATTGTTTCCCAAATTTTATAAAAATATTTTGTACCATGTGCGATATATTATACGTACATTTAACGTGTTTTACTTGTATTGGAGGTGCCACACCAACAGACGCGTTGGCGATATTTCGTTCACTATAAATTCCGAAGTTGTTTTATACCATAGGTAGCACCTCCTTAGTTTTCATCAAAATTGTTGGAACGGATGACCAAATAATTAACCATTTTCGAGTGCAATGGTTTCACATAGTTTGTATTGACTTTACATACAACTACTTTAGTGGGTATATTGCAACAAAGCACTTGAATTGCTACAATTTTCACGTTGCACACATTATCTTAAAATTTAACAAATTAATGCCTGTCTGCTGTCCTAATTATGCGCGTTAGTGTCTGTCATTGACTTGTCACAAGACGACTGACAGTAAAATGCAAAATCCGTACCTTGAGCTAAGTAAGTAAACCATGAAAGTAGAAAATATGCAAAAACTTTATCCTTTCTTTGCAGTCAGTGCGAAATGAAAAGCATACAAATTAGCATGCAGTGGAGAGTCATATTTTAAAGTCAAATATTTAAGTATATAAATATGTATAAGTTTAAAATTTCTTCAAAATTCTAAAAAGGATACTTAAGCCTTTCAGTAATTTGTTTCTGAAATGAAATCAATGTAAGATTTCTAGTTTTCTATTCACTTCGTTCATTCGCCATTAAAATCAACTAAATAAAATATTTACCGCTTCAATTTTTTCTTTTACTGCTGGACCAAATTTATTTTCATGTGTTCGGATAAAAGCAAAAACCACAAATTAATCAGGTTTAAAAGGAAAAAAAACCATTGGAGGTCTTATCTGACTGAAATTCTGCTATTCTGGAGTGACACTGCATTCAAGCGCTTCGTATTTGTACTCCCAAATATATTATACCATGTAAAGAGAGAAACGGCAGCGGAACCATATCACTCTCAGTAATTGGGTGCCATTTCACCTTTTTAGTGTATACCAAAACGAATCAACATTTTCATTCGCACTCGTTTTTGTCCAAAAACGAACTCACATTCAATTATTCTTATTTTGATCCATGCATTGTACAACTATATCAAATTGAAGTATTGAAATTGACAAGGGTGCCACATCAACTGATGGTGCCAATTCTCCTAGGCTTACCCTATGGATTCAAATATTACAAATAAGGATAAATAAACCACAATTTTCTGATCTCAAAAATAAAAGTTTACTGATAAAATCTTCATTAGAACCCACAAGGTAGTGGGGAACGTCAAAGATAGTGATGAGCAAACCAAGACCAAGGCCAAGACCATAGCAGTCTTGGTCTTGTTCTTGTTCTTGCAGATTGAGTCTCGGTCTTGGATTTGATATTGAGTCTTGGTCTTGGTCTTGATCTTGCCTAAGTCTTGGTCTCGATCTTGAAAAAGTTTCAAGATATTGAGCATTCAAAACCATATTTTTCCAAATCAGTTGGGTTTTTAAGATGCCAAAATTCAAATCGAGTGATGATTTTATCTTCAAAACGGGCGTGAAATAGCTTTTAACTATTGTATAAATTACCAAGACTGAAAAGCAGTCTTGGTCTTGACGATTATCGTGAGCAAAACCAAAACCAAGACCAAGACCAAGACCATAGCAGTCTTAGTCTTGCAAAAATATCAGCGTCTTGGTCTTGTTCTCGCAAAATTACCAAGACCAAGAACAAGAATCAAGACCAAGACTAGTTTTGCTCATCACTAGTCATAGACCAAAAGTCAACTGAAAAAGGTGGTTGAAAAAAGAACTTTAAGAATCGGAAATGTCGTGTCGAGAGATCCAACTCATCACAAAGATACCATTCGATAAAGACAATTTATTTTGGCATAATGATCCCGCTACGTTTCTCAGGATAATACATCTGTTACTCTTTTGATATTGTAAAAATACGAGGTTCACTTTGAAACCAATCCAAACTATCCACTTATGTTTAGGTATTCGCTTTCGTCTTCTCAAAGCATTAAATACCCTTAATTTAGTTCATATAATTTTGCTTTAAAAAATCCCTTTGCGTAAAATGTTGCAGCAATATGTCGCATGTTGTCTCATGTCGGTAGGTATATCAACATACTCTCTTAGTCCAACTCGAGACTAATTCCAAGACTTTTAACCAGCAATGAGTTGACATGTTGTTTACCTGCTGTGTGTGATGTGATTTTTCTCACTTTTCCCATTTCCAAGTACGTCTTGCCTTAAAGTCCATTCTTTGTTTTCATTTATTCCACCATCACCATTCATTCATTCATTCGTTTTACTTGACAACTCTTCAGAGTGTGTTGATGTGACTCCAAAATGAAAGGAAGCAACTTGACAAGGGTTCTTAATGATTCTACTCTTGGTACAAAATGACTTTCAAGTTTTAAGGATATAGTTTCAGTTAGTAAAACATCTTGTTCACACTTATTTTTGTTGTTGGTATTTTTGTTGTCATTCTTAGATTCTATTGTACGGTGCGAACGTATACTCTCTGCTGGAATTTATCGTAACACATTTCAAAAGAGAGAGTTGCATTGGTAGTGTTCCATCCATCTGTTGGTGTTAGCAACCGGAAGTGTACCATGTTGTATGTATGTACAACAAAAGGCGTTGCTGGTGCCAAAAAGTGTCAAACATTCCAAATAGTAAAATCAAGTGTCCTTTTATTTGCTTGTCTAAGTGTACTACTATATATACATGTGTATGTATGTTGATTGGTTTGTCCTCAAGAAGGACAACACTTTGTTTAGACTTTTAAGCTAAAGTTTTTAAGCTAATTGCTTATTTTGTGGAAATTAAGTGTTTTAATTTTGTTTACCAAAGATGGTACTTGTCGGGGCTTTTAACAAATATAGATAGATGGAGAGAGTGTTTGAATTTTTTGAAAAAAATCAAGATTTTCAAGAAAAATTATACTAGGCACTTCAAAGCAAGATTTCAACTTGGAAAATCACTCAAGAAATCGGAACTTCCCCAGGAATAAATCTTCAAAATCATCCTTTATCATTGAATATTGCTTAAATTCTTTAAAATTTCTACTCGATGATGCTGCAAAATTTAAAAATATGCTCTTTCAATACTTCGCCCTTCTGTCGTGTATTTGATACGGTACCACCTGCCTAACCAAATAAACCAAAAACCGCTCGTAAAATCCATTGGCCTTCACTGTTCGATTTTTCTTTGGACTTTTATATTACATTGTTTTTGTTTTTTTTGGAGCAAATTTCAAAAAATTATTATGTTTACTTTGTACTTTTGCATCATTTATTAAAATCTTGGTTGTTGTTATCGACAGACAGACAACTGGTTGGTTGGAGTCAGCCAGCATAGACAGACAGTCTGCGGAGAAGAACTTAAATTTGACTGCCTTTATGACTGCATCGCTGACAGCATGTTGTGTTTATAACTTTTTGATGTGCAGCTGCCTGCCGCTTTTGATGGCTTCTTCTTTCAAGTGTCATGGTTGCTTTCAATATTAAGCTTTGTTTTTAGCCAAAGTTTGCCTGATGGTTGCTCATATTCGCCCCAATGTTTAATGTGGTTTCAATATTTATTTTTAAAGTTTTTTTTTTAGTTGAATTTTTAGGAATATGTAAATGATTTTCTTAAAGCATTGAATCCTTACTTTTTATGTATTTATTTTGATGCAACCATATGCATTTTGAATTCAATTAGAAAACATGTTTCATTCACTTTCACTTATCGACCTTTATGATATTATTCAACATTTCTTCAAACTTCCCGAACTTTATTACATGTTTTTGGAACTTTTATCAACATGTTCGAAACTGCTTCCACAACTTCGAGGAAGTGTCCAGTTCCAAAATAAGCCTAATACACGTATGAGTCGAATCAAATTTTTCGCTTACTTTGTTTAGAACATCTTTAGTTAGTTCATGCTATGACTCATGGCTTCGGCACTCATCTTATTTTTGCAACTTGACTAGCATTTCATCTAGCCAGTCTACCAGGAAGAGCTATATATTCAAGATCTTGGAAAGCAGTGGGTGAAAGATTTTTGCTCATATCAAGGAGCAGTTCAATTGATATTTCATTAATGTCAGCGATTTTTTATACTCTACAACCAGGGTATATTCACTTTGTCCTTCTGTTTGTAACGCAGAGAAAGAGGCGTGGCAGATATAGAAAAGTATATATATTCTTGATCAGCGTCACCTTCTGAGTTGATATAGACATGTGCGTCTGGCTGGCTGTGCGTGAAAAGATTACCGGACATAATCCCCACTTCGTAAATGGGGACTACGTCCGAAATTTTTTTTTTTTTAATTCAGATTGAACAAAATTTTTGCAATAATCCATTTAAAAAATTTATATAGTTAGTGTTGGATATTATAGACTGATCCGCGGCCGAAAGCCGCCGCGAAGCCAATGTTGGATTTTTGGGAGTTTTAAATCCTGAGCTGCGGCCGCAGGCCGCCGTCTTACCCCTACCCTTATGTTAAATTACTATGGCTAGCAAACTAGGTGTTGGGTATATTATAGACTGATCCGCGGCTGAAGGCCGCCGTGGATACGGTATTTAAATTTTTGGGAGTTGTAAATCCTGAGCTGAGGCTGTTGTCAATAACAAAATAATCACGGCACCGCGTGGAAATACATTTTTTGGGAAATTTGAGCAAGATGCTTCAACTAAATTTGGTACATGGCCTTTGTCGTCAAAGTTAGCTTGTGGGATTGAAAATGAGCGAAATCAATCAACGGACACGCCTACCGCCCATACAAAATATATATTAAAATTGCAACTTTAATAGTATTTTTCACGACAATCCAACCAAAATTCACATTAATACTACGAATTGTAAGCGCAAGCTCAGAAAAAAAAACTGGACGAATTTGGACAAGAGGGCGTGGCACCTCCCATGTAAGCTTAAGCTTCAAAACGCTTGACTTAAAGCGTTTTTTGAGATAGTCCAACTAAATTTTACTCAGGACTAAGAACTATAAATGCAAGCTCTGAGCAAAAACTGGGTAAACTCGGACAAGAAGGCGTGGCACCTCCCATTTAAGCAAAAGTTTCAAAACGCTATACTGAAAACGTTTTTTGAGATAATTCACCCAAACTTCACTCAGACACTAAGAGCTATAAATGCAAGCTATGAACAAAAACTGGGTGAACTCGCCAAGAGGGCGTAGCACCTTCCATATAAGCAAAATTTTCAAAATAATGCAATGTAGGGTATTTAATGTTTGGCCAGACCAAAGGTTACACCCTTACTAGTTGTCTTTGATAGGTCGATTTTATTGAGGTTTTCTGCCAGATAGTCGCGAGTGAGATCGTGACTTTTTTGGTACTTTGGCCAAATTATTGGATTTTTCAGCCTATTTAATGTTTAACTAACTTTTTCATCTTAAGTCTCATTTTCGAAACATATTGAATTTTTTATTATTTTGAATTCCACTTTTACTGATTCGATGTTTTGTAGTTTTTTGCGATTTTATAGATTTTTTCGATGTTACTCGTCTTTATATACTTTTTTCGAAACTTTCCGCCACATGTCATCTTCATCTTTACAACATTATCGGTATTATATTGGACTATGTATATTACTCAAATCTCTCAGTTTTGTTTTATTTCCACAAACTTTATACAAAGTCCTTCAATTTTTAAAAACATTTTGAATAACATTTCGATATCTTCGTCGCATTTTCATTGTTTGTTATTACATAACACCAACTTGTTCTATTTTTCGCTACTTCCACTGACTTTTTCCGATTTTTTTTTTTTGTGCTTTTAGTGATACTTCACAATTTGCAACACCTCACGACATTTTATGAATTTTCAACATTAATTTTCTAATCAACTTCAGTTTTTTTTTTTTTTTGAGACATTTTCAATCCATCACATTTTTATTTATTTTCGATACTTCTTAGTACCAATAACCTAAGAAATAACTTTTATTTAAGGCCTTCACTGTGTTAAAGCCATGGAAAAATACAACAAAGTAATCATCAACTTTTACAACTTACGCAAAAACTATAATGGCAGAAAAAAAGTAATTTAATTAAAGAAAACTGCAAAATTTTCCAAAAAACATGAAGTTTTCTTAGCTATAGTTGTTTTTCAAAGATCAAATCACCAGTCCCCCGTCCGCCTTCCCCATTCACATGAAACCACAACATTTTTGTTGCGAATATTTTAATATGTCTGAGCACGCAATGTAATTCAACTTTAATTAGATAATTATGCGCATACATACAAAACTTATTATACTTACATATAGTTCAGTCTATCTTAGCCTTTATGCGATTTTTGTTATACATCAGAACTACGTTGGTAGGTACCTTTATAAGCCAACCCCAACCCCACCTTTGTTTCATTATATTTTTGTTTAAATCAACATTTTTGTGTGCATAGCGACGACAAGTCGTCGTATCGTAGCTCATCCGCAACTAAACTGCAACCTTAAAACGCAAAATTTTCTGCAAAATTATCTAAGACGATATGGATGGGGCCGGGAGGGGTTTAAACCACTATTGCTAATATTAGTTGGTGACGATAGAGCTTCGTTGAATTTTCAGTCAACTAAATCATCTGCTTTTGTACAATGTCAGCGACAATAGCAAAAACTACAAACTTTTAACATTTATTATGTTCCATTTTGATGCATGATTTTGCATTTTAAGTTGCATTTTATAGGTTGGCACTATTAGAGCTGAGAGCCCTCGTCCCCGCCCCACTGTCAATTTTACATTTTATGCATTTTATGTTGTTTGGGGTAAACTTTGCATATTTACCTCTGTTTATTTTATACGCGAATACATTTGTTGTCACTAAATGCACTTAATTGTAGTAGGGGAATTTACGGTTATGTGCAGTTGTACTATAAAATATGTTATGCAATCAACGATACCTCTTATAAGAAAAAAATCGCCAAGGAAAACGTTTGTTATATAAATTATGAAGTGACTTAAGGTTCTGAGCGATTTTTGTGGCATGTTGTCTACGCTTTGTTCTCTGGAGAATGCTTCAAAAGCAGATAACTTTAAGTAGTTACTTAGACGACGATTTCTAGACCACCATTCCTTCGTAATTTTTAAAATTTCTCATAAAAATCTCAGTTTCCGAAAACTTTTTTTTTTTTTTTGTGGGACTAAGTAGTTATTCCTCTAAGAACATCTACTGCTCATCGAAATCCCATTCAAAATCAGTCAAACAAATATCTGTGTATACGCTAAGATCTCTTTTTTAACGTTTTTATACAAAAGTCAGTGCTAAAATTTCCCCAACCTAACCAAGTCCCGCTTTTAAACACTACATCGTCTTTTCACTTTAGAAAGAAAATCCGTTTATTGGTGCAGGTTGGTGCGCATTTCCGTTTCCGCTTCAATGGTTGGCAAAAATATTTAAATAAATGAAATAACATTTTGCATGAATTCTGTAATTTTGTTCAAATGTTTTATAGTTTATGTGTTCGTAGAAATGCGATGAAACCACGAAATTGTTACCACGTGACGGCACCAAAACTGACTTTTTCATTTCACGCCAAAGATAACAATTTTCCAAACGAAACATTGCGTACCGCCTCCGGAAAATGTTTTTAAAATGAACGTTGGTGAAATTTGTTATTTTTAATGTGTAAACAGTAAAACCTCAATAAGATTTAATTCGAGAATACGTTAAGAAGATAGAAACTTTAGCAAAAATATTTGCGATATTCGAACACTGCAAGTTTTTAAATTGAACTTATAGATAGCCTAGGCAAATCAGTGTCTTTATATACAAAGCCATAAGAAAGGCCAAAGGCCGCGAAAGTATTTTGCAAATATCTCGCAAGTTATTCAAATAGTCGTCTCAAGAATAATGTAGAATTTGATTTCGTATGACTTAAAGTTTGTGAGATATTCTACATTTTTTCTGCGCTATGAGCCGCATTCTTGAGCTTAAAACTAAGATTTTGATTTACAAAAGTCTTTGGCATCAGCCGCCATTTTAGAAAACAGTTTTTCATGAATCTTCTCACCTTGGAGTAATATTAAATCAAATTTTTCCGATGCCGCCCATTTTTTCTCTATTATAGGGCATTGACAACACAGACAACCAAAAAAAAATGCAATGAACTAGCTGCATCCTCAAAACTAACAATGAACCTGAAAGACTTCAAGTTATCCTTATTTGAAGTTTTAGAAAACGCTGTTTTAAGTGCGGAGTTATGATCATTAGAAGAGAAAGTATTTCAACCGAATGAAATATAAGCTTTTTCTTCTTTTTTGATTTTTAGGTTAATTTTACAAGTTTTCACTGTATGCAAAGGTTAATGCATACCAATACAACAATAATAGAGAGAAAAAAAAAATATTAGCAACAACAACAAAAACAACAAGTACAAATATGAAACAACTAATGGCAGCAATCAACGTTTTACTATCTCTGCCATTTAAGTTAAAGGGGTGAATGGAATGGTAAGGGACGAATAGAATACATAGACAATTTCAATGATGATGATGATGACGATGGTTGGTAACGCCAGCGGGTTACAAGATACCAAAATATCTACAACTTTGCTTTATAGTCATAAAAGCTGTTACAGTCTAAAATGTTTTGTTGTTGTTGTTGTAGGTATAGCCGTTGTCGTCGTCGTCGTCGTCGTCTAATTAACTGCGATTATTACGGTCATTACGTGGGATTTCCGTACTTTCGGTTAACATCTTGAATTTTTGGCGCTTTAGCAGTGAAATTCTCTATAATGTTTTTATCCTTTTCCTGTGTTGTTGTTGTTGTTGTTGTTATTGTAACTGTTTTATTTTTAGTGCTTTATTTAAAATGTTATATATTTAGTATACCAACATCATTGAAGTCATCGGGGCTTTGCTCCTGCATTTGCACGAACATTAAAGCAAATTAACCACATTTTTCAATGTGGTGAGAGGGTCATTTGTTGTTGTTGTTGTTGTTGTTGTTGTTGTTGCTGCTGTTACTACCATTTTGTCTAATAGTTGTTGGTAAACCAAAGTCATTAGTTTTTGTTGCTATTGTCTGTGGTAAGGTTTTTGAATTTTCTAAAATTTTGCCTAAATGTTATCTCATTCGGTTTTAAATAAAAAAAAAACTGGCAACATACGTAGGTATAAAATAGTTTTGTTAAAGAAAAGAATTTTAAAGGCTTAGATATATTAACTTACTGGAGTGTTTCGCTTCAAACTGAGTTCAAAAATTATAATGCTTAAAAAATCTTTTACAGTTTTACAAATCGTTGTCTGAGTATTTTTTAGCTTTAAAAGAAAAAAAAAGGAGTTTTTTAAATACTTAGGTATTAGGGTGGAGCGCTGCTCTATGGAGATTTTATATTTTTACATATTCTAAACGGCTCAGTGCGGAAAAGGTGCTCCATCATTCACCTTTTAGAGGTGTATAAATATTTTTTCAAAATTTTGAGTTTTAGTACTGCCACACATCCTGGGAATATAGGGAAAAACTCAAAGTTGGAACACTGAAGTTTTTTTGATGAGGTTTTGTTCGTCCACTTCTCCTGAGTTGGAAAATATAAAAATTAAAATCCAAACCCTTCCTTCTTGCGAGTAAACTGGGCTTAAGCCCCTTTTTTCGAGGAATGTTTAAATCACCTATATTATAGTTACCTCGAGGTCTTGGAAATTAATATGTTTTCATCAGGCCTGTTCGTTAATTTGTCCAGAGTTGGAAAATAAGAAAATTTAATCGGAACAATTCCTTATTGCGAATAAGCCGAGCTTAATCGCTTTTTTCTTGGTATTTTTAAATTATTAATATTAAATCGACCTCCAAATGTTGGCACTCAAAATTTTTGATAAGGTTTGGTTTGTTAGCAGCTTGTAAGTGGGATAAGGTGTAGAAGTGAATCAAAACAACTCCTTCTTGCGAATAAACCGACTTTAAGCCCCTTTTTTGCCACTAAAAGTTTGAATAAAACAAACAACTTTCTGTCTGAATAATTTTTATGTTTTTCATATGAAATTCTTAAATATACTTGCTATAGTACACAATGTGGAGGAGCGCGGCTCTATGGAAATTTTTAGTTTTTGCATATTCTAAATGGGCCAGGGAAAAAAGGTCATACTCAAATCAAATTTTTAGTGAAGCTGCTGCTGCTGTGTGTGGTTCAGAAAGAAGAGATAGTCTCATCAAAACAAGGCTGGAATCACGAAGGACAATGCCTGTTTTTAATACTAAAAGGGAGTTCAAATTTGTTTAAAATATATTAATATTATAATAAAAAACCAAAATTTGGACACGTTTAAGCTCTTTTTTGACTTTATCCCATACAAATAAACTCAACGTAATATTTTTTTTTTCAAAACTTCAATGTCTTTGTGGCAGTACAAAACGTTAAAATATCAAAAAGTACCATATAACATTTTTTATTAAGAATATTATGGAGCATCTTTTTGCATGTGAGCCATTTCGAAAATCGCAAAAAACAAATTTCGCTCCACCCTATTAGGTATGCTTTATGCTTCCAAGAAGTTCTTTCTAAAACCTTTGTCCATTCTTTACTATCTTTTTTCAGTCCTGAGTTATTCAGTATTCTTTAACCAATTAAAGTAACGATATTTTAAAACACAAAAAACGTTTTCTTAAACCACGAATGCAACTTTATCTTTTCAAGTAAGCTATTTCTAAATCATTTTTCATATTGTCCTATCTCTTTCTGGTTCTTAGTAATCGAGAATTCTTTTTCCAAGTCGAAAACTTAAACATGTGATTTCTAAAAAACTCTAAATTGACACATATTTTCTGCTACTTGGAGTCACAATACTTGGTGTAACAGGTCATTTAATAAGTCCGTAGGATGACACACAGATGGCATTACTAGAATTTTTTCCATATGGTTTTTATTTAGACCTAACCTTCACTAACCTTTTCCATATGATTTTTATTTAGAACTAACCTTCAAACGAGACGTGTATAAATTTGACAGCAATCGGACTATTGATTTGAAAAAAGTGAACTTCGAGTTTTGATAAAGCATTGCTTTTTGATGAAAAAAATACAGTGGAAACCAAACAATGTCTTGATAAACATTATCCAAACTCCACTTCATCGATACAAATGGATTGCTAAATTTAAACATGGTCGTACTAGCACAAATGATGCAGAGCGCTGTGGACGTCCAAATTAGGCTATTATTCCAGAAAACATCAAAAAAATCCACAAATTGGTTATGAACGATTGCAAATTGCTAGCTGACATTGTAAAGTATCAAATGAGCTCACAGTCGACCAAAACAAAAACGAATTGATGCTTCAGAGGAGTGTTAATCCGCTGTTAAACCGCAATAAAATCGAATTCTATCGTCGATATGTGACAATCGATGAAACATTGCTTCACTTTTACACAACAGAATCCAAAAGACAGTCAGCTGAAGCCTATTTTGACGAAAAAGAGGTATCGTAATACAAAAGTGGTATCGAAAAATTGGAAAATCGCTATACTCGTTGTATCGCCCTCGAAGGCAACTACTTATGTTGAATAATAAAATCGAGTTTTGTCAAAATTTTGTTTTTTTCTTACTTATCCTACGGACTTATTGAATGACCTGTTACTATTACATCCATTAAATTTGCTAAACTATTTGACAGTTCCGTAAAGTAATATTTATAAATAAAATACAGTGAAATAATAAAATAATATTTAGGGTAAGAGAGGGAAATATGGACTACGTGGGTAATATGGACCACATGGTTATTTTCCACTGCGTATATAGGATTAACCGTTATTCATGTTCAAACTTAACGCTAATACCTAAAGCTTATAATAGGGTGATTTTAGCGTTTGGTGAGGTCGCATGTTTCTGTAAAGTTGATTTTTCTAAAAAAAAAGATCAGTGATAATTTTTTTCTATTGAGTATATTGCATTATTTCACTTTAAAGACATCGCGTTTTTAAGTAAATGGTTAATTATATAAAGTCAGTGAATACTATTTATTATTTATGAGCACAAATTAGTTCATTAATATAAACCACCAAAGAAAAAAGCCCAAAAACAAATGTATTTATCATCTTTTTCAGGTGGGGAATCTAGCTGCCGATTTCATGACGATTCTGATGGTCATTATTTGTGATTCGTTAACTACAAAGGAAAAAAGATGAAAAATGCATATAATGTAATACCCTTTATTCAGAAGATCGCCGTGGCGAATTTTGGGTTGAATGTGTAATCTTATGTTCTTGGAGTCATGAAAAATGTGCCGGATGTGGAAGTGACATTTTTATATGCAACTTCTGTACCAAATAAACATGTGGGGCAATATGGACTACTCTTTTTTTTATCTTTATTTTGAGTATTTTCAGTTTTTTAATTTTTTTTCTTTATCCTGATGAGATATTTATCTAAAAGTGAATCAGAGTAAAGGTAAATTGTTTCCTTTAATCAATGGCATAAAATTAATTGTTTTATTTTATGTTTTTTGGGTTTTATTTAAAAAAAGAAAGATTGGTGGTCCATATTTACCTCCCTTACCCTACTCTAAGCTGCCTACATTTTCCTATACGTACGAGGGGTCTAACAAAAGTTCGATTAATAGAATTGAAAAAACTGGATAAAAAATGTTTTCATTTGCCACGATCCTTTGCGATGACGGCTTTCCCGATTCTTGGATTTCCTTATCCAGCGACCTTTTCCAGGTGGTACTCTATCTACCACGTTCTATATCCCCTTGTGGGTTTCACTCAAGGGCCAATCAATTCCCTCTTGCACAGCTTTATCTCGTTTGGTATAGCCCTCTGATTGCATTTTTTGTGTAGTTCAGCGTTTGAGATAGAGCGAGGCCCTTACGTTTTCCTCGGTGTATTTCTTTCAAAGTGCTTGATTTTGTTAATAGCACTCGATTTTAGTATCCAAAGCGCATAACCGTATATAAGTGTGGGTCGGCCCTGTGTCGTACATATCAAAACAATATTCAGCCGACAAAATGTTTTTTGAAAGACAATATTTTTTCTTAATTATAGACATTTTTGGTAAAAAAAAACAAAATTATTTCATTGAAAGCACAAAAGGCAAAACATTCGACAAATTCAATCTACGCAACCACCAAATAATTGCGGTCGTGAATTTAGAATTTTACATGCATTACTGTATGGTCCCACTTCTTCCCATCTATCACGTTAAATCCAATTTAAAATTCATTGCCAATGAAGAAGAAGCATAACAAAACAATAAAATTTCGAAACAAAATCTTAACAATTAAATGGGCAGACAGACAGACCACACTGACTGAATGTACATATAACAACCAGAAATAGTGTAACAAAATATTGCCGCTTGATTTACTTTGCAATCCTTTCGTTACTTAGCTGAAAATTCAAAACTATCGTCCTTTTTGCAATTGTAACATCATAATCTCGCATATAAAATATAAAATAAATCTTTGCAAAAAGCACAATAAGAACTTTTGGCCTTGCGAATGTGCATGGATGGCTTCTCTGTTACGGCGACCCTCTAACTCTCTTCTTTTGTATCTTTTGCCAGACTATGTCGCATTAGTTCCAGACCATATATGCTTACAGCACATATAACTCCTTACTCCATGCATAATATTGAAATCCCTATTAGAAATCCATGCCATTTCTTATGTCAGCCAAAAGTACAGCACCGGTTACCGGTTGCTTTTCTTGGGCTTCTTTATATTTGTGGGTTTTCCACTGGTGGTGGTCGTGGTCGCCTCAGTGCATATTCGAAAGTAAACGCGACTTTGGAAATTGCATGAAAATGGAAAATGAAAAGCTTAACTGTTAAATTTTACAATGCCCACGTTGCATTAATTTTTCCACAAGAAGCAATAAGCATGTAATGTCTGAACGGTGTTGAGCAGTGGGCGCGTAGTGTTGGAGTAATATTTTACGTTTTCTACCATTGTTGGGCTTTTTAAAGATTTTTAGACGCTTGCAATATTTTTCTTGTTATTTTACCTTTTTTTGACATTTTCAAAAATTTTCAACTTCGCCAACATTTTTCGACCTTATGAACATTATCTGTTTATAAGGGGCCTGCACAACGCATTTTAAAATATGGCGTAATTTGTTTACCCTCACACATTTAACACTGAACTGCAGTATTTTATCCAAAATATTCAAGATTCACTGTGCACGGATTTTAATTTAATACTGAAGTCGACTTACACGTGTTATCAGTGTTAAAAAACAACCTGATTATAGTAAGTACTTCAGTGTGCTGTATTTCATACAAACAAATACTGCAGGTAAATGTAAAACGTGCAAGTTAAAAACTACAGTAAACTTTATGATATGGTAACACTTAAAAGATGCATCGTATTGGTAACCCAGGATTGTATGTAGTAGCTTTCATACATTTTCGCGAGGGAGAGAAAGAGAGCATAATCAAAAAAGAGACACAAGGAGAAAGCGAAGAAATACTTTTGACACTAAAGTAGCATTTTGCACTGAATTAAACTGAGGCAAAGGAAACGAGATAGGTCTTTGCAGTAAAAACAGCCATCCAAGCCGATCCTAGAATATTTGCTATGATGTTCACTGCGTGCTTCACCCTAGGCGCTTTTTCCACCTTCTGGAAATGGCAGAGGAAAGTCCTCTACTAAAGCTTGATTAACAGCCTGAACAACCATCTTCGTATCGTTCGTTGGGAAAAGTGTTAGAAACAATCATCGTTAATCGACTGTAGGAGACTCTTAAAAGCTCAAATGTCCAACTCGGTTTCCGACTTGGGAAGCAACGAGTGGAAAAAGGCGGAGACAAGAAGTTCTTCGCCATAGTAATACTTGATGTTACTATGCAAGTTATTTTGAACATTGGGTACCACTGTACAAAACCGATGAGGGTGTAAAACAAAACCAAGTCTCAAGAGGTGTACCGCAGTGGTCGGTATTATGTTCTGCATAAGTCAACTAAGCGGTTGATAATTCGCTAGTGGTGGTTGGTAAGACCACACAAAATTTAAGGGTTCATTACAGTAAAGCAGTAAGCAGGGTAACCGATAAACCGGGGACGGTACCGTTTAAGAAAACTGAGTGGCGAGTGCTTAACCCACAGTGTCGGACAACGGTATCAGAGTGATTGCGGGAATGGTACCAATAGATATTTGGACATACGAATTGTAGCGCACATACATCTTGGGTACAAACGCAATCAAGGCAGACGAGAGAATGGCAGCGCAGATAGGAAACATCGGAGAAGGGGAGATGGGCATTTGAAGCATAGATCAACCATAAACATGGAGAGGTTGATTTTTACCTAACACAGCTGTTTAGTGGACATGAATGTCATACAAAATATTTCCATTGTTTTAAGCAGAAGACCCTGAAGAAGACCTTCGCCGGGCCTATATATTACAATTCACCATTAAGCATCGAAGATTAGATTAAGATTTTAATAACATTTTTCGACTTTTTCAATGGTATTCGGCTTTATCAAAAATTTTCGACCCTAAAATTTTTCTACATTTTACGACTTTTTAAACAATTTCTTACTTTGCCAACATTTTCCGAGTCTGTAATTTTCTATATTTTCGACTTTGTCAACAATTTACAATATTATTCGGCCTTTGCAAGGGTTTTCAACTATGCCAACATATTGAGAATTTATCAATATTATTATTTTTCAATATTTTTTTTAGTATCTTGGCATTCCGAATTACTGTTACATTGTACTATTCTTAAATATTTTTCAACACTTTCAGCACAACTCCATTTATGACATCATGGTGAAATAACAAAGCCACATAAACCACCGCCACCGTCAACATTTGGAACTTTAAGATCCCAAAATAGAGCTGCTACACGTACAAAAACAATGTAATTGAACGAGCATTTTGTTACTATTGCCAGGATTAGCTTCGTGTCTAAGGTTTTGTTGTTTGGTGCTATAGAGTCATCCATGTATAGAGTAGCTGAATTAGCCTTTAGTGCCATCATACAGGACATTCACGTATGATAAGCAAATTGGAAAGGGGTACACTACGAGTACGAGTAGTTTTAGCAGTTTAGGTATTATAAGCGACTTTGGTTACTGGCAATGATGATGATGATGACGACGATGTTATTTATTTCTGTTGTACATAGTTTCCGTTGGTGCGAGTATAATTTCAATGTCTGATCCCACTATTTATTATGTTATAATAAATTTTATGTTATTTTAGGTTAAAAAGGGTTCACGGTATAAAGATTGAAGCTTAAATTTTGTTGTGATAATAAGTAGTGATTTTTTTCACTTGAATATGATAGGACTCCTACACCATCTACTACCAGCCAGAGATTACGATAGTGTATTGCAAATTGTGTGCATTTAGTTTTGATTATCTTAACTTTTGCAAAACATTTCTTTGAGAGCTGTGCTAAAACCACTATGTTATTAATTATTTATTGAAACACTCACAGCCAAGTTAAAAGCAATGTAAAATCACATTACAAACGCATTACTTTAATCATTACGCATTCAATCACACACACAATTCACTTAACCCAGGAAAGTGTTTGTTCTGATGACTTCATAAAAAATTAAGGACATACTTAAAGAAAAAAAAATGTTTGCCTCAAGGCGCTATAATGCGTAATGCTACATAAAATACGATTTACTCTCAAGTATAAGATAAAAATAATCATATTGTAAGCACAACAGACGTAATCTACTATTGTACTTTGAGGAAGTTTAGAGTGGAATATATTTCTGAATAAACTTTTTGGTGAAATACTTATATCAAAACTAAAGAGGCGTAATGATGTTGTCAGTCATATCCAAAGCATAGAAGAAAACTATTTTGATTAACATTAGCGAAAAACTGGTGCCTGATATCAGGCAAACCAAACACGGAGAAAAATTTAATGCCATAAGTTTTATTCTACTTGGGTGGTAAAAAAAATCAAAGTAAATAACACTTAATTTCAAACATAAATAACTTAACCTTTTTAACTATTTTGACTTTATAATTCTAGTAAAAATATTTATGTTTGGATAAACATTTGCTTAATACATATATGTACATAATTTATGTTTCATCACAAAGGTCAGCGGTGCAGAAGTCTATCAAGTTTTTAATTGTATGTAAAATTCATATTTTTCTATCTATTTCACGAATGGTCTCCGGTTCGAATCCTAGTGCGGTCAGTTGGTGTTTTGTTTTTTTCTTTTTTTTTTTTTTTGTTTGAACTTTACAGTAAGGGAAGAGGTATGGGATGTCCGAAAATAATATCCTCTTATATGACCCAGGTTTCGAGAAAAATTTTTTTTTCACGTTCATTAACGAAAGGTGGTGGAATATATTTCTAGACGTATAAAATGAAATTTCCAATATGTGGTGAACAAAAAAACTTTCGACCCAAGATGGCGTCAGGAGGTCGTTTCATCTAAAAATTTTGGGAAAATCAAGATATCCGATAATATACGGGAAAGCACATATTTCAGAAGTATTTCAGAAGTAGTAGATATGTTACGGAGCACATTTTCAAATATTCTGGAGCAAATTTAAGAAAAATCGAATGTGGGACTTATCGACAGAATTGGTTAAAAAGTTTAAATCGCTCTTTACGACCACATAACAGGTCCTAAAATTCTGAAAAAATTCAAGCAAGTTCGTTGATAAAAATAAATTGATTTTGGTTAGATGCTTTCTTGATTAAAGCGCCCTCTGATGAGTAAAAAACAAAAAAAAAACACAAAATTTTGGGTGAAAAAGGGGTTATTGGCGATATGCTTTCGATCACACTATACACGTAGTGACGCGGGATCTTACAAATATTCCGCACAAGTTCGATTTATTTTTTGTCAAGAAATTTGCTTGAATTTTTTCAGAGTTTAGGACCTGTTACGTGGGCGTAAAGTGCGATTTAGACTTTTTAACCCATTCTATCGCCACGACCCACATACGAATTTTCTGAATTTTACTTCGGAATATTTGTGAGGTTTAACAAGTTTGTAATTATAAGTAAAATTAATAATTTTCTTTCTATCACATGGACGAACCGCGGTTCGAATTCTATTTGTTTTTTTTTTTAATTTTTTCAAAAAAAAATAACTACACTGTAAGGTTATTCAAAAATTCTGAACTTACTCCAACAGTGAGGTAAAATATTTTATTGTGCAGTTGTCACTATTCTGACTTGAAATTCAAGTAAAATTGACTAGAAATAAGGTAGTACGGACTATTTTATTTCTTTGAACAGAACTATTTTCACGCGAACCTTAATAGTTTTTATGAACATAACAAGATGGTTGTGAAAAGCATTAAAATATGGTCGGAAAAATTCAGACCGTTCTTCGTTTGTCCGAATTTTTTCCGAATATCATAGCATCATTATACTTAATGACTTCCACAAAGCAATATGTGACTCTTCTTTTTGCTAATATTTAAAACTGTCAAAAATGGACGTCCACGAAGTTCTTGATTTCTAACCCCTGCCTATCCACTTTGGCCCATTATTATGATCCTAGTTCCTTAACTGCAGATGAGGAAAATTCTCAGCTCTGGACAGCTCTGTTATACAATTTTGCTTGATTTTTTAAGTTTTTTTTTTTCGTTTTTAAATAAGTTCCTCCCTAATTGACCAGATATAAACAAAAAGAAAAAAAAAAAAGGCGACCCTCTCCAATGTCAGAAAAAAAACCAGAACAAGAGATATCTGCCATTGTGACAATATCATGTGCCCGTTGTAATGCGTGACATAAAAAACTGCTTATAAATAAATTTGTTTCACTTAAGTGACCAAAATTGTTATCATGATATGTGTAGAGATTAAAAGGACTTTCTTGTACTTAAGAAATTTTTGTTTTTTTTTTTTTTTGTTTTTGTCCGCCGCAGGGATATATGCAGAAGTATGACAACAGGCATGGTACTGGTTGGTTGCTTGGTTGCATGGCAGCAGGTCAATTCGCTTGAGTTATCTTTGCCATTTTGTTGTAGTTACTGTTCGTGTTGTTGTTGTTGTTGTCGTCCTAACAAACCGCACATTTTTCACATGCTGCTTTTTAATCTGATTTTTTTACTACTTTTTTGGCCCACCCTCTCTCTTAGACATTTTCTTACAGAATACTTGCAATATCTTTATGGACATTTTTTTTTTTTATTATTATTTGTTCTTTTTTTTCGTACTGTGCAATAAATTTTTATGCGCATCCACTTCATAATTTTCTTAAGCGGAAGTCGTTGAGCAGCCATTGATATGGAACTTGACTGCTGTAGAAAAAATGCCAGTATTTTTTTCATAAGCTTCTTTTTTTCGGTTTTTTTTTTTTTTTTGCCATTGTATTGCATGCTGGTTCAGGGAACTACCCATGGTTTTTATTCTAAAGAATTTTTTGGTATTTTTTTTTTCTCTTACATTTCTTGTTCCTACGCCGCTTAAGGACATTTCGCATACTTTATCATGGGAATTGTGTTTTTTAAGTATATTAGTGTGTTTGTCAAGTGATTTTATGATATTTTTTTTTTGTATTTTTGAATAAAATGTCCAGTGAAATGGAATTCTTGTTGGTGTCAGCAGGACAATAGAATTAAGTTTTTTTTTTTCTAAAAAATAATGGTAAAATATGTTTAGGTACTCGTATATAAATAGAGCGAAAAAATTTAAAGTCTTTTGCATTAAAATTGAATACTTGCACTTGCTTCAATAATTGTTTGGAAAACTTCTTACTTTTCAAAAAGCATTAAGCCCTTCACTCCCCACTTTTTGTTATTGAAGAAATAATTTTTGTGACGTTTGGTTCTTATTTAGAACCTTTACCTGCATATATGAAAGATAACTTTGTCTTCTTTCTAGAAAAAATATTTTGAAAGATTTAAAAATTTACTTCGTGGTAATAGCCTGACTATCTACCTTTCCACAATAGGTCCAAAAATGACAATCGGTTTAGAAATGTCCTAGTTATGGACCGTTTTTGTGAATTTTTTGAAAAAGTTTTATGTTTTGAGAAGTTCAAAAATCATTTTTTTTTTTCTCTCGTTTCCTAATATCCCGATTATGTTCATATCATTCCTTTTGGAATGGGTTTGGAGAAGCTTATAGCATCCCTAGGCTAGACTTTATTAGAGGAGATGTGTGTTCCTTGGTTCGAGTGTACCTCGGCCGGAGTGTCGGTTACCACTCAACAGCCGTACGAGTACGATTATGTTCTTCTATGGAATTTCCCTCTAATGCCGCTGATTGATGTTAGTAGGCTTTAGACCGTCAAACTGTACGCGTGTTTACAAAGTAACGGAAAAAGTGTTTTTGGTGCGTAAAAGTATTTTTTTGGAGTAAACTACGAAACGTTTTGTGAGAAACTTACTTAAAATATTCAAGATTTACAACACCATTGAGGGAAGTTTCGTTATTGTTATAAGTTTTAATTGTGTTTTTGATGTATTTTCATTATAATATATTATGGTAGTTGACAGTTTTTAGAATATCCGGACTGGGTGTACCTTGGACCTATGCTAAATTTCTTCATGAAGTTCTTAGGAAGCCTTTTCGACAGGCATTCTTGCTTTTCAATATAATATTATTATTGTTATTTACGTGATTAATGTAATTATTTGAAACCAGTGCATGTTTAATTAATAGTTATTTTTCTCAATAGATTTTGTTATGAAAAAATTTTTATTTATCATATATTTTTTTATTTGTTAAGTTATTTTTGATTATATAACACCATTCGACAAGATTTTCCACAAATGTAAAAAACTAATATATTCTGAAAACATGGCTAAAAATAATTTTTACGTGTTTTCCTGATTTTCAGGATCAGGTCAGAATTTTTTTTAATCGGTCTTTGAAGTTTTCTATAGATGTGTTGAGTCGACACACTAAATTTTACGATCCTTAGATTTGAGGATGTCTTCTGAAGACTTATCGAGGATATTAAGGGGAATATTTTTGTAGAAAACTTTAAGACTTAACATCCCACGGAAATGGGTAATTTTTGATCATATCTCAAAAAGCTACAAAAATTACTCCTAAAACGGGGAATAATGGATCAATATGTACCACAGAAGTATTTGCTATAAAATTTCACTAATAGTTACCGAACACTAAAAAGTCGAAAATTCACCGCAAAGGCCAAAAAATCGTCCATGTCAATAAAGACTTCGTACATTTCAAGTTAAATAAATTTTTTCATGGTATTATTCTTAAGTTTAAGTTTTAAGCATGTTTTGACTTCGGTCATCTCCAATGAAATTTTTCGTATTTTGTGTAATATTTTAAGCCATTATAGCCCGATCTCTGGGGAAAAGGAGTCAAATAGACCCACAATAACAGGATATAATAGGTTAATGTGTTCTAAAAACAGTTTCTTATTTGATTTGTTATGATCTTTAAGCAACAAGTTTTATCCAAAAAGTAGTTTTAAAGTTTTACAGAGGGGTGAAATTTCGAAAATACGTTTCTTGTGCGTAGTTTATCTAAATAAAACAACATATTTTTAAGGTTAAGTATCAGATATTATTTGTTTTTATACCTTGACTCTAGATGAAAAATTTGAGATAATGACAAGGAGAACTGTTACTGGTACGTTTAATCGTGGACAAAAAAATTTAACTCTATCATATTGTATTTTAAAATTCTACTGAAGATAAAGAAACTGTAGTGTACGATGGGAGCGAAAGGGTTAAATTGAAATTTAATTAAAAGTAGAAAAAAAAAGAGATATAAAATTCAATAATCAACTCAACTAAATATCCATTCCTCCTAGAGACTTCACAACATAAAGATAATTAAAAATGTGTAGGCATAAAATTATAAATCCTAAATCAAAAATTTTTTTTTTTTGGCGTTTTTTTTTTCACAAAGATACAACATAGGTACTCTTATGTTTGTGTATTTTAATCCCAATGGAGAAATGTCGCTCTCTACGTACAGATACGGGTTATATGCCGAAAAATTTTCAACATTTTTACTCATTAAAAATCAACAGGGTAGAGGCAGCACAGCAACCCGTAGCTTCAATTTTTTGGCTTAAAAGAATTTACAAATTTTTCAAACCCTTATCATAAATTAAGAAAGAAAGTGCGCACATTCGCCTGCTCATCAAATAGATATATATATTTACATGTGTATGTAAGTATATTGGTGAAAGATTTACAAACATACATATTGTTGTTGTTGTAATTATAAAGTTCACATATGATATACGACATGTTGTCAGTGGAGCAAAATTTTGACGCTCGACATGCGGGAATATTTATTACATTCAATTCTGCCAGCGCGCTGTGAGTATGTGTCTGTCTTATCAAAATCATACAAAGATATTTGGTTTGTGTTTTTGAGTGGTATGAGTAAGGTAACCCTTATGCCAAGTTACTGGTTGATTTGTGGCAATTACGTTTGCTTGAAATTAGTATTATCTTGAAAACCACACGACAAAAGCAAAAAAAAAAGATTTTTCATTTCGTCGATTTGGCCCACATTCTACAGCTTTCACTTTTCATCAAAAAATCACAAGGCAGAGCATCAGTAGCGCCTTTAAAAGATGATGCAGAGCAAACCAAACATCACCTTGAGCTATAGCAAATATACTACTTGTCTTTTAATCTTAAATTGAAAGGGTTAAATTAGACCGTCGCCACAAAAAACCCACTTACGCAGGGAGAGAGACACAACAAAATATAGAAATCTTTCTTTGACATTAGAATATCTAAAATGCTGGCATCAATATAATTACACTTGAAGAAATTGTAGATTTTTTATATGTTTTTTTAAGGATTTTAATCATTGTGAAAATAGTAATGTGATTACACTAATAGTAAACTTACAACCCATCGCCACACAGTGGCGCAAAAGTTACTTTTTTGTTAGAATCAAATCTCTGACCCAAATCATAATGAATTGTCCATTAATCTGTCTGACCAGATTTTTGTTTCAAGATTGCTGATCCAAAATGGCGGAGAGGAAAATTACAATACAAAAAACCAAAAGTCGATGGATGGATGTTTTCACAGCGTAATATGTAGGTATACTTTAACAGCCATATTTAAATTGGAGCGTTATTCAAGCACTAACGTTATTAGAATGGTCTTTTGAGCGTCCAAAATAAATATTTTAAAATAAAAATTTTAAAATATTATGTAATTTTTCTGGAATTTTTTGGAACATATTTCTCCCTATGGTCGTTAGGAGTAACATTTTCCCAAAAATCTTTTGTAAGGGAGTTGGTATACTTTTTGATACCGGAAAGTTTTTTTTTTTCAGTTACCCAAAGTAAAATTTGTCGTAAAATAATTAAGTTTAAGAAAAAGCGGTCCAGAAGTACCATAAAAACTTGACAGATGATCTCCTAAAAATATTCTGCGAAAAATTTTATTAGGGGTCGCCGCCAAAAAATACTGTCCGGATGATGGCAACCCTATATGGTGGTGGACGTGCACCAATGACTCATGGTTAACAACATTAAATAACTTCAAAAACTCGTACCTTGAAAACCGTAAGCGATAAGCACGACAATTTTGGGGATCGAAAAATAATATAATTTTCTTCTAAGTAAAAATATTATAATTCAAATAAATAGGGTGCTGCAAGTACCAAAATAGCTTAAAAAAGGAAAAATCCTTTTTTTCCACCTAAAATAAATCTGTATTTTTTTAATAATTTTTTTTTTTTCGAAAGCTTGTTCTTTTTCCACTTACCCGAAAATTCAATTAAAATCGGATAAAATGCCGAGAAGCTATGAATTTTCAAATATATGACTATCCAGAAGTTGAATCAAACTTCCAATGGCAGCCATCACCACAGCTTTCGCCAATTTTTGAAAAATCGGAGATGTCAACTCAAATCTTGATCGATTACGCAAAGATTGAGTCAGTTAATCTGAACAAAATTCGCCGAATGGAAAACTGCGCTTGTGCTCTACATGAAATATCAATAAACGTTCTTTCAACAAAATGTAGTCTCAAGCAAATCGTTTCGATGCCCCGGATTGTTTCTCCATTTGGTATAAAATAGTAATTTTTTTAATATGAAGTTTGTGTATTGAAATATCTCCTAAGGACGAAAAATACGAAAACAGTTTTGAAAACTTATATTGTAGAAAATTTCATAATTTATATTATTTTTTTAACACATTTTTCAGCAAAACTACCCGTTAGTGAGATATTTGCATAAAACTAATTTTCATGAATTTTTATCTTGGAACTACTCGAATATTTTTTGCAAAATAATTTTTAACCTAAAAATTTTAAAGAAATTATTTCAGAAAAAACGGTAGTCAGATTTGAAACAGATTTTTAGCCAATCAACTTTATAGTAGAGGATTATGGAAGCTCTGTGCTGCGAAAGATGATAAAGCGGTTGTAATCTTACAATTCAAAATATTTAAGAAATTTTTCTAACAAAGTTTTCTTACAGTGCATTTCAGCATACACTTATTACAAATATGCTGCAAACAGCGAGTTATGCCGTCACAATTTTGGTTGCCTTATGTTTTTGTCGCTTATCGTTTTGTTTTTTATCGCGAGAAAAACATCTTTAAAGAAAGATATCCTCCACCTCCTTCTCCTCACCCTCTACTATTGCAGTTGCCTTCCTGTGCTAAACCAAAGCATCAACCCAAATCAAAATGGTATGAGAATGAGGGCTGGTGGAATGGGTGACTTTACGTCGTCGACACTCGGAAGCACTTAATGGAAACAAGCATATTTTGACATTGATCATAGTGAGCTAGCTATACAATAAGCAACCCGCAGCCTCAGCAGGCAGGCAACAAAGGGTTAACGAAGTAACCAAATAAGAATTTTTACTTTACTTTCTATTCGGCACACGCAGTACCTACTGTGTAGATTCAAAATCATTTTTGTCTTTAAAAATTTAAAACTTTTAAAAGCTTTACGCATTTTATACTCAGTCATTCTTTCATTAATTTACGAGTTCTAGGTACGTTCAATGTTCAACCCTTATCGTGGAACAGGAGGTGGAAGTTCTTGCTGCTGTCGTTGTTGCTGCATTATTTATAAGTTCACAGGAGTTATCAGCAATCGTTGTATTTATGGCAAGAGTAACAGCAGCAGCAGCAAGTAACTTAATGTTTCGTTAATTAAAATTATATCCGAAAATTAAGCAACTCAATTCTTGAGCATTTGTATAGCGCTTATCAAAAGTAGTAAAATTAAATTTTTGTGGATTATTTTTAATAATTGATATTGATTTAAGGATTTTCAAGAATTTCAACATGATTTGAAAAAGCTCCATACAACAACAACACACATTTATATGTGCAACGTTACTTTCAATAATAAGACACATTTATTATTCGAGTTTAAAAAAGTCCATTATTTTCGGGTCTTTTTAATGAGATTTCTGAGATATGCTTATGTACACCTTATTGGCGATCTAAAGTGTCGTCCGTGAAAATTCAAAAATTTCAGTTTCCTTTGATTGTCCGAATTCCGCAATCTTCCCTTGCTTCAAAGGTCATCCCCAAAGAACATGACTTTCTGCAGATTGTTTTTTTTTTTCATAATTAAAATTTACATCTTTATCCAATTTTAAGACTCTTTCTCCCCATCAGCTGCATACAAATTTTATGCACTGTTCTAAATATAATTTTTTCCAGAAGGGGCTGGTAAGCCTTGTCATTTCTTTGAACACTTCAAAATCATGAAATAAACGTTGGTCGCACTTCTTTTTGCTGATGATAACGAATTTTGGGCGAAGACCAGAGTCACCTGAATACTCTCCATAAATACGCCCCTATTTTTATGGATAATCCCTAACAAGCAAAATAGAAAATTTTCGCAGCCAACCAAAATTTAAAAAAAAAATAGATCCTTCGGTGTGTTGCGTAAACTTGATCTACGAACGCAGCGTTTCTGAGGCTTTTTTATGTGAGCTACCAAGACACTCTTACAGTGGCTCTCACATAAAAAACACATTACCATATCGTCGTCGCCAGTTTCTGTCTTCGTTACGATGAAATAGCGAGAGTGAGAATCAGAATTACTTGTAGCTTTCATATAGCTCTGACAACCCCGGCCCTTAATACGCCGTATGCAGTGGTTATATACGTGAGAGGAGCGGCACAAATGCAGCAATCACTCGAGTATATAACCGCACTTGTCGATGATCGTCTCTATGGTGCGGGGCGTTATGTCGGCAAGGGCGAGAAACTTGAACTTCGGCACAGTGCAGAGAGCTCTATAGGTACTGGCCTATGGATACTAGGGGTCTTTCAGCTGCATATATGAGTGCTACGGCACAATGCAGCGACCACTCATATATGAAACCCCACAGTCGTATGTAAATTAAAATGTCAAATTTACCTCGAAGTCTGCTTGTTACTTTCTACTGGAGTTACCGGTGTTCACTTGATGACAACTGGCGATGACTGACCAAGTTTTCGATGTGAAACGAAAATCAGCTGTTTCGTTATACACTGCTATGGCAGGGCTACCACTGGCAAAATGCGACCACAGCGTACGTACTGTATCCTGCAACTATTCTTAGTACTATGTTACATTATGATACAAAGGTATGTTAGACTTAATTAATTTATATTAATTCAACGTTAGAATTGTCTTTAAACTATTATTATGGACTTTATTTTGAAATCTAAAAATAGTTAATAATAATAATGATAAAATGAAAATTCAAAGATCCCAAAATAAATAAACTACGATGCTTTGTTATATGATGGTCATGTTAATATGTGGGGCAAAAACGAGGAATCGACTTTCGCCTTTACAAACTCGAAATTCAACATTTATCAATTTTTCACACAAAATTTCAACAAAATAGGCGAACACTGTTTACTTTCTTCCAAAAAATGCAACACTCTAAAATTTTGCAGACTACAAAAAAAAAACAAACATGAAAACTTTTGTCAACCCTTTGAAAACTTTTTCCATAACATTTGTTTTACTATCGTTACACTTAAATTAAATTTCATAATTAATTGATAAACTTCACACATCATGGCGGCGGGACTTTTGGCTGCGCATATGACCTTGAAACAAAATTTTCCCCAACTTTTCATCAAACCAACCAAACAAATAAAGTTTTGCGAAATGCACGTAGGAAATAGCGCGTATAAAAAAACAGACTTTTTGCCAAAAATTTACTTAAAACTTTAGAGCGAACCCCGATCCTACTTTGTTCGATCCACACAAAAATGCCGACAATGGAGACGACATTGACGATGGAGACTTTGACTTAAAAGTTTTCGGTAGTTAATAATAAAAATTAAAACTTTTGCGTCAAATGTTGAAAATACAGGGGGAGGGAGGAGAGAGTGAAAAAAAAATAAAATGTTACAGAAAAGTTTTAAAGTATAACACTTTTTTGGCCTAATTTTTGGCGCAAATTATCACAAAGTCTGCGCAAAGAAAGCAAAAAAAAAGAGCGTAATAACAGGAAGAAGCTGCAGAAAGTTTATTTAAAACTTTAACGCTAATCAATATTTTAATTCTTGTCGCAGCAGCAGCAGCAACTTGGGCCATTTAAAGTTTTTACAAAAAGTCGTAAGAAAGCGAACTCATTGTAATAAAACTTGCTGATATAAAACAAGCAAAAGTCAATGACCGTCTTGGCTGGTTGTTTGTATGTATTTGTAAGGCATTTTTTTGAAGTTTATTCCTTATATATTAAATGACCCTCAAGTTCACTAAAGGAGAGTGAAAGCTATATGCACCCTTTTTTTTTTTTTTTTGCCTGCCTTTATCATTCATTTGGCTAGAAGTTAGTAAATGAACTTGGCAAAGTACTGAACTTCGAAAAGAAACTTTTTAATGTTTTGACCAAGAAATTACTTGAATATTATTGGCTTCAGAAAAAAAAAAACTTTTGTTTAATAAAGCACATATCAAAAATGGGCAAACTTTTTGGTTTTTGTTAAGCACAAAATTGTGAAACTTTAATGCGAAAACGAGAACAAAATATGAATGAAAAAAAAATTTAAATCTTCAATGAATAAAACAAATATTTAAGGGTTTAACTAAGTATTCCTTGAAGTAAAAACATAATAGTTGCTTCTTGACGCATTTGCAAAACAAATAGATTATTAGAAGCGAATATCGAATTATTTCTATGTAAAAACATAATAATTTTTTAATCTTCTCATACTTCTTGCCAGAAGCCACACTCGAACCCATGACTCCGTGTTTCTAATGAAATAAAAACGCGGTGCTTAGCTATATGAGCCAACTTCAAGGTCAAATTCCACTGTACTAGAATGCTTTATGTATAGATCATAACGATCACTTAGCGCCGTCTGTTGTGAAAAATTGTTAATTGTTTTAAGTTGGTAGCACACTCTGATTTTGAGACATGCTACGCTAGCTACAATTCTATTAACTAGAGTTCGCCTTGTGGCCGAAATTCGAACATTTCAATTTGACTACAAAGTAAAAAGTTTTTTTAATCTTCTTTGGTTGATAAAACACAAAAAGCTTTTAATATTTTTCTTTAGGTATCTGCATTCATAATAATCGGTGTAGCGCTTAATGTGCTTACCATTTAGAGCCGTGTTATTCCTACTAAGGAGCACAAAGTTTTTGATATCTTTCCGTCCTGCTCATTCTATCCCCACACCAAAATTGACAAAAATCAATGCCGTGAGCGCGTGGCACCACCCACTTATAAACATAAGGATCATATACTCATACCTTAGTGTTAGCGCCCTATCTGCATACCCAATTTTTAAAAAAAAAATAAATGTAGTGGCTTAGCCGTGAAAGCGTTTTCAATTTAGAGGCGTGGCACCGCCCACTGAAAAACATAATGGTCATGTTATCGTTTTCTAGTGCCTACCCTTTCTCGATACTAAATTTCGTAAAAATCGCTGCAATGGTTAAGCCATGAGAGCGTTTTTTCCAGTTAGGGGCGTGGCACAACCTACTGTAAACATAATGGTTATTTTATCGTTCCTTAGTGCTAACCTTATCTCCATACCAAATTTCGTAAAAATCAATTCAATGGTTTAACCATGAAAGCATTTCGATATTTAGAGGTGTGGCACTGCTCACTTTCCAACAAAAGAAAAATCAGACAAATCAGTTGAGATTTATGTATAGAAACAGGGACTGAATTGATTTCGTTTGCCTATTTATATATAGATACTCTGTTGGAAGAACAGTAAAAATCAAACTTTTTCGCGATAAATCTAAAACTCTTCTAGGTGAGTTTTATGCGTTACGACATGACGTCGTTTGTTACCCTCAATGTTCCCGTCGTCTGGAACCCAAACGACAGTAAGTTCAAAAATTCCTCATATAGTTTTGATTTGACCGTTACTAAGTTCAGCGCCTTCATAGCGGCCTGACTGTCAAAGAAGGTCACTGCTTTCTACTAACCTCCAGACATTGAGAATGGCATAAACTTCTGCTTGTAAGCCGCTAGCTGAATTGAGAAAGCGAAAAAAAGAGATAAATTGAGATCTTTTGAAAACACCCCTGCACCCACGTACACAGGTTCAAAATCCCTAAAAGCTGTCCAAAAGTCGAAATCATTAAAGTTTCGAGACGAAATTTTTTACCTGTGGGTTTTTGAGGTCACTGATGACGAATTTGATGTTAGATTTTTAAAAAAGAAAATGGCGGATTCAAAATGGCGGACGATTTTCATAAATATTCAACCAAATCCAACAAAAAAATTTTCTCGGGGGTTTTTGGGGACTCTGATTACGAATCTGATACTAGGTTTTTTAAAAACAAAAAGGCGGATTCGAAATGACAAAAAACAACACTTGCACAATTTTTATTTCTAATTTAAAAATTTATTTCAAAACTTTAACTTTGATAGAGTTGTGTGCAACGTTAAATTGATCTACATAAGAATTGGTTTTATATTCCTTTATCATGGAGTATAAGCTGTATAATAATATAAAAATTTTATCATTTCGGGCGAGCATCACATGTTGACACTTGGCAAGCAGTATGATTTAAATTTTCTTCTGTTTGCTTCAGAAAAAAGCGCGTCACATAAAAAAGGCAAAAAAAGGCACCTCAATTTTTTTACATGTGTTAGAGAAGGTTTCAATCTTCTTAAATCCAAAAAACCTTGGTGGTATGAAGTGGTATAAATTAGTTCTGGGCTTTTTTCATAACCATTGCAAGCTGATTTTGTGAAATAATTTGATTTTAAGTTTATCACAATTACCGTAAAAGTATAAATTATTGATAAATTATTGCAAGTTTTGAATATAGAAGTTCGATAGTATTTTCTTTTACAAAGAGATTTCGCATTCTAACATTTAAATTGGTTCAGTTTTACAGTAAGCACACAATTTTGACAGTGAACATTAAATTTTTACTTTTAACTCACAGAATTTTGTGTCTGAGAAGCGTACTTTTGGAGAGATCCCAAGAGCATTGTAGGAATACCTGGATCTTTTTTTATAAATTTTTTGAGGTCTATGAATATCTGTTAGACAATACAGTCCATAAAAAGTAAATTTAAAAACACTTTTTTTCGACTTTTGGACAGCTTTTAAGGATTTTGAACCAGTGTGCCATGCCAGAGTACATCTCCGAACCTTTTATGTATATGGTATTTTCGAAATTCAAGCTAGGCGTACAGTCTTCTCAATGAGTTCTTTGGGTGAACCACAAACCAAAATGGGGCAGATGTAATAAGTGGGGGAGCTAGAAAGTTTGTTATTAAGCAACTAGTTTTTTGAGTCTGATCGCACTACCTTAGGCAGTGTCGTTAATGAAAGAATCATGAGAACTGCAGTTGGGCATGATCTCAATGCTCTCTTTACACCAACATATACAGTCCTTTGCACTCTCTGCAGTTATGTTTGATTAAACCTCTCACTAGTGGCTGACCACCAAACTAAAAAAACGTAGGGTAAATTTTGCTTTTCCCCAGAGAAACATGTAACTATTTTCTTTGTAATTTTTATGTTTGGAAAGACACCATCATCAGTGGTGTAGAGGTCTAACAAGTTTGTAACTATAAGTAAATGATAATATATTTCTATTTATCACGCGGACGGATCCCAGTTCAAACCCTGGTATAGTAAATTTTTTTTTTTTTTGGTTTTTTGTTTTGCATGAACTTTACAGTAAGGTAAGTATCACTGAAATTTTTTCATAAAAATTGACATACTGCAAGGTTATTCCAAAATTCTGAATTTACTAAAACAGTCAGGTAAAGTTTATTTCAATGGAGAGTTGTCATACATTGACTTGAAGTTTCATTAAGATTTACTAGAAATAAGGTAGCGCTTTTATTTTTGTTGCTCCGTATTCAAAGAGAAATATATTGGTTCGAAACTTTTATAAAATAAAATTGAGACTAAAATCGGATTTCATGAAAACTCTGGAAAAGATCGCGATGTTACGAATTGCTTTATAGCAATTTTTCACAATATAAAATCCGAAAATAGAAAAAACTCTAAAATCATAAAGAACAACATTAAAACACTTAATATAGCATTTAAGGATTATTTGGAATTATAATATATTTGCATTTTTTTTACTTAATTATTTAGAACCTTTTATCGTAGCTGCTACTGTTCAACTGTTTATCTTTTAAATGTTATTACACATTTAATGTGTTTGTCCTTTTTTTTATATATTTTTTGCTTTCACCTTTTGTTTTTGTTTCATTTTAAACAATATGCGCAAATTTTGCACATTTCACTTCTGCAAATTAAGACATCCTGCAGTGGACTTTTGTAAGCCGCATACATTCAAACTCACTTAGGTACAACACACACACACTCACGTCTGGTGAGTTCCGTTTCCGGTTGAGTTTTTCAAATTGTATGCCAACCAAATTGGACATTTACGGTTGGTTGTCCGGCATTGGTTAGTATGCATACGGTCCGTGGTTTGACAAAAAATTATAAAATACGAAGGGAAAAAACTAAATGAATGAAATCACAATGGAATGATAGAAATTAACTTGTAAATTTGAATATTTAAAACAGCTTAAATAATGCATTTTTTTTATTATATAGACTATATACAAATCTTTAAGCCTTTAAAGAAAAACAAACTTTTTCATTAAAACCTATTGTGTATGAATGTATTTTAATGAAATATACAAATTCATATGTGTGTGTAGCGGAAAATGTTGTCGCAGACGTTTTTTAATCGCTTCTTATGCAAATTTATTGTCTTAAAAAATGTTTTTATTTTTCAAAATTGGCAAAACAACAAAAATTATATACTTTTACACACCAACACACTAACAACACACTCTCAAATGTCAATTCAAAATTACTGCTGGCTGGAAATTAAAATGCTTTTAAGGTATATAAGATGCTAAACGAGTAATTCAGCTCTCATTTCCCTACAACAGCTGCGGTGGTGCTACTTTTTCTTAAAATTGTGGTTGCATACATTTAGGCGTATGCATATGTAGGCATTGCAAATTATGCAAATTACTTAACTTTTTTTTTCGGTAGTTTTAAGTGTTTTCTTTGCAATGCTCACACAAATACACCTACACATACATACGTGTACGCATATGTGCTTGTATTTGTATAAAATTCACTGTGCTCGGAAGTTTAGCAAAAATAAAATTCAAATTAATTCACTTGCCGCGCATTGCACAGCTGCTTTTTCCATTTTGCCATTTGTAATTTAAAAAAGTTTATTCCTGATGTAATTTTACTCAGCTATTTTTTTTTTTTTTTTTTAATTTAATTTTTATTTGCAAAGTGTTTGTCACTTTTTTGAATTCCAAAATCCACTTGACTTCATTTTAAGTCAATCTGTTTTTTTTAAGTATTTAAGAGTCTTAGTCAGCGATTTAATGAATAAGTAAAACTGATCATTGGAAAATTGTTAATGCAAAAAAAAAGTTGAAAATTTCTGAAATATAGTGCTTAAACAATTTTTTAGATTTAGGTATATATAAGGATCTAGTCTATTAATTGAGTTCTCGTTTCGTGCGTATTATGACCTTCTTGGCTTATACCATATGACAATCTCTATGCGTAGTGTAACAAAATTAGCCTCTCTTCTACCAATTTCGCTGAAATTTATTACATGATTTTATTTCATAACTAATTTGATAGAAATGGCAAAAGAGAAATTTTACAATTTTTTTTTTTTTTTTTTTTGCTTGAGTAGGAATCCAAAGAGTGAACAAATTGGTAAATTTTGACAAACACTCTTCACCATTGTAATTCAGACCATTTTTGGAACGGTACTGAAGAAGGCATATAAAGAAAAGTTTTTCGTACTTGTAATAAATTTACTTCTATTTACTTCTCTGTTACATAATTTTTTGACCTGCAAAAATATACATTTTGACAAGCAAAAAAATCAACTTTCATATAAAGAAACAGAAAAAAATTTTATAATTTGAGGTTTAGAAGCTATGATTTTTTGAACTTTTCATAACATGAAATTAACCAAAACTCCTTTAAAAAACTCACAAAAATGTTCCATAACAATGACATTTATTAATCGATTTTTATTTTCTGATCTATTTCGGAAAAGTAGTAAATTTAAGCAGGCTATTAGCACAAAGTAAGTCTTGTGCTGTATAGAAAAAATACTATTTCTATTATTTTTTATTTTTTATTTTTTTTGTTCTGAGATTAATAAAAACTATTTGTTGGCCTATTTTTTAGATCTTACAAAGAAGACACAGCTATCTTTCATATAAATTCAATGGAAAGATAACATCTCTACCGGTTAATTTTTTCAACTTAGACCAACCGTAGAAATGGTGCATATTTTGATATTGGGTGTACAACTTAAAAACCGGAATTTGACGGTGGATGTCCGTACTAACAAATATCGTGAAAGCTCGAACTTTATATATATGTCATTTTGAAGGTACATTTGACAGTTGTCAAAATCAGTCAACAAAACAATTTTATCTTGTGTGCATCATAATTATTTTTCACGATGAATAACTTCGAAAATTGGAGAAAAAGACAGCATTTGCGGGAGGTTCTGTTGGGTCATTTTTTTGCAAAGAAAACTGCTGCGGAAAGTCATAGTTTGCTTGTAGAAGTTTATGGGGACTATGCTCCAGCTGAATCAAGCTGTCCTGAGTAGTTTTGACGGTTTAAAAGTGGTGATTTTGATGTCGAAGACAAAGAACGTCCTGGTCAGGACCAGCTAGGTGTGATCCATTATGAGCTGTTGCCAGGTGGCCAAACCATTAATGCTCAACTCTATCGTCAACAATTGATCCGATTGAAGCAGAAAATCCAGGCAGAGCGGCCAACGTATGCGACCAGACACGAGTCAATCATTTTCCACCACGATAACGCTCGGCCACATATTGCTGCCCCAGTCAAAAATTACCTGGAAAACAACGGATGGGAAATCTATACAAATTTTGCCTCGCCCGCCTTATAGCCCAGACCTTGCACCATCAGACTACCATTTGTTCCGATCAATGCAGAATGCCCTATCAGGAATACGGTTCACTTAAGTTCAAGATAGCGAAAATTGGCTCAATTCATTTTTGGCCGCCAAGCCGGCGCAATTTTTTTGGGATGGAATTCATAAATTGCCTGAAAGATGGGGAAATGTTGTAGCTTCCAATGGACAATACTTTGAATAAAATATGTTGTAACATTTTTCCACAATAAAGCATCAGATTTCGCTAAAAAATTCCGGTTTTTAAGTTGTACATTGACTCGAAATTGATTGTTAAATGTTCGGAGTAGAGACTTTTTTTCTTATCTTCAGCTTAACTATAAATTGTTGCCATTGAATATCCTTCCCTCTAAGAAAAACGTCACGAAAGCGTAACGCCGGCGAAGTCTATAAGTCATACAAGATTTCGTAAACGTACTGCTTTGGCGATACGAATGCGAAGCGTAAACGTAAATGTTAGAATAAGAACAGTTGAATTAAAAACTTAGTAGTTTTATGTACCGGTACTACGTTTAGAGCTCGCAAAATAGTAACATTTACGTAACGTCGAAATAGTTCGCTTTTGCTTCGCTAAAATTGGATCCCTAACGAGCTTATTTGCATTTTTAAATTATGTATATGTATGTTTTCTCCTTTAACTCCTAAGAGGAGCATAGGGCCAATATGAAACATCTCCATTTGTTGCAATTCCTTGCGATGACTTTGATCTCTTGCCACGACTTTCCCGATTCTTGGATTTTCTTTTCCAATTGATAATAATTTATATTAAATGTTTATTATATTTAACTATTTCATTTATCACTTAATTAACTGCCATCGGTTTTTTAAATATCCGTTTATTTCATACTCCCAAGCTGTATTATGGATCTTCACCACTTTATTAATAGACCCAGTCAATGATAACTGGTTTTCAGTCGAGTTCATTTTGTGTGTTGATTTTATTATGCTGATTTGACAGCGTCGGAACCGTGGATGAAGTTAAGTCCAACCTGGATGCAGTAATCTCAACGAATATTGTCCGATTTTAAGTCAAAAGGGTTGGTCTCACCAAACATAATACGTCCAGTTTTCATGTTTGAGCCTTCCCAAATGTTTTTTTCTACTGGGCCCGGGTGAAATTGACGCTTAGTTTGAATTGCTTTTCCTCGAAACGTTAGATAATCTTAGCAACAAATCCACGTTGGACTCGATGAGACTTAATCATGATGAAAATTCACTGGTTTGCTGCCATTGTATACGAGAAAATTTCTAACCAGAAAAATTTAGACAAATAAAATAAAATAAAATAAAATATTGCTTCTTTACATATTCAATGTATGCATGAGTTAGTGAAATTACAGTTTGCAAGCGTTTCGCTTTGCGTTCGCAATTTACGAACCATAAATTTTTCTTGGAGGGTTACCATAATTCTTTTGAAATGCAACATATCACAAAAACAATGAAGAATTGAATGCGAAACTTAACGCTCTATATCTCGGTCCTATACAAGTCAAAAGTACTAAGTCAGTTTTTCCAGTTTGAGATATTTGATGTTCAAAAAATTAAATTTTGTTTTGTTTCTTTTGTATGGAAATTTTGGTTTTACTTTTACGATGAATAAAACCACTTTTTAACAGAGATATGACTTAATGGGTCTAATCAGAAATAACAAATAACTCAAAACTAGAAAAAACTAATTTAGTGCTTTTCACTTGTATAGAAACGATTTGTACTAATTTCTTATTTAAAAGTATATCCAAAAAATGGGATAAATTATCATTTAGTTGAACCTACAGTGTCACAATGATGACGAAAACCTCATCTAAAATTCCTTCTAGCTCACAAAAGGAACTTTGGTTAAAATTTCAATGTAGAACTTTAGAAACTAAGTACAGGGGCACAATAATAATTTTAAAATGGTGACAGAAATCGCTTTCTTATTCGGAAACAACAGACAGGTTCGTCGTGGAAATAATTTATGAGAGCTACAAGCCTTGCTGCAAATGCTAAATCTCAAATCGTTTTGAGCCACTTAACCAACTAAAAATAAATGCAAGCAATCATTGAAAAGAAGAAAATCTGTAAGCAAAAACAACAAAATAAATGAAAACGGAAGCCCAAAAGAAACCTTCTCAAGCTCAAGAGGAGAAAATGACAAAAATTTGTTACTGTTATACTCGTGTATACCGCAAAAGGGGAATGAATTCATAACAAAACTGTTATAAAGGAGAAAAAACTGAGAACATTAAAACATACAAAAGAGGAAAGTTAATTTTACAAAATACGATATTTTCTTCCAAAATTATGGTACATTATTTAACTGAGTAATTGTACAACATAAACATCGTGACTTTTATGAAATATTTTCGCTTTGAAAGAAAAAAAAATCCACAAATGCCATTCTCTTAATTAAATTCATAAAGGCGAAATCACAGGAAATGAAAAATAAAATCTGTCCTTTCACACTCAATGATTTGTTTTCATTAAAAACAAGAAATTCTCATTAATAGCAAGTGGAAAAGCACCACAGCAGCAGCCAGCGGCAGCAGCAGTCACAACAACAACAGCAACAGAAGAATTATACGCGCCACATTTTAATTGCCAACAATTGTTGTCGCATCCGTTTGCAACTTCTGTCTGTCCACCACTTGGCTGTGTCCGTCCGTTTCATTCCCAATCTGTCTATAATGTGTTCCTTTCTTCCCTTCCCAGCATTCGTTTATTGTCGCGTCAAAATTTATAGTATACTTTTTGGCGCAAATGTTACGCATTATTCTTTTTTTGGCTTTAAATCTAAACACTCCCCGGCCGAATTGCTTTTAAGCTAAAATGCTCTGGCGACAGCAGCAGCCCAACTGGTCCGGTTCGTCTTAACGCTTTCGATAATTACAAGGATTTCGCCTTCTTATGCCCATAAGGATATAAAAGGGTGGCGGCGGCATTTAAATCATTGTCGCGCGTACACAAAAATCTTTTTTTTTTTTGTTTTTTCTCTTTTGAATTTTATGTGCGAAATAATAATTTTTATGTTAATTACTTAAATTGTTGTTGTCCTCGATTGTAATTTTGTTGTTGTTGTTGCAGCCGTTGTGATTTAAGTGCTTTAAGCGTCTTAGCAACAAGCAAAATTCAATGTCAAAAACAAAAGATTATGGTTGCGACAATCGCGCTCTCTTTTAATTGAATTTTCCTGCTTTGTCGAAATTTTGAAAATCAATACAATACAGATAAATAAGAAAAAATTGCTTCAAATGGAATATATTTAAGTTAGAGAAATGGTATCCTTATCACACTATAATAGAATGAAACTATTCATGTTAAAACGAAACAAATCATACTACTAGGCTACTCATCACAGTAGAAACAAATTGAAGTAGGCATTTTGAAGTCAAAATCTGACCCAAAATTATTAGAAAATCTAAAAGCCAAATTCTTAGTATTTTTCTACTAAGACGATATGATTAAGGCACTAAAAGATTCACAAGCATTGCTTCCATTTATTACACCGTGAAGAAAATACGATTATATTTACCAAAATTTGGTAATAATTCACAAATGATATATTTGATATAGGCAAATCAAATATCTCATATTATTTAATGAGCGGCATATCTGATATTTTATTGATTCAACCGTTTATTTGTTAATAACTACCAAATATATGTCTGATTCTAACGATCAAACTGACATCATATTTGACCCAACAAACAGCATTTTAAAGTCCAATTAAAGGCTAAATACTTACTTAATAAATATTTTTTAGAATGTTCAAGCAAATATATTCTTTTCAGGAAAATATATTATTTTCCCAAAGCACGGAAACAGAAAAAAGTTTGACCACTTTACTTCTTGAAACAGTTCTACTAACAGTTGTGACTGGACCTTCGGTGTGAAGCAAATTCAAAGTAGAAGAATATAACTTCCATTGCTTAGAAATTACAAAGTACACGGAGGAAAAACCAATCGGGTAGTCAAAAAACTAAATTTCAAACATAAATAACATTGACCATAGCAGTCTTGGTCTTGACCTTGGACATAGAGTCTTAGTCTTTGTCCTGATTTTGACATTGAGTCTTGGTCTAGGTCATTAAGTCATTGTGTGTTATGACCGAGACCAAGACCAAGACCAAGACCAAGACCAAGACCAAGACCAAGACCAAGACCAAGACCAAGACCAAGACCAAGACCAAGACCAAGACCAAGACCAAGACCAAGACCAAGACCAAGACCAAGACCAAGACCAAGACCAAGACCAAGACCAAGACCAAGACCAAGACCAAGACCAAGACCAAGACCAAGACCAAGACCAAGACCAAGACCAAGACCAAGACCAAGACCAAGACCAAGACCAAGACCAAGACCAAGACCAAGACCAAGACCAAGACCAAGACCAAGATCAAGACCAAGACCAAGACCAAGTCCAAGACCAAGACCAAGACCAAGACCAAGACCAAGACCAAGACCAAGACCAAGACCAAGACCAAGACCAAGACCAAGACCAAGACCAAGACCAAGACCAAGACCAAGACCAAGACCAAGACCAAGACCAAGACCAAGACCAAGACCAAGACCAAGACCAAGACCAAGACCAAGACCAAGACCAAGACCAAGACCAAGACCAAGACCAAGACCAAGACCAAGACCAAGACCAAGACCAAGACCAAGACCAAGACCAAGACCAAGACCAAGACCAAGACCAAGACCAAGACCAAGACCAAGACCAAGACCAAGACCAAGACCAAGACCAAGACCAAGACCAAGACCAAGACCAAGACCAAGACCAAGACCAAGACCAAGACCAAGACCAAGACCAAGACCAAGACCAAGACCAAGACCAAGACCAAGACCAAGACCAAGACCAAGACCAAGACCAAGACCAAGACCAAGACCAAGACCAAGACCAAGACCAAGACCAAGACCAAGACCAAGACCAAGACCAAGACCAAGACCAAGACCAAGACCAAGACCAAGACCAAGACCAAGACCAAGACCAAGACCAAGGCCAAGACCAAGTCCAAGACCAAGACCAAGACCAAGACCAAGACCAAGACCAAGACCAAGTCCATAGCAGTCTTGGTCTAGGTCTTGGTCTTGCAAAGATGTAATCGTCTTGGTCTTTGTCTCGAAAAATAACCAAGACCAAAAACAATTTTCCGTAGAATATTTTCTTGAACATTTTAGCCCATTATATCAATTTCCTACGGGTCTTTGTGGGCACTTTTTTTTGTTTCGTAAAAACCAGGTTATAATGGGATAAAACGTTCTAGTGTTCAAGGGGTCACCAAATACTTATAGAAAATGTTTAAAACTTAAGACTGTAAAAAATTAAACAAAAAAGGAATTGAAAAGTATGAACTTACTTATCGCAATTGTGGAATTTTTAAAAATCGCTTCTTATACCCTACACCCAGCGTATATTCATTTTGTTCTTCCGTTTGTAACGCAGAAAACGAAGCTGGCTAAGTGTCATAATGCAATCAAAATATACAGAAATTCTAGAGCTAGTAAGTACAAGCTCTAAACAAAAAATAGGTCAATTCGGAAAAAAAGAAATAGTGGAAGCTGTGGCGAAGCACCTCCGATACAAGAAAAATTTTCAAAATACTGCAGTGTGGGGTATTTCCTTAATTTTTAGCCTCGCTAAAGGTAACACCCTCACTACTTAATTTTTTTTTCGGAACAGTATAGTATTTTGTCGCAAATATAGTACATATTTTGGAAAAGAAGTAAAACTCTTGTCTGCTTTTCCTAGATCATTAGGACGATCTTTAAAGTTATGGAAGTGCGGCTAACAAAAGTCTTTCGAGCATATCTGTTCAGATCTCTCCTCTATATATATTTCCTTTGATACAACTTAAGCTCGATGTTTGCCAAGTTTCGCAAACTATTTCAAGGAGCTTTCTTCAAATTTAAAGATGTTGCTTTTGAATAACGTGGAAAATAAATATTTTAATATGTATGCACTTTAATTAGACTTTTAAACAAAACCTCAGTTTGAGTAAAATATTTTTTAAGCAATAAGTGCTCGTACATAAAAATATGCTTGCAATAAATCTCTTTTGCACCTCCACGGCATTTGACAAGAGTCTGCCAACGTACATCGCTACAGCTAAAACCAGACTGCAGAAAAAAAGTGTCTCGGGAAAAAGTTTTTTTTTCTTATAATTTTTTTTTGTTGCAAAATATATTTTGCTGAATAATTTTTTTTTTTTTTCCTTTTCCTTTATTTTTTCCCATTGTATTTTTATGGTTGCCGTAGAAATGGACCCGCCTTCTGCCATTACATTCACCTATCGCGTCGACTCAAATGTATTTTGCTTCGAATTTTGTTTTTTTCTTTTTATTCCTTATGCTGCTTCTTTTGGAATTTTGTTGTTGTTGGCTGGCTTGATGTTTTTGCCATTTCCATCGTCCTTGGAAATAAAATTTTATTTGCAAACGTAGACGTCCAAAGCAAAGAAAAAAAAGCAGTAGCAAGCAGTAGACGGAGAGGGAAGTCGGTGGTTAGGTAGTTTGGTAGGAGTTTACCCGACTGCCTGATAACGTAGTAGGGAGCCAAGTGACGCTTCATGGCAATAGCATTTGTTGCTTTGATTTTTCTTCTGTATTCGCTTTTCATATATATGTATGCACGTACAACAAAGGATGCGCCATGCCAGTTACCAGCCACATCACCATTGCATTCAGCTGTAGCTTAAGCCCTTACAGCATACATATACACATGCACACATACAAAACCATGTCCTGTGTGCAGCAATAATGATGCGAATAAGCACAGAATGCAATAAACTTTGTAGGATGTCCTGTCCTGTGCACTGACTTGAATTTATTTACGAGCATTTCAGTTGCTGCTTGAGCTTACTGGTTATTGCATTTGTATGAACTTTAAGGTGGATCTTATTGAAAATATTTAGGAATTGAATATTTGCTCATTCTTACGCCAACTTAACTAAATTCTGTTTCAAACATACTCATATTATAATATAAATTAGTTACTAATTTGTTGTTTTGGTCCAAAGTTTTAAGTCAGATTTAAAGCGTCAAAATGTTAAAATAAGTACTATCTACCCTAATCCAATAGCATATGTACCTATGTGAAACATTAAAGGAAATGGTTATGCCTCGCAGGAACTTAGCAGTATGAGAGTGACTGAGTATAGTTCAAGGACTAGTACGGTACGGTAATCGACGTTATTGCACTTGCTGGTACTTAAATATACGATGCTGTGCACTGTACCTAATGTCAGAGAAATTCACGGGTTAAGCACGGAAATGCATTTTTGTTTTGACATAAAAAGAGCAAAGAAAATAAGTACATAATTTTGCATAAAACAGTACACTTACCAGAGAAATTCCGAAAAAACCGTCTTCAAGATAAGTTAGTGATTCTCCGAAAAATGTACCACCCAATGTCCCGGGGCTCAAAACCATGTTTAGATTTAGAATTTTATATTTTAACTATTTAATACAGATACTTAACAAGAGTTTCTATACGACTTGCTTAGGAAAAAAAGAATTCTAAATATTTTACAATGAAATTATAACATAAAGCGTTAAAAAGTCATTCTCCCTGCAGTCAGCTCCTTAGTGCACTTAATATGCCCGTTTCGTATATTATGTTATTTTGTAAAAAAAAAAAATTATATAACATCGTTTGTTTACAGAGTATATATTTAGCATAAGGTTACGAAGCTTCTAGTAGGTGAAAGGGGATGCCTAGACTAAAAAAAATTGCAGCTGGGGGGTCTTAAATGCACCCCTGAGGAGTTATAGAGCTAAAACCGATATTTTGACTTGTTTAACAAAGAAAAATTTCTTGGATCACCCTAACGTTTTGAGAAAAGGTTTCTATCGCAAAGTTTTAGCTAATTATATGAGCTTTCAGATAATGTATATGGTTTATAGGGTTTAAGAAGATTTCGCAAAATTCTGGACCTTCAAAGTTGATATTGAAATGTTTTATCTTATTATACCCTACACCCAGGGTATGTATATTCACTTTGTCCTTCCGTTTGTAACGCAGAGAAGGAGGCGTGGCAGATATAGAAAAGTATATATATTCTTGATCAGCGTCACCTCCTGAGTCGATATAGCCATGTCCGTCTGTCTGGCTGGCTGGGTGGCTGGGTGGCTGGCTGTGTGTTGAAATACACTTTTTGGGAAAACTGAGCAAGATAATTCAATGAAATTTGGTACACTGCCTCCGTCGCCAAAGCTAGCTCGGGGGATTGAAAATGAGCAAAATCGGTCAACAGACACGCCTACCGCCCATACAAAAATTATATTCAAAATGCAATTTTAGGAGTATTTTTCACGACAATGCAACCACAATACACATTAGTACTACAAATTGTAAGCGCAAGCTCTGATAAAAATCTGAGCGAATTTGGACAAGAGGGCGTGGCACCTCCCATACAAGCAAAAGCTTCAAAACGCTATACTGAAAGCGTTTTTTTGAGATATTCGAACCAACTTCGACTCAGACACTAAAAATTATAAATGAAAGCTCTCAGCAAAAATTGGTTGAAATCGTACAAGGGGGCGTGGCACCTCCCATATAAGCAAAAGTTTCAAAATGCTATACTGAAATTTCACTCTGACACTAAAAACTATAAATGCAAGCTCTGAACAAAAACTGGGTGTACTCGGACAAGAGGGCGTGGCACCTCTCATATAAGCAAAATTTTCAAAATACTGCAGTGTAGGGTATTTATTTTTTGGCCAGGCCAAAATTTACACCCTTACTAGTTTTTTGATTTTAGCGGCCATTTTAGTATGAAAAAGGTCCCATTAAAATATCCTTCTATAATTTTTTTTTAAATTTTTGCTAATTTTCCTATAATTAGGTAGCACAGTTATTATACGAAATTTTGTAATTTAAGATCGGAATAAAATACTTTTATATGTAGCACTCGGGTTACTCGCATGCGTTGCGCTGCCCTTTATCTACTCGAGCCTTTAAACGTATTTTTCTTGAAAAGTATTTTTTTCTGACCTTAAACTAACAAACTGGTAAGACAAGTGTGTTATCAAATTAAAGGAAATTTAACAAAAATTTCAAAAAAACTCATAAAAGGATATATAAATAGGACCTTTTTCATACTAAAATGGCCGCCAAAGTCACAAAATAGGAACAAAAAATAATATATCAATTTTAAGGATCCACAACTTTGCAAAATCCTTTTAAACTTTAGAAGCCATATACATTATCTAAAAGCTCATACAACAAACTAGAACTTTTTTTAGGAATGTTTTTTCTAGTACGTTAGGGTGATCTAAAAAATTTATTTTTCTAAAAAAAGTCAGAAAATTAGTTTCAACACTATAACTCTCCAGAGGTTCATTTAAGACCCCCCAGGTGCAATTTTTTGTTAGTATAGGCCTCCTCTATCACCTACTAGAAGTTTTGTAACCTGTGTGCGCTACATCCTACATATATTTCAGTTAAATAACTGAATAACAATATTGTTTTTCTGTGTTAACTCTTCGAAAAAAATGTATTTACATTGAATTGACATGTACTTTCATAGAAATTGGTCCCTCCTTCTAGACTATCTTCACTCAGTTTATATTATTCTAACTGTAAGTTTATTAGATATTGAGTAAAAAGAGAACTGAAAGTGAAGAGAAAGAGGAGAGAGACTCAGTTCTTTTTCAGCTCAGTCAGTTCTGGTTTTTCGATATTGAGTGTTAGTGCGTTTTTTTTTTTAGTTTAAAAATTTTGTAAAGAACGGAAGTGTGTGTCATTCTCCCTGGAAAATTTTCTTTTTAAATAAGTATTCATTGTTTTAATCTTTATATAATAAAATCAATTAACAATTGGAGTGGTTATCCACCAGTTTAAACTTTTTTAAAATAATTACTATTTTCATTATTATTACTTCAATAATTTCATATATAAAATGCTTTAAATTTTTTCTCTTGCAATTGCTTCCCAATCAAATATTCGTAGTAAGAAATAGCAAGGACCACAAAATATTTTATAAAAATTATAAATTTTTTACATAAAATTTCTTGCTTTGTCTTTGAAGAAAACCAAAAAGTGAACAATAAATAATCAAAAATTTGCCCAAAAGCTACAAAATTCTAATTTTAAAGAAATTTTCTTTGCTACCACCAACAATTAAAATTTTATATCAAAAGAAAAGGTCAAGTCAACGTTGAAATTTCATTTACTATCAAAAGCCCTGCAGACAAACATTCGACCAATTTTGACTGGCTGGCTGGTTGGCATCTTAACCCTCATGCATTTGGCAAATCTTAAATCCTTTCAGTCAGGGCACTTCCTTTTTAACTGGATTTTCTTATACTCTGCCTATTCTTTTGTGTTTAGCTTTGTTTTTAGCAGCAGCAGGATTTCCTGTGCGCAGCATATCCGCAAATGAATTAAATTTCAGTTTTTATTATTTTATTAACAAACATTTTGTCTTATGACGGACGATGAGAATGATGAAAAACACCAAAACTAACACTAAAACTGGCGTAGCTGCCGGGTGGAGTGCAAATGGCTAAAATGGCAAGAAAAGCAAAAATCTATAATGTGGGCTTTTTTAAAAGTTCGCCTTAGAACACTGAAAAAAAAATTTCTTTATGTCAACTAAATTTATTTTGTTGAATATTTAAAACAAACTTTTGAACAATTAACGAATTTGCGTTAACATCAGTGATTGATTCAGGGCTAAAGCCCACAAGGATGTCTTGAGTTTGTATTGCAATTCGTTTTAAATTCGTCTCTTGAATTTATCTTAAATTCGTCTTGAACTTGTCTTTAATTTGTATTTGATTTGTCAGAAGTGATTTTAAATCTGTTTTAAATTTATATTAGAATAGCATTTCCTATTTTGCGTTGCCAGTACCAAATTTTGAATCTATACAATACATGTATGCTCACTGTGCGCAGAGTAGCCAACCAAACCACTCGATAGCTTCAAACCTTCAGTTACAAGAATTCAACTCAACACAGTAATTTCTGTTGAAATTAGTTGTGCTTTGAGTTGGCAACAATTTAGTATCGAGCGCTCGATCGATTCATACCGTTCGAACGCTAGATCTGCTCGAAATACTGATCGAACCGCGATTTCTGTTGGAATTGCTTGAACTGAGTTCGTTGCATAAAATAATTTTTAGTTTTTGGTTCCGACATCCAAGGTGGGACCCTTTGGTGAAAAAATTTTTTTTCGGTAAAATGACGCAAAAGGCCATGAAATGCGTAGAAAACATGAAAAAAACGAAACTAACATTTTTTAAAAATTTTTGGTTCCGACATCCTAGGGGTGAAAAAAAATGTTTCCTAAAATGACGGAAACAGTCATGAAACGCGTAGAAAACGCGTAGAAAACGCGAAAAAAACACGAAAAAACACGAAAACAAATTTTTTTCAAAATTTTTGATTCTTACATCCAAGACGAGATCTTCGGGTCAAAAAAAATTTTTAACTAAAATGTCGGAAAAAGTCAAGAAACGCGTAGAAAACACGAAAAAACCATTTTTTTAAAAAATTTTGATTCCGACATATGACGGGACCCCTTGGGTGAAAATAACCGCGCCGTATCCGAAAACACTTATGACACAGAAACATGGCGTTTGCGAAAACCGATATAAATAAATTTTCACTGTGATCGGTCCAGCCATTTGGTCTTAAGGAACATACAGACATACAAACATTCGCTTTTATATAGGTAAATACATATATACCGCCCCTGTAAAAGTGAAAAGCACTAAGTCAGTTTTTTATAGTTTTAAGTTATTTGGTATGTCTGGTCCAAAATATTATAGTCTTTTGTTTGATAAGGCCCATTTAGCCATATATCTGTTAAAAAGTCGATATTTCCATCATAAAAGTAAAAACAAAATAACGATTTCTATACAAAAATACTTAATTTTTTCAATATCAAATATCTCAAAACTTGAAAAAATGTCTGAGTACTTTTTAATTGTATTCGTCCCTATACTACAAGTATTTCAAAATCTGTCCATACCTTGTCTGATATTAGTGTCTTGAATTTTTCAAAAATTTGTCTTTAATTATTTTAAATTTATTCTCAAAATTTTCACAGTGCCTGAAAGTATCCTTCCAAAAAAAAAGGATTGAGAATTGTGTAGCATGAGTTGCGTCTTCCTTTAAAGTGGAATGTAATGTAAATTTTTAATAAGCATTTTTGCTAATGGCAATTTATACCATCAACAACAACAACAACAACAAAAGGCAAATTGCCTTTCACTAAAATGACGCTGTGTGTTGGGATATACTTAAAACACCACTTCTCATATAACGCTTAACTCCTTTGAAACATCGCAAAAAAAAAAAAATGTATTGAATGAAATTTCATGTAACGAATAAATTGAAAAAAATTATTCAACTTGAAGAAGATGGATAAGGAAGTGCCAAGTAATATAGCAAAAACAGCAACAACAATGCTGATAATAAGCAAAACAGCATTTTCAAGTAAAAAGCGCTTCAGGCACCGACCGCTTCGAATCAGCGTGCAATTTCTGCTTCAACGCCATCATTTAATGACAGGAATTTCCTCATCAATATTTTTTTTTTCGTCATCGGCTGTGTATATTCTGCCACTGCCGTTAATATAAAATGATTTTGTGGAAATTTTTCCAATTAACATGCAAACTCATTTTGTTGGAGATAAGGGCTAAAGAAAAAACTTAAGTTTAAGAGGCTTTAAAAATTACGTTTAGTTTAATATTCTCCTTTAATTGATATCAACTAAAAAAAAAAAATTTGTTACGGAATTTAGTTTTCGATCACCGGATTATGTCAGAAAATTTTTTATACCTTTCCACTTAGAACACCTAACCCTTACAGCGTGGTATTTAGATAAAAGGTGATTTTTTCTACTTCAAAAGATCTTCCCTTATACAATTTTTGCCATCTGTTGAAATTTTCACGATATTTCTCACAAGATATTTCAAGTCGCATATTTTCGTACTGTGCTCATGCGATAACCTACTGGGATTATTCTTGGTCTTGTTGTGCTGCTTAGAGAAAAAGATTTCTCATTATGCTTCCTTTCTGCAGGAAAATTGCTACCGCCAGTATTTCAGTATTTCTCCTTGCGTATTTTCTGCTATATTACATCGCCACCACAAATACAAAACTAATATTTGTTTAGTTAGTACTAGCCATCAAAGGGTAGCTGCTGACGATCTGACGGTTATTTCAGAAGTTACAGTGGTTTTAGTGACACAACTTTTTATACACTACACCCAAGGTATATTCACTTCATCATTCAACTAGCTGTTTTACCTGGCGTTGCAGGGATTTTAATAAAAAGCCAGATTGCACTAAAAAGCTAATAACGAAAACTTTTTTTTATTTTTTAAAACAATGTGCCACTAACAGATGCTCCGATATAATTATTTTATCGGTAAAATTCCAAAAGTTTCGCAAAAAATTAAAATATACATTGAAGAAATCGGTGAGAGTCCAAGTTTATGGAAAAACGTCCAAAATATCGGTAAATGTCCAAAATCACCGAAGAAATCGGGAAAAGCCCAAATGTATCGAAAAACATCTAAAATATCCGCAAAAGTCTAAAAGTATAGAAGAACATCTAAAGTATAGGTGAAAGTCCAAATATAACGAAAAACATCCAAAATATCGGTAAAAGACCAAAAATTTCGAAAAATATTGAAAAACATCTAAAATATCGCTACATGTCCAAAAATGTCGAAAAACATCCTAAAATCGGTAAAAGTCCAAAAGTATTGGAAAAAATCAAAGAAATAAATATAATAATACTTGATTGTTATTATTATGAATAAGTGGCATTTTAAAGACTAAGTCTTCTATGCGAACGATTCAAATCAATAAATACTATACATAAAAAAATCAGTAAAATGCCAAATAAAGCGAAAAAGATCCAATATATCGAAAAAGGTCCAAAAGTTTCGAAAAACATTGAAACATATCGAAGAAATCGGATAAAGTTTATCAAAAAACATCCTGTATATCAGTAACAGTTCAAATACATAATTAGAAAAACATCCAATACATAGGTATATCGAAAGAAGTTGAAAAGTTTCGAAAAAAAGTGAAATAAAAAAAAAAATTTCGTAAAACGTACAAAATATCGGTAAAAGTCCAAAAATGTCGAAAAACATCCTATATATCGGTAAAAGCCCAAAATTATTGGAAAACATTGAAGAAATTGGTGAAAGTCCAAATTCATACATATATCAGAAAATATTCAATATATCGAAAAGGGTCCAAAGTTTCGGAAAATATTGAAAGACAACGAAAAACTCGGTAAAGTCCAAGTTTATAGAAAAACATCCAAAATATCGGTTAAAGTCCAAAAATGTCGAAAAACATCCTATATATTGGTAAAAGTCCGAAAGTTTTGAAAAATATTGAAACACATCGAAGAAATCGGCAAAAGTCTAAGTTTATCGAAAAACATCCAAAATATTTTTAAAATTACAAAAAAGAAATCGAAAAACATCCTATATATCGGTAAAAGCCCAAAAACTTTGAAATATATTGAAACTCATTGAAGAAATCGGTAGAAGTCTAAAAACAAAACATCCAATATATTGAAACAAAATCAAAAGTTTCGAAAAATAGTGAAATACGTTCATCGAAGAAATCGGTCAAAGTCCAAGTGTATCGAAAAACATCCAAAAAATCGAAAAAAGTCAAAAAGAATTGAAAAATATTCAAAAATATTGAACAATATGTAAAACATCGTTAATAGTCCAAAAATATGGAAAATATTGAGTTGGCATCACTGACGAAATCACTCTCATTTTTGTTCTCATCAACAACACAACATCAAGAACAAAAAAAAACAATATATGAAAGAGACGGAAAAGACAACAACAACACATAACTTATGGCGCAGCAAGCTATAGCGACTGAAATGCAAACGATCATTTTTATGCAAGCATTGAATTTTTTTTTTTCAACAACTTGATACTAAAAAAACAGGTTTATCTTCTAAAAACCACAAAAATAAGTAAACAATCCTGTTCCTTACCACACGTAGAACGTTTTCAAAAAGAAATTATTAAAATCGGCTCGGTATATTTTGCACCAAATCGTTACATAGGGTTTTCATATAAGCAATTTTTTAAAAATAGTATAGATTAGTAACGCAAAGAAGGAAACGTGACAGGTACGGAAAAGTATATATGTGACCTGGTCTATGATTCGCATAGAATTGACCTTTAATAGCTGTGTTCCAGCTGTTTTCTCGAAAACTTATTCTCGCACGTTAGCCGCCTTTTCATAGACCAGGTCGCATACATTCTTGATAAGCGTCACCTTCTGAGTCGATATAGCCATGTCCGTCTGTCTGCGTGTGCGTGGAAATATTTTTCACGAGAAAACTAACCAAAATAATACAATGAAACTTAGCACAATTGCTTTGTCGTAAAAGTTAACTCGTGGCATTGACATCGTGATAAAAAATAAATTTAAAATGTAACCTAAATGTGGGGGGGTCAAAATGACCCACTTGTCTTAGAGGGTTAAAATTGTCTACAAAAATATTTCTCGTAATATCCTGCATAAGTTCACTGAACACATAATACACCTCAAATGTAAGGATCATATAGTTAAATTCATCGATTTAACACAAGAATGCGCTATTTTTGTATTTTTCATGTACAGTGGATTAAAAAATTCAAGAATCGATTAAAAAAAAATCTGACGTGCTGGAGAAAAACGACGAGACACGGGTACTTTATTTTAACGCCTACTTTAAGAATTTTTTGGATTTTCTCATGTGTTTTACAAAAAGTTTCATATTATCGAACAGTTTATTACAAAAAAACGAAAAAAATAGGGAAAAACGCATTTTGGTAACTTTTCAATGAATTGTATACAACTTTTGCATTTTCCATCGATTTTTTCAAGTGGTATCTTGTTTTCTTCACAAATATATAGTTTATGATATAAAAGAAAGAAAAACTATAAAAAAGTTCTTTCTTCTTGTATAAATCTGCAGTTGATTTTTTGTTAATTTTTTCGAAAAAAAAAATGTTTTTTTTAGAAATCAATTTATTTCGCCAACCAAAAAGTAAAGTGAATATCATTTGTAGGTAATTTAATTACCTTTAATATAAAATATAATACGTTTGAATACAAACATTGGTTCTTGAGATATTTGTATTTAAATGGAACTATCTTTTTTTTTTGGTCCGAAAACCGAAAATAACCGATATCTCAAAAACGACACGAAATAAAAAAAAATAATGCAATTTTCGGAATCAGCAGCCCATTTTACATATGAAATGGATAGTGGCATTCACTGGGAGATTTGGCTGTTGCATAGTGTAATCAGTTATTTGAACGATATAATTTTTTGAACTTAATGCCATCAATTTCAAACTATCAAGTAAGCTTTTCGTGAAAACAGAGCCCAATTTTATTTATTTCTAACTATATATCCGTTGGGTTAGCGATTTTAAAAAAAAGGAAGGGGAAAAAGTTGTTCAGAATAGTCCTAGGAATTTTATATTTTTCCTGTGTGCTACCGATTTTCACCCATCCTGTATACGAATTAATTTTTCCACATGAAAACCATAAGTTTATTACGCCAATAACTCTGTCAGTAGCCAAAATAATGTTTTTGGTTCGGTCACTCTAACTAAGACAGTGCTTATCAATTCTGACTTGCATAATGTAGTCCTAAGTATTGTGAAATGGCCAAAATATACTGGCTCTGCTGCACGAAAGGTCAAAACAATACAATAAATTTAATAAAATGTTAAATAAAACTTTCCATACTTGCGTAGTGATATGCGATGAGGAAGAAAAAGAAAGATTTTTTTACAACTTCATAAAAAAGCCTGTTGAACATGGCAATAAAAAGAAATGGTAACATAATCATCCATTCTTGTTAGTACAAATACATGTACATGTGCAAATATGTTAACATAAGCAAAATGGGAAAAAAAGGAAAATGCAAGTTTTTCCAGCAGCATGTATACATATCCTTAGACACAAAAATGAAGTCAGACAGCGTAGAAGAATAAAAATTTAAGGAATTTCTTTTGATGAAACGTGCTTGGCATAGACAATTAGAAAAAAATACTCCATATCAGTGAGATATTAAAGTGCGCCGTACGTGTTTGGAACAAAAGTTCTACCTAACTGTAGCTTGAACCCTGTATCTACTTACTTATTTCAATTGTGAGAAAATGAATTTTGTAGATAAATAATGAACATGCTAATAAAATTAAAGACAAGCTATATAAATAAATAAAAGAAATAGGAAAAATTTTCCAGTTTTTGCAAATTTACGAGCATATTTCCAGAAATAATCGCTTTGAAGCAAATTAGTACCTATAGTTGAAAGTATTTATCTTTTGTTTCAGCAGCAACTTCTGCTTCAATCTCGAAAAATACATAGCTTTATTTAAAATCTTATGCGATTTCTTGAGGTTTGCAAAATTTATAACTCACCTTTGTCATTCGTGGCGTTATCGCGCTTATCTCAAATGGTATTAATCAAAAAATTTCTGCTATCAGCATGACTACCATCGACTGTTGCGCTGCATTTGTCAAAAGGAAATCCAACCACTTAACACATTTCCGTACCTTGCCACAGCTGCCCTTTCAGAGCAGGACCTGTAACCCTCCAGCCTATATGCCCCACCACGCCCAATGTTTTTGTAATTTAAATTAAATGAATTGGCATATTTTTCATTTCAACTGAGCTCAACACAACACAATACAACAAAACACAAATCTGAGGAGATTTTCAAACAGAAAAACCTCAAGTGGGCCGCTTAATCTACACCGCTGTGGTTTGGTGCCGTATGATAAAAATCTTGAAAATCCAACTTAAGTGTTTTGGTAATTTATCTCGCGTTTTGAGGCAATGAACACAAGAAAAATACAAGACACAGTGAACGAAACAGTTAACCCCCCCCCCCCTCACCAGCCATCAACTACCGCAGCGCGTAACATTTTCAAATTGAGGCACCCGCTAATCGTCGCGTGGCTTAAACGTCGCTTCATTCATTGTCAGTCAACGGTGCGGCGCGTCGCATCTCGTTCTGTGATAAATGATGAAAAATGCCAAAAGATTTAAAATTATCAAAGCAACAGTAACAAATAACGACAGGGGAGTTACGAGTTTTAATGGAAGGGAGGCCGTCAAACCAAAAAAAAACGTACAAAAACTGATGCCATACAAAAAAAAGTCATCGTAATGAATGTGTTATGTTACTGTTTTGTTGATGGTGGTGAAGCGCCGAAGAATCGCATGTCATGTCATCGAAGGGCTCAACGATTCCATGTTAACAGCTGTGTACGCAAAGCAACAACTCATCAAGTCAAGTCATCAAAACCAAAAAAAAAAACAAAAAAGTTATATAATGGCAAGTCATTTTAAAAGCCGATATGTAAACGATATGAAAGGATGTGTAACTTCTCTAGATAAATTTTTCTTCAAATTTTTCAAAAAAAAAACGGAAATAAGAAAAGTTAAGTCCAAAAAACATAAATTGAGAAAATTTGTCTCACATACTTGTTTTAAAATTCTTCTGAAATTATATTTAGTGATGAGCAAACCAAAACCATGACCATAGCAGTCTTGGTCTTGCTGTTGGTTTTGATATTAAGCGTTGGTCTTGGTCTAGGTCTTCATCTCAAACTTGCTCTTGGGCATCAATTCTTAGTCTTGAATATTGGGTCTTGGTCTTGGTCTTGGTCTTGGTCTTGGTCTTGGTCTTGGTCTTGGTCTTGGTCTTGGTCTTGGTCTTGGTCTTGGTCTTGGTCTTGGTCTTGGTCTTGGTCTTGGTCTTGGTCTTGGTCTTGGTCTTGGTCTTGGTCTTGGTCTTGGTCTTGGTCTTGGTCTTGGTCTTGGTCTTGGTCTTGGTCTTGGTCTTGGTCTTGGTCTTGGTCTTGGTCTTGGTCTTGGTCTTGGTCTTGGTCTTGGTCTTGGTCTTGGTCTTGGTCTTGGTCTTGGTCTTGGTCTTGGTCTTGGTCTTGGTCTTGGTCTTGGTCTTGGTCTTGGTCTTGGTCTTGGTCTTGGTCTTGGTCTTGGTCTTGGTCTTAGTCTTGGTCTTGGTCTTGGTCTTGGTCTTGGTCTTGGTCTTGGTCTTGGTCTTGGTCTTGGTCTTGGTCTTGGTCTTGGTCTTGGTCTTGGTCTTGGTCTTGGTCTTGGTCTTGGTCTTGGTCTTGGTCTTGGTCTTGGTCTTGGTCTTGGTCTTGGTCTTGGTCTTGGTCTTGGTCTTGGTCTTGGTCTTGGTCTTGGTCTTGGTCTTGGTCTTGGTCTTGGTCTTGGTCTTGGTCTTGGTCTTGGTCTTGGTCTTGGTCTTGGTCTTGGTCTTGGTCTTGGTCTTGGTCTTGGTCTTGGTCTTGGTCTTGGTCTTGGTCTTGGTCTTGGTCTTGGTCTTGGTCTTGGTCTTGGTCTTGGTCTTGGTCTTGGTCTTGGTCTTGGTCTTGGTCTTGGTCTTGGTCTTGGTCTTGGTCTTGGTCTTGGTCTTGGTCTTGGTCTTGGTCTTGGTCTTGGTCTTGGTCTTGGTCTTGGTCTTGGTCTTGGTCTTGGTCTTGGTCTTGGTCTTGGTCTTGGTCTTGGTCTTGGTCTTGGTCTTGGTCTTGGTCTTGGTCTTGGTCTTGGTCTTGGTCTTGGTCTTGAGCATTAAGTCTTAGTGTATGTCTTAGTCTTATTCTGGGAAAAATTTCGAAAGATTGTTGAGTATGCAAAATTGTTGAACCTTATTTTTTCAAAGCAGTTGTGTTCTGAATGAGTTTGCTTGGATGAGTTTGCATTTGAAAGGGTCGCGACACCCCTATTAACTTTAAATTACCAGGACCGAATAACATTGCTATGGTGTTGGTCATAGTCTTGAAATGATATCAGCGTCTTGGTATTATTGGTCTTTGTAGATTTTCGAGACCAAGACCAAGAATAATTTTGCTTAACACTATATAAAAAGGGCTGTTTGACTTAGAAAAAATTAATAAACGGGTAAATTCATTAATAACCAAGAATAATATTATGTATTTCGGTAAAATTTGCAAATATCAGAAATTATCAGAAAGTGGACTTAACCACATTGGCTTCTTAGCTACTCATATAATAATACTGCACAACAATTTTAGGTTTTCTCCAAAATAACATGGTTCTGACAATGGATTCCGATTATTTTCGAGATCGTAATAAAATAAATCACGGCTTGATATGATTCATATTTAGTGATGAGTTAACTAAGACCAAGACCAAAGCAGTTTCGGTCTTGGTCTTGGTTTTGACATTGAGTCTTGGTCTTGATCTTGCTCAATTAGTCTTGGTCTCGGTCTTGGTCTTGAAAAAGTTTCGAGAGATATTGAGCATTCCAAATTTCAAATCGAGAGATGATTTTATCTTCAAAACGGGCGTGAAACATTTTTTAACTATAAATTAGCAAGACTGAAAACGGTCTTTTAAGTCTATTTCAACTATCAGCAGCCTCCGAAAAAGATTATCTTTTTGATGTTTTTTTTTTTTTCTAGTCGAAAATGAGTAATAGTTGGAAAAAGAGATTTTTATACCCTACACCCAGGGTATATTTACTTTGTCCTTCCGTTTATAACGCAGAGAAGGAGACGTGGCAGATATAAAAAAGTATATATATTCTTGATCAGCGTCACCTCCTGAGTCGATATAGCCATTTCCGTCTGTCTGGCTGGCTGGCTGTGCGTGGAAATTTTTTACGGGAAAACTAACCATGATAATTCAATGGTGCGTTGGCTTTGTCGTAAAAGTTAACTCGTGGGATTGAAAATGAGCGAAATCGGTCAACGGACACGCCTACCGCCCATACAAAAAATTTTTTCAAAATGCAACTTTAGGAGTATTTTTCACAACAATTCAACCAAAATTCACTTAAATACTACGACTTATAAGCGCAAGCTCTGCGCAAAAGCTTTAAAACGCTATACTAAAAAAACGTTTTTTGAGATAATCAAACTCAGACACTAAGAACTGTAAATGCAAGCTCACAACAAAAACTGGGTGAAATCGGACAAGAAGGCGTGGCACCTCCTATATAAGCAAAAGCTTCGAAAAGCTATACTGAAAGAGTTTTTTGGGATAATCCAACTAAATTTCACTCAAATACTGAAGATTATAAATGCACGCTCTGAGCTAAAATTAGACGAACTTGGACAAGAGGGCGTGGCACCTCTTTTATAAGTAAAAGCTTCAAAACGCTGTACTTAAAACTTTTTATGAGATAATCCAACCGAATTTCACTGAAAACTATAAATGCAAGCTCTCAGCAAAAACTGGGTGAAATCGGACAAAAGGGCGTGGAACCTCCCATATAAGCAAAATTTTCAAAATACTGCAGTGTAGGGTATTTAATGTTTGGTCAGTCCAAATGTTACACCCTTACTAGTTTTATTTTCTTCCCACCAAAAATAACTTTAAACTGAATACAAAATCACTAAACATAATTTTAAAACTGGGCTAAAAAGTTTCTAACAAACTTTCGAAAATTGCAGGCACTTTCGAGCACAGACAGACAAGCAGACAGACACTCAGCCAGACGCGCCTTAAGCAAAAGTTTTAACTTTGGCATAGTTAAAATTCTCACCAAATACAACAAACATAATAAAACAACAAAAAACTTTTCATCTAAGTTTGACAATTATGTATTTTTTTTTTTTTTCTTTATTTTGCATATTTTTTTGTTTTAAAGTCGCTTCCTTGCCACACATTCCTGCCACAAATAACTCGCCGGCTCTTATGGTCGTAAGTTAACTTTTTCTTTTTCACAATTTTTAGAGCCTCAATAAACTTTCGATTTATGGTAACATTTTTACTTCCGCTTTTTAACCGCTGTCTCAACCGTCGCTGCACACAACTCACGGCCAAAGAAAGTTTTGAATTTTGTCTGGAATTTCCGTCTGGCGGCGCTGCTCTGCTGTATCGCATGCGTTTTAACACCAAACGCACTTTTAGACGTAAAACCCCAGTCGTTTTTTCTCGTTTTTCTGAACGCTATGCTACCCGGGTAAAAATTTATCGAAAAACTTGAAATTAGTTGAGGGGGGGGGGGGTGCGGGTTGAGGGAGTATGAGGCGAGTTTGTGCAAAACTTTTGTTTGCTGTTGTTAATTGCCAACTTTTTTTTTGTTTTACTAAATGTTTTGTTTTTGTTATTTGCGTCTCATGCGTATGCGCAAGCCGAACGTTGACCTATTTTTCGTATGTCCCCGTCTGTCTGTTGAATTTGTTGAAAAAGTGCGTCTCAAAAGTTTTTTGTTTTTTGTGCCATGCGTTTTTAATGGGGTTTTCAATTTATTTTTTTATTTTTAAACAAGAGAATAATCGATACATTTAAAATGAAATAGAACTTTTCATAACCGCTCCTCTGTCACAATGACAGAAATCTGGAAAATGCGATAATGCAAGCTTTGCTCATGAAAATTTGATAATAAATAACCATTTTATTCATAATTTGTGTTCATTTTACAATTGTTATAAAAGTTATGTTTATCATTGAATCCGCTGGAAGCAATGACCATTTGTAAATTACTGAATCTTACAGCAAACATCAGAATAACAAAAAGTGGCATACGGATTATACACGAATTAGGCAGCGAATTCAGCATTATCTTACGTTTCCTTAATAAATTCATTGCCATCATTAGCAACATTTATTTATGTTAACATTTTAAAAAATAATAATTAAGAATACAAGTCTGAAGAGTTTTCTTTCAAACCTCTTGCCACGGATTTTCAAAACATATACCTTAGGCACTACTTATATTTCGGGAACTGGCAACACTAATGTCAATAGCTAAAATCTGGCAACACCATAATAAAGTTTGACATTTTTTAGCATAAACGTACTCACAACGTTTTGATGTACAAGTGCTATTTGTTTTGTTTCCAGTGAGTTAAGAAAATCAATTTGGCCAAAAAATGGAAATTTCAAGAAAAGGCTTTCATTGGATTATTTTTCACAACTTTCGACGTGGCTTATGTCAACAAGAATGTGTCGATGAACTCAGTTCTTCATATGGCAATAAAGCAGCATCAAAAACCACAGTATATGGTTGGTATGGTGAATTCAATTATGGTCGGAGTTCGGTCACCGACGAATGCCGTGAAGGTCGTCCAAAATCGGTTGTTGTTCCACAAAACCTCGATGCAGTGCATGAGCTGATAACGAAAGATCGTCATGTGGCATATTGTAAGATAGAAGCATCCTTGCACATTAGTTCCATTTCAATACATTTGATTTTGCATGAACACTTAGTTGTAAAAAACGTTTGTTTTCGTTGGAAACCCCATAATTTATCAATCGCTTAAAAAAAGACTCGCATCGTTTGGTGTAAGGAAATGATTAAAAAATTCGACTGTGGTGCTTCAGAAGACGTGTATAAAATTGTGACAAGTGACGAATTATGGATATATGCGTATGAGCCGGAAACAAAACAGCAATCGACCATGCGGGTATTCTAAGACGAGCTAAATCCAACAAAAGTTGTTCGTGGAAGAAGCACAGCGAAGCAAATGGTAGCCTGTTTCTTCGGCCGAATGGGTCTTGTGGCCACTGTTCCGCCTGAGCAACGTAGGATGATTAATTCTAAGTGGTACACAACCATTTGTTTGCTGGAAGTCTTTAAAGAAATTCGTAAAACCAACCCCCGAAGACGAATCATTCTCCATCATGAATATGCGAGCTCTCACACATCTCGTGAAACTGGTGAATTTTTGAGCGGTCAAAACATCGAACTGATGACTCATTCTCCATATAGTCCTGATTTGGCACCCAATGACTTATTTTTGTTCCCGGACATCAAAGGTAAACTGTGTGGTCAGCGTTCAAAAACCATGTTTTGGAGGTGTCTCAAGAGGAATTGGAAAACTGCTATGACAAATGGTTTGAACAAATGCAAAAGTGTATTGATCATCAAGGGGAATATTTTGAAAAACAATAAAGCCATTTTCAATTAAAAATGTTTGTTATTATTTGCTATTCCCGAAATAAAATTAGTGCCCTACGTATCTGCTGAATTTATCGGAATAGTTTTCGATTCTCCGTTTTCCTCCTATTCCTTCGGAATATCCACTAAACTAAATCGTCCTCGTCTAGCCAATCCACTTGATCGTCAGTTAGGATGGCCATCCATTCTCTTTGACGATATTCTGCTACTCTAATGGGTCGAATTTTCGGCAATACATTATTCGACTTCTTGTTAGTCTTGTGCAAAACTTTGTGTTTCTGGAGCATTACTTTTGAAGCGAAATATGTACGTGTATATGTGGCATGATTGAGAAAATTCTCGACCCCAGATCTTTTTGGACTGAAGGAAAAATTAATCGTACGGAATAGGAAAGTTTAGGGCTGGTGATGGTATCGTTTATATCGAAAGTAGACTGCACGCACTCTGTGAAGTGCTGAATATGTGGGGTTTGAATTCAAATTTTTACTCATAAACTATATTTTTATTGAAAATTTAAGAATACAACTTTAATTTTCTTTAATTTCAATACACTGCTACCGAGAAATACGAGTTATTTCGTCGAAAAATAAATTCATATCGAAGATATGTCTTCCATACACTGAACTTCAACTCCCACAAGCTATGAATTTTCAACATTTACAAAATTGAAAATTCAATGCGACGTAAAATGATTTGTGTAACGGTCGAAGGACTATACCTATACAGGTGTAAGGAATGAAAAGGAGTAACACCGAATATGGTACACTTTATAAACTTTACCCAACTAGCAATGCAATAAACAAAAAAAAGGGTGCCAAAGCGAAATAGTTTGTGCATAAATACGCAAATCCATAAGTTTACGTTGAATACGTAACGAAGTACGAAACCACTTTTATAAAATATTACATTTTATATAGCAGACAGACAGATGAACAGACAGACTTTCTACTGACAAACAGACAGTTATCAAGACACAGACTGACAAAAAACAAATCGCAAGAACAAGAGTGTTGATATTGCCCCCTTCCCCCACTTTAGCCGCACAACAAATTTGATTTGTATTTCTGTGGTTCACCTTTCCTGTCGTCGGCACACTACCAACACCAACACCAACGTTCTATGCCACACAACCACATGGAGCATTTTCATATTTCGTGAATGAAAAGGTGCAACAACGCCGTGGTATTGTCAGTGAGTTGAATTTAAAGTTCTATATGATATAGTTTTGCTACGTTCAGTTTGGGTTTAGTTTGGTATATTCTCTGGGAATGGATTGTATGCGGCTAACCGAAACAATTAAGGAATTTCGTAATGCAGTTTGATGTCGATGTTGACTTCAACGACGACGACAAATGTAATGTGGAATATTTAAATGGATTTTGGATTTCATTGTTATTGTTGTAGTTTAGTTTAAATTCAAAAGCCGCTAAAAATAGTCACGTCGTGGACGAAAATGTGGAAAATATCGAAATTAGACAAAAAACTTTCAAATGAGAAATAATTGGAATTACGTGTCTGCATGTGCAATTTATAATGCCAAGTAGGTATTTTCACGAAAATAACTTTGAGTTGAAAACAATACTACGCCAAATAACCGATATCAAGCCCTAATACAGTTGCTTATCAAAACCAAAAATATGTCCATTTAGGCTTAATGCATGAAATATCATTTCATCCCCACAAACTAATGTATAAAAATGATCATAAAGAAACCTCTGTTTAGGTGGGACTAAAGTAATAGTTCATAATGTAAGATCTATGATCTGCCCTAAATGGTATTGGGCGTATGTATTAATTTCCATCGTTTTTCAAAAGATATCGCCATCAAAACATTGTGACTTAAATGTTAGATCAGAAACGTCATATCTGAAGCCTAGGCATCTGTCAACAACTCTGCATCATTAGATTTGAAAATTTTCATCCGCATCATAAATTTGACTGTGCTCCAAAATGTCCAAAATTTGCGGGAAGTTTTACTTCACTACTATATTTCAAAGAAAACAGCTGCCGAGAGTCAGCGCATTCTTGTAGAAGTTTATGGGGACTATGCTCCAGCTGAATCAAGCTGTCGCACACTGCGTTGGCTAGTGGGCAAAAATCAAAATTTTTTGTGACTCGAAACCTAATAATATTGATATCAATCGACAGGTAATTGTATCAATAAAATAAAAACAAAATATTTAGGGGGAAAACTCAGTTTTGGCTACGCTGTGACACTTCAAAGTTGAGATATTTTTTAAAAAAAAATAATGTTTTATTCACTTCGTTTCGGGTTCTCTTAAACAAACAATTATCAAAAATTTGTCTTTTGATTAAACTAAGCGAGGTAAAGTTTTATATTATGAATAATATTTGAGTAAATAAATAAAACTAAAAAATTTTGGAAAATATATAATTTGATGTATATTGTAGTGGTTTTAATACACGATATTATCAAATGAAAAACTTCAGAAATTGACAATTTTCGATGAAAAAAAAAAAAAACAAATCATATAAAAATAAGTGCCGTTTTTTTTCTTAATCTACTAGCTCGAATTCTATATAATCAAGAACTGCAAATAACTTTTCCTACTTCGTCCTACAAATATTTTTTTTCTTTTTTTAAAAAATGCTTAAAACGAAAAATTTGTATGAAATATAAAATTTATGTTGAAAATTTTTTTTTTGTTTTTATTAACACAAATGGTTTCACAAGTACAAAAAACATTATTCCTACTACGTACATTTCATTTGTTAACATTAAACATTACTTTTTCATCATCGTTATATATGGACCTTAAGAAAATCGTCCTAAATACCTGGTTTATAGCAAAACTATAAAGTTTACAACAAATTTGAGATCATTTTTGAGCTCAGCGACCCCAAATTACTTATAGTACCAAATTTCATCGATATCCAACCACTCCTTCTATTTTTGACCATTGCTTGTATGGGCTCAACGCACTGTGTGTCGTGAGTAGTTTCGACGGTTTAAAAGTGGTGATTTTGATGTCGAAGACAAAGACCGTCCTGGTCAGGACCAGCTAGGTGTGATCCATTATGAGCTGTTGCCAGGTGGCCAAACCATTAATGCTCAACACTTTCGTCAACAATTGATCCGATTGAAGCAGATGGGATGGAATCCATAAATTGCCAGAAACATGGGAAAAATACTTTGAATAAAATACATTGTACCATTTTATTTAAATAAAGTCACAAATAAAAAAAAAAACGATGGAAATTAATGCATACACCCAATATATGGTCCATAATCTATGGTTTTTAATATGCCATAGTATGAGATCTATAACAAGTTCCGACACAGTTTTGCAAGAGTTAGAAATTCTAAAATAGTCGTAACATAGACGTTAAAAAAATACTCATTTGTAGTCGTTTTTCCCCAGCACGTCAAATTTTTTTTAAATTAATAACTGAAGTATGCAAAAAAACAATTTACAAAAAATATCAAAAAACCGTTTCCTTGTTTTGAACCGACATATAAAAGGTGATCCAATACGAGGTCTCTTTTCTAACTGGGTTGTTTTGACAGCTGCTATGTGTCAAATGGCTTGTCTATATGACGTTTGTGTTTAGTATTCAATACTAAATAGACTTACTCCTGAACAACGTTTATTAATTGTGGAAACTTACCACAAAAATCAGTCATCAGTTAGAAAATGTTATAGAGTTCTTCAAAATCATTTTGGTCGTTATGAGCGTCCAACTGAGCGCACTATTCGAAAAGCCATCACCATATTTCGAAGCAATTTTACACTACTGGACATTCATCATTCAACCAGAGTGCAAAGAGCTCGTAATTTGGAGAATGTTCCTGCAGTAGTAAAAAGTGTTCGTAAAAACCGTGAACAATTCATTTGTCGCCGATCTTATGCTTTTTGGCATCTCTTATGGATCATTGTGGCGTATCTTGAGAATTGAAGCCGGCTGATCTCTGTGTACGTTTTAATTTCGGGATATGGACCTTATGGGCAAAATTGCCGTACCAGAAGCAATCCAAGAGCTTCTAATGTATCCCAATAAATGAACTGTTTGGTGTGGTTTATGGACAGAAGGCATCATCGGACCGTATTCCTTCAAAAATGCGTATGGAGCCCATGTTTCGGTCAATGGTGCTAGCTACAGAACAATGACCAATGACTTTTTGTTGCCAAAAACTCAGGATATAAGTATCGCCAAATTCTGGTTTCAACAGGATGGCACAACATACCATACAGCTGAAGAAACAATCGCTTTATTGAGGGAAATGTTCGATGAAAACATTATCTCAAGAAATGCTCCTGTTAATTGGCCACCAAGATCATGCGATTTGACGCCATTTCTTTGTGGATATGTTAAATCACTTGTTTATGTCGACAAACGCGAAACTATTGTCGCTTTGGAAGCCAACATTACTCGTATTATTCAAGGAATACCGGCCTATATGCTCGAAAGAATTGTCGAGAATTGGACCTGCAGGATGATCCATTTAAGAGATAGTCGTGGGCAACATTTGAACAAAATAATTCTTAAACATTGAATTGTAGGAACCGAACTATCATTCCAAATAAATATTTGCATCAATGCATTGATTTTTATGTATTTTATTTAGATAAAAAAGTAGGAAGCTCTTATTGAATCACCCGTTATAACTATATGGTCCTTGAATCTGAGTTGTAACATTTACTCAGCAAACTTATGCATCTTATAACGAGGAATACTTTTGTGGAAAACTTTAACCCTCTCCATCTCCCATTTTCAGCTCTCAAGATTGAAAATGAGCAAAATCGGTTAACGGACACGCCTACCGCTCGATTTTAATTTTTATGTATTTCGAATCAGCACAAGTCAACGAAAAAAAAACCGTGGAAAAAACATCAGTGATAATACTTCGAGGTTATCTCGATCTTGCCGGGAGCTGTGCGTGTCATTTGTGCAGACTGAGGAAATTCTGTAAGATTACTTTAATTGCACCATCGACAAAATGCTTTGCAGCACTTCAAACATGCTTATGTCCTTTTTACGGATAAGAAAATGGAACAAAATTACCATTTGGCAGGCTTGACGGATCTGTCAAAAAAAAAACAGGATTTTTGACAGGAAAGTCATCTCATGTAGTTCAAATCGGAAAACACCATTTTTTGTCGAATTTCAGAGCCGCATAGGAGATTGTAAGGTTCGGCATAGAGTTTGGGTGATGTATGTTATTGGACCATCAGAAAACGCAACCATTCTTAATCAACTGGTCCGGCAGTATATAGCGTAAAGACACAGAAAAAAACTTTTTATTTCCAACAAACTTTATACATTAATAAAAAGACAAATACAATAAATACAGTTAAAATTCATTCACAATGATGACAATAGCTCTGTTAGCCAAATCAGCAAGTTACTAACAAAAAACCAATGAAACAAATTAACCTGCTCTGCAATCTTTTCCATTGAATATTTCGTAATTCAAACAAACTTTGAGTTTTCTATTATTCATTTTACACAAAAACCTAAATAAAATCCATTATTTTCATTTAAATTCACTTACACAGGATGAAATATACCACTGCTCAGTTTAATTTTGCTGATTTATTGTCTCTTTCTCTCTCCCTCAAATTTCTTCCACAGAAATGGAACAGAACAACGACGACATGATGACATAAAAAATTCATTAAAAGTAATAAACTAATTCCATTCGATCCTATTAAAAATCATTTTCAAATTAAGGATATTTGCATATCCTCAACAAACTCAAGGCAGCCAGCCAATCTACAACAACGCTGAGAATAAGGAATGGATTTTTTTTTTTTTTTGGCTTGCTTGGTCCTGTTTTCTGAGTAAAAAGAAGCTTAATGAGTAAACGAAGTAAGTAGTAGAAGAAGTGAAAACTTGTTTTTGTTTGCTTTTATGTTGACGTTGGCATTGTTGTTGTTGTTGTTGTTGCTGTTAAGGATATTTTAATTTTCTTGTGTGGTTGTGTGTGGTGTGTGTGTGTGTGTGTGCGTCTAAAAGGACATGAACAGGACATTCAAAAATGACTGTGTGGTAAAGCCACTGTGTAGTGGTGCTTGCTGCTGCTGCCAACGCTCATCAATCAGCTGCAGACTAATTACATAATCTTCTCTTGATTATTCTGCTGAGCTAAAGTGTATCCCGGTTTTTGTGAGAATAATGGAGTAAGGGATGGGTGTTTCCTTAAAGTACGGCGGTGTTATAAAAAAATATGATAAAGCCGCATTTGTTGTGAACAGCTTTAATGAGAATTTAGCTTTACCCAGTGTGCCAAACGGACTCGTTTCGGATCCGTAACGGGTTCATATTTTCGTACTTTTTATCCGTTACGGAATCCGTTACGTATCCGTTATTGATCCGTTTGCGGGAAAGATTCCTAAAAAAAAAGCGAATCGCTTTTCTACTTTTATGGATCCGTTAAATCTTGCCAGAAACAGACGGCGCTAGTGAGCCTTATGATTTATGCATAATGGCGATCCTGCTCAGAGAGTTTACTCGTGACCTATAGCACAATCGCTTAAGCACCGCGTTCTCTTTCATTAGAAGACCGGAGTCACGGGTTCAAGTACGGTTTCTGGCAAGATTTAACTAAAACTGATCTGATGAGGCTATATACATGTTTATATATGAAAAATATATAAATATGTATGTGGAAGTAGCCGAAACATATGTAATCAATTTCCATGTTAACACTTGCTTTCGTCTGTTGTTGAAAAATTGCAAAAATGACTGTTTAATTAGTTCAATATAAAATTATCATACTTCAATTTAGAAAAAGCGCGTTGGTACTTTCATTAGTACTATACAAGCAATAAAAAACAGTCAATAAACTAACTTCGCTATTTGTTTTGTTTCCAGTGAGTTAAGAAAAGCAATTTGGCAAAAAAATGGAAATTTCAAGAAATCATTGGATTATTTTTCACAAATTTCGACGTGGCTTATGTCAACAAGAATGTGTCGATGAACTCAATTCTTTATATGGCGATAAAGTAGCATCAAAGATCACAGTATATAGTTGGTATAGTGAAATCAATTGTGGTCGTCCAAAATCGATTTTTGGCCTCTCAACATCGATGCAGTGCATGAACTGATAATGAAAGATCATCATGTAGCATATTGTGAGATAGAATCATCCTTGCACATTAGTTCCACTCCAATACATTCGATTTTGTTGTTGTTGTTTGTTCTCATTGGAAACCCCATAATTTATCAATCGCTTAAAAAAAGGCTCGCATTGTTTGGTGTAAGGAAATGACCGTGGTGCTTCAAGAGACGTGTATAAGATCGTGACAGGTAACGAATCATGTTTATATGCGTATGAGCCGGAAACAAAACAGCAATCGACCGTGTGGGGTATTCCAAGAGAAGCTAAATCCAACAAAAGTTGTTAGTGGAAGAAGCACAGCGAAGCAAATGGTCGCCTGTTTCTTCGGCCGAATGGCTCATGTGGCCACTGTTCTGTTTGAGCAATGTAGGATAGTCAATTCTGAGTGGTACAAGACCATTTGTTTGGCGGAAGTCTTCGGAAAAATTTGTAAAACCAACCCCCGAAGACGAATCATTCTCCATTATGACAATGCGAGCTCTCACACATCTCGTGAAACAGATGAATTTTTGAGCAGTCAGAATATCGAATTGATGACTCATCCTAAGTACAGTCCTGATTTTGCACCCAATGATTTCTTTTTGTTCCCGAACATTAAAGGTAAACTGCGTGGTCAACGATTTACGAGCGTTGAAGTAGCAGTTGAAGCGTTCGAAAACCATGTTTTGGGGGTGTCTCAAGAGGAATAGGAAAACTGCTATGAGAAATGGTTTGAATGAATGCAAAAATGTATTGATCATCAAGGGGAATATTTTTAAAAACAATAAAGCCATTTTCAATTAAAAATGTTTGTTATTATTTGCTATTCCCGAAATATAAGTAGTGCCCTACGTATGTATTTAAAGAGCCTTAGATAATTTTATATTGAGTGCTGCTCATTTTTGTTACAGTTTTTCATTCACTTTCTTTCTGTTGGTACTTCATATTGTTGACAAATCAAATCTCTTGAGGATTATGGGGATGATATGTTGATGTCACTAAAGTTCTGTATCTTAAAGAGAGTAAATACGTTTGGTTGCTAATTACTACACTGGACATCAAACCATTTTATTTTTAGTAAAATCAAATACAGGACAATGCAGTAAAACAAATAACAATTAGAGTTTTTGTTTTATTGTTACTTGTGTAAATAATGTGTACATAGTTTATTGACATTTACTTGTTAGTTCAGTACATTTCTATAACAAATATTGAACTTAAACTTCTTTGAAGAGTTTTGTGTTTTTTCTGTGTTGTTAATGTTTTATAAAGACTACAGTAACAGCATTAAATGTACTACAAATTTCCAACTTAAAACTATGTAAACTGCTCACATATGGTATAAACTACAAAGCTCATCACCCACTCCTCCCTCACAAAAAAAAAAAAAAAAAAAAAAACAAAAAAAAAAAAGATTCTCAACCAACAAACAAGGCTTATCAATGTAAGTCCCTCTAATACCCGTATACACTTACGAGTACTATGGTGAAAGATAAATTTCTCTCGCAGTACATAAAAATTATGATTATTATTGCCATATAAAGTGGCAAAATTTATTGGCAAAACATCGAAATCTACAAATTCATACACAATCACATAAATTTGTTTTGTTGGTATTCCCAAGGGGAAAAGTAGTGCTTCAAAAACCCTTCTGAAGTGCATCCTTTTCACCAATAAGCGCTTCCGCTCCGTAAGAACAATACTTTCTTTTTAACATTGCATGTCATAGGATGCAAGCGAGCAAAAGCTTACCGCAGCCTTACCAAAAAAGAGTTTTTAAAGCGCTTATTTGTAATGCTGCGGTAAGCGTTTTTTCAATAAAATTAAAAAAAAGAAAAAAAAAAAAAAAAACTGGCCGCGCCAGGATTTGAATCCACGACCCTCCGCGTGCTAGATATTTTTTCTTACATTTACCAACCCTTTAGACCGCTCCACCAACGCCCGATGATATGAAGAGGTATTAAATTTGTATATAAAGCAAATGTTGTCCTGCAGCATTACATAGAATCATTGTGCAATCAGTTTCAATTCAAGTAAGCAAAAGTAAATAAAAATGAGAAATTAAAATAGAAAAGTGAAATAAAAAAGGTTGAATAAAAAATATTTTAATAAAAAAAAAAAAATAAAGCAAAAACAAATAAAAAAACGGAAAAAAAAAATCACCCGGGCTGGGTTCGAACTCACGTTGTTCTTACTGCAGCCTTATATGGAATCATTGTGTAATCAATTTCAATTCGGTTAAACAAAAGTAAATTAATAAGAGAAAGGAAAATAGAAAAGTGAAATAAAAGATGTTGAATAAAAAATATTTAATTAAAAAAAAAAAAATAAAGCAAAAAAAAGTAAAAAAAGTAAAAAAAAAAAATATCCCGGGCTGGGTTCGAACTCACGTTGTTCTTACTGCAGCCTTATAAAAAATCATTGTGATAGTGCTTCTAAATTTCTATGGGGACAAGCACTTTTGAAGTGCTTGGATCAGAAGCGCTAGAAATTTTTCCTCTTGGGTTACTACTACCACTACTACGACCCTCTTTTCGTATGTTAGCTCTGAAAAGAGCTTGTGATATATATTTTTTTCATAAAATACGAATATTATGATTATTGCTATCGCATATAAATTCCCTGCTACTGTTTGTCATATATGTATTCATATTTGTGTGTGGTGAACATATGAATAGTTAGTGTGTGTAACCCATCTTTGGATACGGAAATACTAAGGGAAATTGTATATGTGGTGATAAAAATACAATGGGATGTTTAGGATGTTGAGCATCGGCAGTATGGCAATAAAAATTCTATTGCTTTTTCTTATATCGATGAATTATATCATCTTATTCAATCTTCACATTAGTATTAAAATGTTTATTTAATGTAGAGTTGTAGAGTATTGAATTATTTATAAGAAATATCCATATAAATCATAACAATGCATAGGCCATACTGAAGATTTTTAAATAAATGGCTTTAGTTCTTTAAAAAAAAAAAAAAAAAAAAAAAAACATTTTACAGACTAATAGCTTTACCCGGTGCGTATTGCCTGTCCTTTGTCCCGTTGTCTTTTGCTAATGTACCAAATCTTATTTATCTGTGTCAAATTGTTTCAGAGCTATAATGAATTTTTTCGGATTGAATATTCGTTTCGATGCCCTTTACATGCATATGTATCAATTTTTATTCATATGCGTCAAATAGTTTCGGATATGTGATTAATTATCCTTTTAGGGGGCGTGGCAGCGCCTACTATTTCAGTTATTCTTATTTATATCATCAATATTATCCCTTTACGTCAAACAGTTTCAAAGATATGGTAAACTTTGTTTTTTTTGGGGATGGCAACGCCCATTTTTCTAGCCTGTGACTTCTTCTCGTTCTGAACTAGCTCACTTTAAAAATTTCATCGAAATCAGTTAAGTAGTTTTCGGGTCTATAAAAGATTAACATACCGCCAAATATTATTCATCTACATCAGGCATGTCAAACTCAATTTCAAACTGGGCCGAACGATCGAGGATTTTCGATTTGGTGGGCCGCAAAAAATATAATTTATAATAATAAAAATTTAAATTTGGAGATAAATAGTTTGGCTTTTTTTAAATTTTTATGGAAAATGGAAAAACTTGCCTTCTTACTACCTGAAATATTCAAAACGTGCCTCGAACTCCATTTTTATTCAAGAAGTTTTTCCCGAAGTTACATCTTTTTCCCACAGAAATAATTTTGATTTAGAATCCCTAATTTAGTTTTTCATTGTTGTTTTAATATAACTTTGTCCTTGTAGTTTAAAATTCAAATCTGCAAACTGTTTCATTATATTAACGATAAGAAAAGGTCATTCAGTAATTTTCCGTCAGATAACAGCTCAGTATTTTCTTTCTTCATTTCTAAAATATCTTTTCCTCGTTTCAAAATCTTTTCAGAACTTCATAGGATGATAGCCAGGGTTACCGTGGAGAAGAAATTTTTTATGGATGTTACGATTTCATACAATTTAGTTGATTTTTTTTTTTTTTCAGACTAATTTCTTCTGAATAAAAATTTAGATTTTTCAAATGTAATTATATTTATCCTCAATTTTATTTATTTATTTATTATTTTTAGATCAACGTTTGGGCCGCAGATTGAAAGATAATGGGCTACATATGGCCCGCGGGCCGCGAGTTTGACATGGCTGATCTACATCAAATAGTTTCAGAGCTATGATGAGCTTTTTTCCATAGTGGGGTGTCCCCAACATTCATCATAAATATATTCTTGATCAGTTTCATCCAATAAGTCAATAGAGTCATGTCCGTCTGTCTGTCTGTCGGGCTGGCTATCTCTGTGTCTGCCAGTAGAAAATTTTTTTACGGAAAAACTAAACAAGATAGAACGATGAAATTTGGTTCGCTGGGATTGAAAATAAGAAAAATCGATCAACGGACATGTCTATCGCCCATGCAAAAAAAAACACTTAGGCCCAATTTTATAAGTATTATTCGCTAAACCCCAACCAAAATACACATAAATACTAGGAAAACTAAGTGGACGCTCTGAGTAAAAATCAGGAGAGCTCAAACAAGGGGGCGTGGTACCTCCTTTTTAAGAAAAAAAAAAAAATATGCTAAATTGAAAGTGTTTTCTGAGATAATTCAACTACATGACAAATAAACTTTTTATTGAAAAATTTTGAAAATTGAGCGGGATGTTAGCAAAAACAAATACGATCAATGATAAATAATAATTTTAATACGTTTGTATTAGTTATTGCTAGTTTTTTATTAGTTTTTTATAAACAAATGTTCATTTGACCTGGTTCCCTACACGATAATTTAAAATTTCTTCCAGAAACAGAAGCCTTGATGTCCAAAGATGAAAAATCCATTTAAATATTTTTGTGCTCGCCCTTGTGGTAAATGATATTAAATATTGTTTGGCGCCACGCACAGTGTTTTAATGAGATTCTTGTGTTGGAAATAATATGACCAAAAAACGTGTTTTTTAGCCAAAATAGGTCTTCAGTAGAATCAAAAGTGCTCCGTTGGTTTTTCTCAGAATGAAAAAAAAAAATGATGCAGATATCGTTTTTAAGAGTCCCTCAAACTTTTGATTTTATTTTGGGATGAATCTAAATTTTGACCCGGTCTAATGAGCAAGAATACTTCTCATCGTTTCTCTTCATTGGCAAAGAAGTTTCATTTCGCTTAAAAGTGCACAATTTTCTTTTATTTCTAGCATGAGTTTTTTAACTCTGTTTTCACGAAATAACCGAAGTCCTAACAATTCCAATTAAAAATAAAATTTCAATTATAAATGTAATAATTTATGCTTCGCTAAGCTTTTTGGTGAATAATAAACCAATTAGTTTGCGCATCATTAAATTTGATATTTAATAGTCATTCATTCTCTATATAAAGTCCAGTCCATCCTTAACAAGCACACATTTATGACCAAACCAAAATCAACCATTTAATTTCGAACAAAAATTGTGGTCATAGCGGGTGTTAATCTCTGTGGTTTTCACTAAATGAACTGCACTGTAATCGTGGTAGTACAAGTCATTCAACGAAAGCATATTGATAACGCCCAGTATTATGTAGTATTGTTGGTGGACTTAAGTAGCCTCATTGTTAAGGGAAATTCGAGATTTTTTTCTATTTGCATGCGTTAAATCAGTGCATAACTTGAAAATTAACGCTTCGTTAAATGAATTTAATTAGTACATCGGCATTGTAAAAATGTTTTATATCAAGGAATTTACATCTTTACTAAGTTTGTTTTCATTTATTGGTCCTTAATTGAAAACACCAATATTGGGAAAGCAAAAAAAAAAAACGTTTTACAAACCGCCGGCTTTCAACAGCCGCAAGCTTTCAATTAACGACTGCTTCCCATTATGATTGATATATCATTTTAAAGGAGACAGTTGGAAATAGGAATACCCAGTACGTCGTGACAGCGAATGATTAAAAAGACAGACCAACGAATTTGCAAAACTGGAAAAGGTATCATAATCTAAAAGGTATCAGCTCAGCAGATATTAATCTCACTACAGTCGCTACTATAGAAAAAACCGAAAAATATAAAAGCTTAAAAATTTGTTACAAAAAAGTTTCGAGCACTTCTTGTCGTACCACTAATATAACTTTCGACCTTTAAGGCTAATAAGTCCATTCTTTCTGATTTTAGAGTTAACTTAATTCATTGATCGCACTATCAACAATATTACTACAGAACAGGCACACATATGTATAATAAAAAAAATGGAATGAACTTTTGACCAGGCATTAGGATGGGTCGATTTTTATGGAAGGAAATTAAATCGGTCCGGCTAATTTAGAGAAACTTTTCCGAAGAAAGTATATATTCATTACAGTATACCTCCCCAATATTTACAAAGTATATTTCGCCGGTGCTTACGAAGACTATCTCTTCTTTAAATGCGGACAAGAAAATCCTTTTTTTCAAACTGCGGCGAAAAAGATCTTTTTTGTGCGAATGCGGACAAGAAAATCACTTTTTACAAAATGCGGGGAAGAAAATCTTTCGAAAAAAAGGAATAGGAAAAATTTCTCTGAAAAAATTATTTTAAAGAGATTTTCTTCGCCGCATTTTGTAAAAAGTGATTTTCTTCGACGCATTTTATAAAAAGTGATTTTATTGTCCGCATATTGCAAAAAAGATTTTTTTCGCCGCAACTTTCGGTTGGAAAATATTCTTTGTAAGCACCGGCGATCTGTCCTCAAACATTTTTTTAAGACTAGGAAAATAAGGAATTTTCTACGGAACAATTCGAAGTGAACTTTTTTTACCGGAATAATCTTTAAAATAAAGTGTGAAATGTCTTAAATGGTGCATAACTCGGAAAGTAAGAGTATAATCGGAAAAGTATAAATGTATAGTTTGATAAGGCAGATTATTCCTCAAAACAGCGATTTCTGCAACTCCATGAAAAGATATTTCGAAATACTGTAGTTAAATGTTTAATGCTAACCACCGATTCGGCCTCAGCGGTGAAAAGTACATAAGGGCATATATGTCTACACAAAAGTGTTTTTTTTTTTGTTTTATTTTGTATGCCTATGTTATCAAAAAATAAAAACAAAGGCCATTTCCGGTTCGTCGCTTTTATCTTTGCCTCACAGGTAATTACAATTACAATTAGTAAATAACTTCTGGCGTCTTTTGGTTGTAATATCTCAAATGAAACAACATAAGAAATTTGCGACACAAGACAAAAACAAAAAAAGTGCTCCAACACTTCCGGTGAGCTGTTATTTAAGTAAGTATGTATGACTGTCTACTTTTGGCGCGACATCCTTAATAAAAGAACAAGTAAATTTTATCTTTTATGGGATGTTATGATATTGCGGCTTTGCCCGTAATTTCTGCGAATTGGAAAATTGGATTGTGTAGCAAATAAGTGCTTCCCTACTAGCCAAGCTGTTTTTCTAACTAAACATTTATACAAAAATCTATCTTTCAAGGCATCTTACGAAAAAAGTGTTCAATGCATAAAATGCTTAGAATCGTCCAAGAAATAATTTTTTAATAAATTTTTGAAAAATTTTCTAAAAAAAAAAGTTTCAAAAAATTCCAAAAAAAAAAAACACGTATTTCTTGAACAAGCATTTTAGGCCTAGTACACTTTTTTCGCAAGATGCCTTCCTCTTGAGTAAAAAAAAGAGTTTTATTTGCCGCGGGCGTTCAAAAGTCAAAAATTCTTATGTAGCGACCGAATCCCATCTTGAGTCATACATCATTTTAAAGCTTATAAATTAAGCTTTAATTTAAAGTAAATACTTCTAGGAAAATTTAAGGGGGTTTTTAAAAAAAAATGCAAAAGTATTTTTAAATTTAAAATTTTTTTTTTTTTTTAGTAATATTTTTTATAAAAAGAACACTTAAAAATTAATAGCACAAGTTTCTTACAATAATCAACTTACAAAGATTTGTGTAAGCTATAAAGTTTTGAAAATACACCCTTTTTATAAAAAATACAAAAATCGCTAACTTCCGGTACTACCATATTGCCAAATTTGAGCAAAATCGGAGACAAAAAAAATTTTCAGCTGGTACACTTGGCGTTTTTTGCTTCATGCATACTTTCCTACACCTACCACGCCTCCTTCTCTACATTACAAACGGGTGGACATAGTGATGGCATGTTTTTTAGGACATAATCTATAGACTATTTATAGAAAAGTTGATAGCTATAATCAGTACTAAAACCTATTGACACAAAAAAACATAACAGGATATTTATATAGCCCTTTGAATGATATATGCATATCCCGAGTAGAATATGGAACTGTAGAACTTATAGATTGCATAATTGATAGAGGTGTATTTGCTCATGTAAAGATGGTCATATGATTTATCAAACAAACAAACAAACAAACAAACAAACAAACAAACTTGATGCCCCCAACAACTCTTTTCTTGTGCTCCAATTTCAAAGGTAAATATCTTAAGCAAGTACACGTAGCTTTATGAGTAGCAGCTATGGCGCGGGAACTATGCTACGACTTTTCTTATGCTACACCTTTTTAAAGCATCTCAGTTTTGGTAGAGTAATTAATCAAATGTAATTTCATGTACTTTGAGCCAAAATTTCAACTTCTTCTACTTCTTTGTTGCGACATTTAATAACGAAATAACGTTGGAAATCGACTGTAAGGTTGTATACGTACGTATATCATAAGATACAAACATATAACGAGTGGTAGGCGGGAGGGAGCATGTCAAAGAAGTTGAATTTAGTGGTTTTGTTAAGTGATTATAATTACTTTTGGTATTTAGCCATTTGCATACATTAATACTGGGCTGAATAGTAAAGTATGTACTAGACGAGCTTATTAATGACATGTAGGCGCTTTCCTTAGAAGAATTTATGATCAAATTTTATGCATATTAATAATTTGGTGTTGAGAAGTTCAATTTTAAGAAATAATTATTATCGTTTTATATGAACTAAGCCATCAAGAGACGGCTATTTAAATAAACTATCTAAGTGAGGAAGCTTTAACCCAAAATAAAACGTCACCATCTTGTGTAATCTTTTGCAATAACTTTTATCTATCACTGCTACTTCTCTGATCCTTTGATTTTATTCTCCAATTAAAATGTAGAGTTTTTTAAGTAATTGATAAATTAAATACCTTTTTCACGTGGTCCAAAGTTCTTACTTATAAAGGATCCGTATTCTTATTAATTTTTTTCTGATAATTCATTAAATTCTTTTGATTATTTCATAGAAAAGTTTTGAATTGTAAAAAAATATGTTAAATTTTTTTGGTTTCAAAACTATACGAAACTTTTCGAAATATAGGCAAAAGTACCTGGAAATCGATCCCTGCTCGGTAGACTATCTGATCCGAACATTTTAGTCGATATTGTTTTATTCATAACTGTTTTATGTGACGCAATTCGATATCTTTCTGTCTCTTATTTTCATGCTTTGAAAATGACAAAAATGCAGAATGAGAACAATAATGAGAAAAAACTCAAAAAGTATCGAATGGTATGGGAAAGAAATAGAAAAATATCAAAAAGACAAAATTGATGTTATTTATTGAAAAGTTTCAAAAAGTATAGAAAAAAACCTAAAGAAATCTGAAAAATATAGAAAAACATCGAGAAAAGTAGTAGGGGAGGGGGGGGGCTAGTGTGGACAATTTTTATATACATAATTACAAAATTATATATGTAAATATATAATTTTTGTAAAAAGTAATTTTTAGCGATTACTTATACCTCTTGCCTTCATAATTGCATCAATAGTTATGATTTTTTATTTTCATAAATGCTTTATTAAATTATTTTAAAAAGAGCTTACATTTGTCCACACTAGCCCCTTATACGAGGCTAGTGTGGACAACCACTGATTTAACTGGGGGCTAATGTGGACACCATAAGAAACTTCATAATTCATACAAAAACGTTAAGAAAGAGTTCAGATACATGTTTATTCAAGAAAATAATGATGTAATATAAATAATATTACAAATAAAAAATTAACTGCTATCCCATGTTGTATTTGGAGAAATTTATATCAACCTTCATATAACTTGCTGATCGAGATGTTCCCGGCAGTTGTTGTGATTGTGGCAGCTTTGCCACTATTTCATTTCGGTGAATTTGGCTGGTATCCAGTTAATCGGGATACGTGAATCTGTCGTCCTTTCTTTTTAGTAACGTACTTTCTTGGAACGGCTTTTAAAAATGGTCTGACGATTTCTGGAGTCATTTCAGCTGCTGCGGACATGTCCACACTAGCCCCATTTCAGTTGTCCACACTAGCCCCTTCATGTCTTGTTAAGCAAAAATATTTTTTTTTTAATCTTACGGTAAAGTTCTTCAAAAATAATTTCAATGGTTTAAATAAACACTATTTTAAGTTGTATTATCTATTAACACCACAGCAGATAAATTACTTTTTGCTGCGTAAAACACGTTCGGTCACGTTATCATGGAAAGCTGAACTGCCAACAAATGAATTATTTTTTTGGTGATGCAGAGTGCAAATACCAACTTGAAAAATATATAACAGAAACAAAAAATTCAAAACGGCGCGAGAATTTGAATTTGTCCACACTAGCCCCCCCCCCCCCCCCCCTTCCCTATATTATCAAAAAACTTATGGGAAAACTTTGAATAAGTCCTAGAAGGTCAAACAAGATTATAAATTTCAAAAGTTGTAGGAAATCCTCAAACAGTATGAGTGTTCGTTTACAGAATTAAAGTTTTAGCCCGTAATGCTTTCGCTGACGTGCATTTTATGTGTACAGAAATAAAAGGCTTTCGTTTACGCATAAATCGTACGTAACCGAAAGCTTTTCGGGCTAAAACTTTAATTCTGTACTCGAAAAAAACGGAAAATGTTGTAAAAGCCTTGAATATTGGAAAACATTAAAAAAATTAAAAAGTATTGAATGGTATTGATAGTGGAGCCGTTACATAAAATTTTATAGACTTTTCTATGCGTTTTCTTTCTATGAAGTTCCAACGTTTTGCAGGCTTTGTCATTCCTTTCAAGAAGCTTATACAGTCGTGCTTTCGTCAAAATTTCTATTATTAAGACATATCAAACTTTTGTGGGAGAACATATTTGCAAACTTTCTATTGTATTATCTAAAGAAGTAGTATTTTGCGAGAAATAACATTTAACGTGTTTTATTTGTATGGGAGGTTCCACGTCGACCGGAGATATTTTACCCACTTTCAAATCAAGTACGTTTAATGCCAAGTAGACTCAATACAGTTAATTTCATAAAGATTGCTTTAGTCGTTTTCTTTTTATAGCGTATTATATTTTTGTGGGCAGTGCCATGCTCTTCAACGAGTTTTTCGAATATAACGACATATCACATATTATTTCTTGTTTTCAGGCATAGCATCCCCTAAATTTTCATCAAAATTGTTGGAACTGTTTTCGAGTAATATTGAAACAAAATTTTCAATGGTTAAAAAGGGGGCGGCTATTACAAGGCAGTGACAATCAGTAGTCGCTTGCCAAATTTCATCAAAATACCCTTTAGCGTTTGCGATTTATGACATAATTTATTTTGAAATTTAGAGTGGAGCACGCCCCCTAATAAGCTACTACAAAGTCGAAACATATGTTCAGTCTTCATGCTATGCTAGTGAGCATCGTTTTCAATAGTTTCATTAAAATCGCAACACCCGTTTTTGAGAAAAATTTGGGCATATAAAAAAAGTCCAAAGCCTTTTTTCTAGACTAACATGCGCATTTCGTTTTAAAATAAAAAGGAAGTTTGAAAAATGTATGCAAAAGCTTTATCGCAAAATACTTGAACCTATTCCTGTGGAATTTTAATAGAGTGTTTCTTTGCGTTATCGACCAAGATTCGACTTGACATCTCCGATTTCTATGAAAATTGGTGAAAAGTTAGTATTTGACACACATATTACTGGGGTAAAATGATTTTCCGAAATTCCGAAAATTTTCAAGATGGCGGCCATAGGACGTTCGATCCAGCCTTTGGATACTCCCATATTTGAAAATTAATAGCTCTTTGGCTTTTTAACCAATTTTAATGAAATTTTCAGGATTTTTGTAGAAAAATATGAGCTTTTGAAAAAAAATAGTTAAACTGAAAAAAAATTTATTTTTGGTTGAAAAAAATCTTTCTTTCTTTTTCAAAGCCAATTTGGGTCTTGGAGCACCCTCTTAATTTTTTTCTTAAATATTTTTATTTAAAAGTAAGTTTTATTAGAATTATTTTTCAGACCTCAAAATTGTGGTATGTTTTACGGTTATCAAGTTATGAGTTTTTGAAGTTGTGTTTATCATGAGCCGTTGGTGCGGGTGCGCTACCATACAGGGCTGGCACGGTCCGAATGGTATTTTTTCTTCAATGAACCCTAGTGAAATTTTTCATAAAATTTTTTTGTGGAATATTTTAACCCATTATAACCAAGTTTTTGGATAAAGGGGTCAAAAAGACCCATGAAAACAGGATATGATGGGTTAAGATGTTCTACAAATTGTTCCTTGCTTGATTTCATGTTAACTTTCTGGAACACATTAAGCCATTGTATCGCGTTTCTATGTGTTTTATTGACCCTTTTATATGCGCGCGCTACCATACAGGGCTGCCACCGTCCGGACGGTTTTTTTTTTCTTTAGTAGACCTTAGTGAAATTTTTCATAAATTTTATTTTGGAATGTTTTAACCCATTATAACCAATTTTTTGGATTAAAGGGTCAAAAAGACCCTTAAAAACGGGATATAATGGGTTAATATGGTCTGAAAGCTTAACATAAAATCAAGCAAGAAACAATTTTTAGAACATCTTAACCCATCATATCCTGTTTTCATGGGTCTTTTTGACCCCTTTATCCAAAAACTTGGTTATATTCCACAAAAAAATTTTATGAAAAATTTCACTAGGGTTCAGTGAAGAAAAAATACCATCCGGACCGTGCCAGCCCTGTATGGTAGCGCACCCGCACCAACGACTCATGATAAACACAACATTATACAACTTCAAAAACTCATAACTTGATAACCGTAAAACATAACACAGTTTTGAGGGCTGAAAAATAATTGTAATAAAATTTAATTTTAAATAAAAATATTTTTAAAAAATAAAAAGTGTGCTACAAGCCCCAAATTGGCTTTGAAAAAGAAAAAAAGATTTCTTTCAACCAAAAATAAATTTTTTTTCAGTTTAATTATTTTTTTTCAAAAGCTCATATTTTTCTACAGAAATCCTGAAAATTTCATTAAAATCGAATAAAAAGCCGAGGAGCTATAAATTTTCAAATATGGGAGTATCCAAAGGCTGGATCGAATTTCCTATGGCCGCCACACAATGGGAGATTGTGGCCATAAATAGGTAAAATTTGAAATGCTATGGATTTAAAAAAATTTTACGCCAATCGTCAAATAATACTTAGGGACGGAAAAAAAACTATAAAAGTTTAAAATTTTGTATTTTTGTGATTCGTTTCCCTCTTTCTTCCGTTTATTTGCTAAACGTTTGTCAGCTGCTTTTTGCAACTCGCTTAGCTTTTTCGGAGTGTTTACTCACAATATAAATGTACAATACTTATTTGGATCATGAAATAGTATAATACGTTGACAAGTGGGGACTAGCAATCGTGAAATAACATTTCCCACTTTACCCCATAAAAAATTTCCCACTTTACCCCGATACCACATTTTGCAAAAAATGTGAGCTTCATTCTTTCACTCTATGAATTACACGGAATCCTTTTACGTTATCAAAATTAAGACTACAAAGAATATTTTTGTGTACTTACAATCGGTTTATCTCCAGAAACAGTAAAAATATCGATGCTTAAAAATTTCAAAATGAAATTTCAAAATCACTTAAAAACTTTACATGATTCCAGAGATCGCAAAAATACGTATGCACGCATCGCTATACCATAAAGATTTGTTTACGGTCATAGCAAGTACATGTCAAAAGCACATGACAACTATACTTTGCTAGTTTGGCCGAAAAGAGGCATTTCCCTCTTTACCCCACTTCCCACTTTACCCCACACTTAAATTTTTTCAACAGTATATAGTACGCAGACCCGATTATAGTACGGTTGGCAACCCTAGTGCTGATGGCTAACGTACGCATCTATCGCACAATGCATTGCAATCCACACGAAAGGTTTCCCAGTCAAATTTTTACAAGTAGTCAAAACAATAATATTTTTTTTTTTTTTTTTTTCTAATACATAATTGTTTTTTAAAAAAAAAAGAAAATTGCTAATTTTTAATACGTATGTATGGTACAGTAGAAAATGAAATCAAAAAAAACCAAAACCGAAAAATTTCTATGACTATGTTTTTTTTACCTACTTATGCATTTTGCCTAATGTAAATCATTATCTGTTCAAAACAACAAAAATAAAAAAAAAATGCATTTCTGGATTAACGTACTTTTTTTTAATATGTGAATAAGTATGCTTAAACGAACATTTTTTTGTAAACTTTGTTATTTGATAATTTGGTAAAAGGTCATTCAATAACAAATTGATTTTCAGTCAACTTCAGATTGATGTTGCTTGTGGTGCTGATTTCTAACGCACGCATCTATCACTCCCACACTGGAGGTTCTCCTGATTCAAATCTGTCCCCAAGCTTGATTTGTTCGCCAATTTGAGCCAAAAGAATTGCAATGAAATAGTTTCTAGCGCGGACTATTTTTTCCGATAGTTTTTATGAAAATAATAAATAAAATGTTTAAAGGGCGTGACAACGCCTACTTTTTTAGTGGACATTATTTGTCATAATATCTTTAACATATTTGCTAAACATCATCAATCTGCATTAAAGATTTTCGGAGATATTGATAAGTTAATTTTTTGGTAGGCGTGGCACTGCCCATTTTTCTAGTGCGGATTATTTGTTCTGATGGTTTTTTCATATGTACCAAGTAATATCTATCTTCGTCAAATATTTTCAGAAATATGATGAATTTTTTTTTTTGAAGGCGTGCTACCGCCCATTTGTCCGTTGAACATTATTTGCCCAGATGATTTTTACACATTTATCAAATCTCATTTATCTGCATCAAAGAGTTTCGGTGATATGATTAGTCAATTTTTTGGGGGACGTGGCAACGCCCACTTTTTTAGTATATAGCTTAGCCTTTTTTTGTACTAGCATAATATAAAAACTTCTTTAAAATCGGTTACTTAGTTTCCGAGTTAATAAGGGACGAATACACAAACAAACAAAATCTAGTTTTTATTAAGTAGATTTTCGTTTATTCCTCATAACTTGAAAACTAAAAAAGATAGAGCAAAATTCTTAACATTTTTGAAATTAGCGGGGTCAAGTTATTGATACCCATTTTGAAAAAAATTCGGACCACGCCCCAACTTTGTATGGGAGGTAGGCGTGTCCGTCGGCGGATTTTGTTCATATTCACAGATTTTTATTATTTTACTTAATGTAAAAAACATCTGTACCACATTTCAATAGCCTAGCTCTATAATTACTATATATGACCGCCGTTCCATACAAACCCTCCCATTGTGCGCCATCTTGAAAATTTTCGGAACTTCGGAAAATCATTTTACCCCAGTAATATGTGTGTCAAATACTAACTTTTCACCAATTTTCATAGAAATCGGAGATGTCAAGTCGAATCTTGGTCGATAACGCAAAGAAACACACAGTATTCATTTTTCAGCGTAAATTTTTTGGACCCTGAATTGGGAAATTTTCTTTAATCAATGTCAATGAAATATGTATTTAAAAAATGCCTTAAATCATGCAATAAAAAGTTTCACATTATTCGTACTGTACTGTGCATTAGAGCTGTCGTATTGTCTGGGGCATTATTAATTAGCCAATTTAAACCAGACCCTTAATTATTGGTAGAGTAGAACGGGGCAATGTCGTGCACTCAACTTTGGCATGCTCGTAAAGCCGTATATCTCAAGCGAATGCGACGAGTAAGCATCCGATCGAAAGATAATTTCGTTGGTTGCATCCATGTGTAACAACATTTGTGTAGCGAGAAATTGTGTTTGTGTAAGTGAAGAAAAAAAAAATGTGCACGACATTACCCCCCTCAAAATTTGTGGGGTAATGTCATGCATTGTTTTCCGAGTATAGTAAAGGTACCAAAATGTGTGAGAAATGATAGATGGTGGTTCTATTAGAGGAGATTTAGCATTACCATGTATTTATTCATTATTATACAAGTGTGAAGTACATAATATGTTGTGTAGAGTAGAACGGGGCAATGTCGTGCACTCAACTTTGACATGCTCGTAAAGCCGTACATCTCAAGCGAATGCAACGAGTAATCATCCGATCGAAAGATAATTTCATTGGTTACATCCATGTGTAACAACATTTGTGTAGCGAGAAATTGTGTTTGTGTAAGTGAATGTGCACGACATTACCCCAATGGTCGTTTTAAAGGTCAACTTCGATAACTCGGTGAAGTCCAAAATTTTTTTCGAAAACCAAATACTTCTTTCCTTTGGCAGGATATTTCGTTTCAGAAAACACTTACCTGGTATATTTTCCCGCAAGGAAAATTATTTTTCTGACCCGATGAAAAAACACTTTTATCGTCCCGAAAGCGTGCGTTTTGAAAAAAAGGTTACTCTGTAGAGACGAACTGGTGAAAATTGCTAGTATTATATGCATAAGCTCAGTAGGTCAGCAGGTTCCTACCCTACGAACAGTTGGTAAATCATTCAATTCTTTGGGCTAAAACAGCCAGTGCACGACATTACCCCCTGCACGACATTACCCCGTTCTACTCTACATTTGTTGGAAGCGTTATGAAATTTTCTTTAAAAAAGTGTAAAAATAAATTCGTTCGAAAATGGGATGAGCAAAAATATTCTTAAAAAGGGATAATAACACAGTGCAATAAAATGACGAAAAATTTTTGTCCTTACCTTTAATTTAAGATATAATACATGAGAATCCGCATGGTAGTTTTTGTTTTATAAGCAAAACCATTTTCAATATATATTTTGGAAAATAAAAAAAAAAAATCATCACAAAGTCTTCTAATATTGAAATAGCAAAATTTTTACAGTTTTGCTTATAGAACAAAAACTATCATGCGGATTCTCAATTGATATATCTTAAATTAAAGGTAAGGATATGTGCACCATTTCAAGTTAAGATGGTTTTTTCGTAAAACCTCAAAATTTCATATAAAACGCGAACTTTAAGCTTTGAGGAGCCATAAAATGAAAAAATCACTGATACACAAATTCGGTAAAATACATGTCTTTTTATTTTTCATAACCTATCAGAAAAACTTAATGAGACCCCAGGGACATTTTTTGTGTTGCACTGTGTAATAACTTCAAAAATCAAACTTTATCTCGAGAACGGCTCCAAGGAAAAAAATAAATACAATTATCGGACTCAGTGTCCTCAAATTAGTTTAGCAAATGTAGTTTGCAGAATGTTATATTTTGGCTGTTGTATAACACTATTCCTTCAGCCAATGAATGGTACTAGGAGATGAAAGCCTTCTCGTTTGCCATTTTATCCAATTTAGATCGACTAAATTATAGCTGGCCAACTATATTAAGTATTTATCTTATTTTTAAAACAAAAATAGCTCTCGAAAAAAATTGTAGGAGCTGTTACGAATGAAGGCGAATTATATTTTCAAGAATGAATAACAGATATATATTTCGTACGTATCACAGTGAGCTGGAAATTTCTAAAATCAGCAAAATTACGGAAACCCCTTAGCCCAAGTGCTAAAAGGCAATTTTTAAGTTTTCGGGAATACTGATTTCCAATTTCAAAAAAAAAATGTGGAGATAAAATTTGATGCCCGCAAAGTAAAAATTTAATTTATTTTTCTACTAAGTTTATTTTTAAAATATGGATTTTTTTTTGGATTTTGCCTCAAATCCAACGACTCAAAAACTTAAAAACAATATAGAGGAACGACAGTAGCTATTTGCATATCTAGAACTTTAAAGAATTTATGAAATTATATGTAAAAATGCATTAATTGAAAACAATTTTTTCAATCCATATCGGATTAGATTTACGAGCGCTAATTTTTTGGCGCACCTTTGCAGCAACCAATTTATATTAATTTTGGGTTTCAATAGAATTGTTATTTATCTGCAATACGCAAAAGTCGGCGATCTTTAGGATACATAACTATTTTTGTCTTTTCTTTTAGGTTGTAAGATTTTCACAGTTAAATCGAACGCACCTATTTGAGATTAAGAATTATAACCATTATTTTTTTGCAAGCGTCAATTACTTACCTTTATACCACTTTGTGCTTCCGCAGAGAATGAGGCGTGGCTAGTGTGGAAAAGTATATATGTATGTTCTTGGTCAGCGTCACCTCCTGAGTCGATATAGCGATGTCCGTCTGTCTGTCTGACTGGCTGGCTGGCTGGCTGTGCATGGAAATATTTTTTTGAGAAAACTGAGCAAGATACCACAATGAAATTTAGTGGTCTGTCTTTGTAGCCAAAGATAGTTCGAGGGATTAAAAATGAGCAACCGGTCAACGGACACGCCTACCGCCCATACAAAAAGAAGTATTCAAAATGCAACTTTAGGAGTATTTTTCACGAGACTGCAGCCAAAATACGCAAGCTTTGAGCAAAAACTAGGCGAATTATAAGCAAAAGTTTAAAAATGCTATACTGAAAGTGTTTTTTGAGATAATCGAACCAAATTTCACTCAGATACTAAAAAACAGTAAATACAGACTTCCAGCAAAAACTTAAAACTTACCTTGTGGCTTGGAATATATTTTACTTGGCGTGAACCGCTTATTTTCAAATAAATATTTTTTTCAAAAAAACATTAAAAATTACAAAATTCTAACGAATGGACGCTCAAAACTATGAATGTGACGATACCAATTTTTTGACACAGAGTATACCAATTTAAGTACTTTCAAATAACAGACACAAAAATCAAAAATTCAAAATTATAATTTTTGGATTTTGCCGACTTAAAAAAATTCAAGCCCACAGTGCGTATGTACGTAATGGTGTACGAGATTTTCTTTCAGAGGTACTCGTTTTGGAAAACGCTGTTTTGCTTAAATAATAGACTGAAACTTGTTTTATTTTAATTAATAGAAAAGGTGTACTGCTTTTGCCAGGCCAGTGGAGACCTTTTTTTAGGTAAGTGTACTGCTTTTTACCGGGCCAAAGTTGGCAGCTTTAGGTATTCATATAGTTGTCGAGTCAAAAAAAGAACCGTTTTCGGATATATTTCGACCCGGATATTTTGTCTTTTGTGATGTATATACAATGGATAGGATCGAAAGTCAGACTCGATCCGAAACCAACTCAGAAGTTAGAAGAAATCTTAAAAACGACATCTGCATAATTTTTTTTTTTTCATTCCGAGAAACCCAATTTAGCACTTTTGATTCTACTTAAAAGCAAGGCATCTAACGAAAAAAGTTGTATGCCAAAAAATGCTTAGAATTGACCGTATGCGTTTTCTCAGAATTTTTTGAGATATTTTATAATTTTTAAAACTTGATCAAAAAAAAAATTTAAAAAAATTTCCAAAAATTCTGAAAAAATTCACACTTATCTTCTGAAGGATTCTAACCATTTTACGGCTCATGAAATTTTTTTCTATATACCTTGGTTTCGAGTAAACCTAGCATTTTTCTGTCGAACGTGAGCTAAACAGCTGAAAACTCTCAATTTGATTAATTTTTGTAAAATTATAATATATCTCAAAAAAATTCTGAAAAAACTCACACTTATTTTTTGGACAATTCTAAGCATTTCTGCTTTATGATTCTGAGGCACCCTTGAGTATCCATTTTGTATTGAAAAAAAAGTTATGACCAAAAAACATGTTTTTTTAACCAAAATGTACTCCATTGGTTTTTCTCGGAATGAAAAGAAAATAATGCAGATATCGTTTTTCAGAGTCCTTCTCACTTTTGAGTTGGTAACGAGATGATTTTTTTTTTTTTTTTTTTCGCTTCATACGAAATCGAACTGGCCTAATATACAATTGCAAGAAAGATGAAATATTTTTCTTCAGATTAATATGCATTATTTTTATTTAATTATTCTTGAAGTAAAGTTTAAAATTTTGTTAATTACATTGTTTTTGTTTTTTAATTATTGCGTTTATCCCTAACAACTCTTCGTACACCATTCTTACGTGTTCTTGATGATCTCTGCTTTCCCAGTTTTCCACTCCTATGAATGCGTATATTTCCACGATTGTTATTTCTTCTTTCACGAGAGCGACCTCCTGCCGAATCAGTTACTTTTTCAGATTTATCTTTAGTTTCTCTCAACACTGCTGGTGGCGGTGGTGGTGGTGGTGGTGGTGGCGGTGGTGGTGGCGGTGGTGGTGGTGGTGGCGGTGGTGGTGGTGGCGGTGGTGTTGGTACAGTTGTTCCAAAACTCAATGTTATAGTGTCAGTTGGGCCTACGGTTGTTGACGTTGTTGTAGTGATCGGTGGGCAAAACTTAGCTTTACCCAAAGTACATAGAATATTTGTACCATTACCACTTCCCATTCCTATACCAAAGCCATGCACCGCGGTTGTACCCAAAAGGGTAAAAACAACCAAAAACATCGTTATCTTCAATAAATTCATTATTTCTCCTGATAGTAAGCTTGACTTGACTTGACTGGAAGAATTATGAAATGAATTTGACATACAATCTCTTGAAATTTGTAGCTTTTATAGTAAAATATAGTAGGGGAAATTTATGATCACAAAAATTTTTGACATACTGAATACATGATGTTAATGATGATCGCAATTGTACAAATAATGAATATTACATTTAAAATTTTGTAATATTATTTTTTTTATAAAATTCTTATGGATTTTACTATTATGTGTAAACAGTTGGTTTTGGAAATTACAATTTACCTACATTAATGAAAATAGTTTAGTTCAATGCCAGTAAGTTGGTTAATGTTGTGCATATGTAGGCATTTAAAATAGCCTACTTATATATTCATAAGATTAATATTGAGACTTAACTCAAGGTATGGGTATTGTTATCGGATCCTTGGATTTTTTTTTTTTCAAGAATTCAGGACACAATTGCATGTAGACTTTGCAAGTAATTTGTGAGTGAATTTTTTTTTTTGTTTTTCGTTTACATGAAATTTCGAATTTAACTGCAACACCACCAAAACCAGTGATGGATAATAAATGAATGAATTTTTGACAATTCCTTCCTCTAAAAAAGTTAGAGTCCCCAAGCATAGTGTAACTGTTAATTTTTGTTTAGACTATTCAATTTCCGGTGTCATAATCTAATCCGTAGGTAAAAAAGTTGGTAAATATTCATGTAAATACTGTCTATAAATTCCATGTTCTATGGTGTTTTATTTCGAAAAGCCCAGCCTCTTGTCTAAATTTGCATAGCTTTTGCCCAGATCTGGCACTTACTGCGACTGAGTGAAATTTGGCTGGATTACCTCAGACAACGTTTTCAGTACAGCATCTTGTAGGCTTTGCTTATACGTGGGCTGCTGTATATATTTCTGACCTAATAATGAAAATTCGAATATTTATCATCAAAAATGGTTTTATTGTTCTTTAAAGTATTCTCCAGCATGATTTATATACTTTTGCATGCGCTCAAACCAATTGTCGAAGCACTTTTTCCACTCCGATTGAGAAACAACAGCATCTTCTGGCGACGAAAATCGTTGACCACGCATTTTTTTCTTAATGTGCGGGAATAAAAAGAAGTCATTGGGTGCAATGTCAGGGCTCTACGGCGGATGACCCATCAATTTGACGTTTTGGCCGGTCAAAAAGGCGCAGGTCTGAGCCGATGTGTGAGAGCTCGCATTGTCATGGTGAACAATGATTCGTCTTTTCTTGTTCGTTTTTCGAATTTCTTCGAAGACTTTAGGCAAATAAATCGTAGTGTTTCACTTAGAATTGACTGTCCTACGTTGTTTAAGTGGAACAGTTGCCACATGACCAGTTTTGCCGAAGAAGCAGGCGACCATTTGCTTCGAAGTGCTTCTTCCTCGAACAACTTTCGTTGGATTTGGCTCGTCTTCGAAGACCCACACGGTCGATTGCTGCTTTTTTTCGGGCTCATATGCATAGATCCATGATTCGTCACCTGTGACAATCTTATAAACGTCTTTTGAAGCACCGCGATCGTATTTTTTCAACATTTCTTTGCACCAATCGACACGAGCCTTTTTTTGAGCGATTGTCAAATTGTGCGGGATTCAACGAGAACAAACCTTTTTACGGTCAGGTCTTCATGCAACATCGAATTTATGCTAGTGGGAGAAATGTCCAAGGATGCTTCTATCTCACGGTATGTCACATGACGATCTTGCATTATCAGTTCACGCACGGCATCAATGTTCTCTGGCACAACGGCCGTTTTTGGACGACCTTCACGGAATTCGTCTTTGAGCGAGCGTCGGCCACGATTGAATTCATTAAACCAATTTTTCACAGTGTTATAAGATGGTGCTTCATTGCCATATAAAGATTTAAGTTCATCGATGCACTCTTGTCGTGATAATCCACGTCGAAAGTTGTGAAAAATTATCGCACGAAAATGTTCACGAGTTAATTCCATTTTTTTGCCAAATTGATTTTTTCAAGTCACTGTAAAGATTACAAATGATGGTCGTACGTCAAAACGTTCTGAGTACGTTTATGCTAAAAAATGTCAAACTTTCCAATGAAAATGTCAGATTGCACCTGGCAACACTTAGTGTTGCCTAGGCCAGAATTATATATAGCAGCCTACGTATCGGAGGTGGAACGCTCTCTTGCCAGATTTCTTCTAGTTTTTGCTCAGAGCTTGCACTTATAGTATTTAATGTCTGAGTAAAATTTGGTTGGATTATCTCAAAGTACGCTTTCTGTATAGCATTTTGAAGCTTTTGCTTAAATGGGAGATGCCACGCCCAGTTGTCTGATCTCATCTAGTTTTTCCTCAGAGCTTGTGCTTACCGTCCTTAGAATTTGTGTGTATTATGGTTGTATTGCGGTGAAAAATACATTTGCATTTCGATTATGTTTTTTTGTTTTGTCTTCGTTGACCTATTTCACCCATTGTGAAAAAATCGAGCTAACTTTAACAACGAAGGCAGTGTACCAAATCCTGGCTTATTTTTCTCGTGAAAATTATTTCCACAGATAGACAGAGAGACGGACATAGCTTTTATGACTCAAGAGGTGACGCTGATCAACAATATTTATACTTTTCTATACCTACCATGCCTCCTTCTCTGCTTAACAAACGAATATACCCTGGGTGTAGGGTATAAAAACTGTTTATAGTAAGTATAGCACTTTACTGCTTTTGCTTATATGGCAGTTGCCATGCCTTCTTGTTCGAATTCCCCTAATTTTTGCTCAGAGCTTGTATAGCATTTTGAAACTTTTGCTTATATGAGAGGAGCAACGTCCTCTTGTCAGAGCTCGCCTAGTTTTTGCTCAGAGCTTCGCGCGTTTAGCTTCCCTAGTATTTATGTTGTATTGCCGTGGAAAATACTCCTACGAACATATTTTTTTTGTGGGTGGTAGGCGTGTCCGTTGACCTGCGACGCTGAACCGTTTTTGGTGCCCTTTTAGTTAGTTAAAAAAAACTAAAATGAATGAAACAATTGATGTTGTAAGCTATTTGCCAAGGGGGAAAGAAGTGCTTCTAAAACCCTTCTGAAGTGCATCTTTTTCACCAATAAACGCTTCCGCTCCGTACGAACTATCCTTTCTTTTTAACATTGCATATCATAGGATGTAAGCACGCTTAAGCTTACCGCAGCCTATATCAAAACTGGCCGCACCAGGATTTGAATCCACGATCGTCGTGTAATGGATAGAAAAATATTAATTTTACTTACATTTACCAACACGTTAGACCTCTACACCATCGCGCGATACGATCAAAAGGTTTTAAATTTGTATATTAAGCAAATGTTGTCCAAACAGAATTTGACATTCGAATGATTCCTACAGCCTTACATAGAATCATTGTGTAATCAGTTTAAATTCAATTAAACAAAAGTAAATAGATAAGAGAAAGGAACATTGAAAAGTGAAATGAAAAAACATTTTAATAAAAAAAATATAGCAAAAATAATAAAAAAAAAAAAAAAAAAAAAAAATCACCCGGGCTGGATTCGAACCCATGTTGTTCTTACTGCAGCCTTGTAAAAAATCATTGTATAAGTGGTTCTAAATTTAAATGGGGACAAGCACTTTTGAAGTGCTAGGATCAGAAGCGCTGGAACTTTTTCCTCCTAGGTTGTTTCTTAGATTTTTATAGTACCATTGATCTTACAAGACAAAAAATTTACTCGAGCGCGGAAAAGTATGCTACACAATTTTTTTGAATGAATATGGAAGCAAACCTATGATTTCTTATCAAAAGTACAAGGTGTATATCATTGAATTTGTTGTTTACATATTTCTAAACTACAAATTTTATTGGTAATTAAAAAATAAAACTTATTTAAGAGAATGCTACAAGCTTGCACCTTACACGCATATGTATGTTATGTATGTATGCACGCCACAAAGCTTTTTCTGTTCAGCTGATTACCCTTAATTCTTATCCTACGTCTGTGGCATTAATGCGCCATGTTGAGCCATAATTAAATCCTGGTTCATATTCCAACACATAACTTGGGGTGTGTTTGAGCATGTTTTTTGTTTTTTTTTTTTTTTTTTTTTTTTTTTGCTCAAAGAGTGTTTAGAAAAAGAAATAAATACACCAACATAGAAGATACAAAATAATATTTATACAAACGCCATAAGACCATAAATATTACAAAGCTACACAAAGAAAAGATTTTTCCTTTTGGTGCAATATTGGACAGTGGTTCCAATTTAGCTAATTGCTAGCAATTAACTAAATTAGCACAGCATTTGTTGTCATTTTCTCTGTTTTATTTTTTCCTCATATCGGAAAGGGGTTACATAGTACTTATTTCTTTTTATATTAATTTGTAGATAAATTGCTAATCGTTTAAGCTTTTTTTAAATGTTTTTTATTTGTCTCTCTATTATGGGGCGTTGATCTACGAATATGGGCATTTCTCAGAAACTTTTAACCTATAGTAGTCGTCAAGTTTTGATGTCAAACACCTTAGATGCATTTAATTCAAATAATAATGATTTTTTGTGAATATTGGCCCGCGGACATATTTTTCAAACATTAACAAGTACATATGTGCATTCACAAAAAATTCACAAAAAATCATTACTATTTGAATTAAATGCATCTAAGGTGTTTGACATCTTACGTGTTTGACATCAAAACTTGACGACTACTATAGGTTAAAAGTTTCTGAGAAATGCCCATATGTCGATCCCCTCTCACTCTCCTTGCGTCAATCTTTGTCCACTTTTGTCTGATTGCATGACTTCTTTTTCCTAGCTATAAACGTCTTCTATGATAAACATATACCAAGGAAAAAACATATATGGTAGAATACGTAACGAATCTTTTTGCCGCTAGCCGGGGTGTAGCCGTCGGTGCCCAGGGTTTGTATACAAAAATTTATTTCCCCGCCAAGAAAAAGTTTTATTCCACTGCTTATATTTTCTCTGAAAAGCGCTCTTAAGATATATTAAAATACAGCGTAGTAATATGGGTGACTAATGGGGTAAGTATGGATGATTTGAATATCGATTAGACGTTAATAATAACTGATTCAGAAGTCACGCCACCACTGCCTCCCTGGAAACTTGTTGCGTCGCCGGTCTGCGTTTCCGTCAAGATTCGAGAGAGTCGCGCCACCGCTACCTCCCCGTTGTTCTCTACTAACCTATCCTTGTCTATCTAGTTTGTTCGCGAGAGCCCGCGCCACCGCTACACTCTCGGTTCAGGTCAGGAAATTTTCCAGAAAACAAATCCTACGGTCTAAGTCACTGTCCACTGATAGGTATGTACTCGATTTTGCCCAAAAGTCACAGTTTCGTCCACGGATGATTTAAATGTTTCAAGTACACGTCTTACCTCGTAGCCGGTTGGGTTACTAGAGGACGATACCATCACCGGAACTTACATTCCACCATTCTGTTTTCAGCTGTTCCTTTTATTGATAAGATTTGACAGTTGGCACTCACTGTTTTGGGACCAGGGTTGCTGCTGCATGCGATTATCGTGCAATTCTCGCCCAACTGTTTATCAAGCAGTTGCACAATAGTTTGTCAAGCCCGTTGGATGCGATAGTCCTAAAACTATCTACTTACTAAAAAATTCTTAGTTTTAAATTAATTCTAGACTTATTAAGCTAGAAATTCATCAATTATTTTAACCTTACTTAGTTCTTAATATTATTAATACTTTAAATACATGTTGTTTAAAAATGTGGACGCAAATGAGGGTTCCGATTTGTGTCCTTACAAATATTTTAATAAACATGCTTAGATCAAATATCCTAACAATTTTCAAATACACCAGCAATTGCAAAGACTGAAAGAAATATCGGAAGACTATACAAGACGTTGATTACAGTTAGAGTAACCAATTTAGTATTGAAAAACTGGACCAAGGGTTAACTAAGTTTAAGGAATAAATGGCTGAAATCTTGAGTAGTAGAAAAGTTTCAGGGAGAACAAAATATTATATACAATGAAAAAACGTCCCCAGTTCCAGCAACATCCACTGAAGACAAAGCTAAACTGGAGAATAACAGTGCTGGAAAAAAACAATACATACAGATATATAAAAGCAAATGGGACTTTTCTAATATTGCAAATGCATTCAGTGCTAAGTATTCCATCCGGAACAGTAGAGATACTACTGCGACAAAGAAACAATAGACACCACGATATTTTTCAACAAAAAGTTTTAATTTTTTATATGACATGCAATGACAATTTTATTTCTTTGACATTTTGAATAAAACTATAACAGTTTTAGGATCTGGTTTCAACAATCGAAACAAACTGGCACCTATACCTTTTGTTCGCATCATAGTGCAGTTATGAGATTTAGTTCTAATTTTAATCTTAGGACGGTAAGCTACCGCTCGAAGCTTTTCCTATCTTTCCATCTTTATTATTCAAAAGACTTTTTTCTCATATTGAAACAACTTAACTTGAATGATTAATATTTGGAATTATTTTTATTGGCATTATGTATTTGTTTAGTTGTTAATAATCATATGGTGCATATCCCGCCCAAATTAAATGTCGAAATTACCTCTTTGGTGAAATCCACAAACACAAAAATATGTTTTATTTGTAAGACAAAACAGCTACCTTCAGCAAACAAAAGATATATAATAAGAGGTACAAATTCAATGATGTTGTACAACTTTGGCAAACAAAATCCACTGCACTTTATGTATGTAGAGCATGTAAATATAAACAATTTTACAAATATTTGTTTGGAAAAACTAAAAAATATGTTTCACAGCAATTTCGAAAAAAAACCAAATTTCAGTCAAATATTGTGTATTCAAGAATAATATTAACACAATTGTTAACGAAAATATGAATAAAATTAATACTTGGTCTTAAAATTCCGTCTACTATAAAAGATTGTTACCGATTATTCCAAAGCATCAAACTCATATAGATCTTTCAATTATCAACAACACAAGACAAGTGCTGTGAGACCAAAGCAGAGTAAACTCATAGACCATGCGACCACTTACGCTTCTCTTGATAGCAATTGCTATCTGCCTCCTTGGCATACTTCAATTGGCCGATGGTAAAGCGGTTGACTCTCGTAAGCGCTTATGTGATCCTGGCGATAAGAATTGTGTTCAATATGATAGAGAAACAAATGATTATAACGACAAGTTGCTTGAAGAAAGCGATATTGATGACAATGATGTAGTTGATTTGCAAGCCAATGATGACAATGATACTGATGATGATCTTGAATTGAACGATGACCTTCCTCAAGAACCTATCGAACAGCGTGATGATGAAGATGAAGATCAGGTCGCTGTATCAGAAAGCCGTGGCAGAAGATTACGAAGAGTAAGTCGCAGGCGTAAAAATAATCGTCGTCGCCGTGGTAATCGCCGTCGCCGTGGTAATCGTCGTCGCAACAGAAGGCGTGGCAGCAGGCGGGGTCAAAATCAACGTAGAAACAGAAGACGTCGTAATCGTAACCGCCTTGGTTAAATTTGATTTTCACATTTGCTTATCAAGGCTCGCTGAAATTTGTATCGCTACTTAGTAGCCAATTGATTGGTTAATATATTGCTTTAAATTTCAACTGAGCATCGAAAACTCAGTCTTGATTTGGAAATAATAAATTTATAATAAAGAAATATTTAGTCCTTAATAGCAAAAATTAATGTATTTTTTTTTTTTTTTTTCATAAGAAAGATTCAGGTAAAAATGTATACACACACATACATGTATAAACTGTATTGAAAAGTTTTAAGAAATATTTTTACACAATCTCATTACAATTGAAATTTAAGAACCCACAGTCGTTTAAATCAATAATTGTTGATCATTAAATATGAAATGAAGAATACACAATTGCTGACGAAAATATGAACAAAATTACTGTTTGGTCTTAAAGTTGTATTATTAAATGTATTAAATGCTAATGACAAACTTGAAGATGACGAAAAGTTGATTGATGAAAGTGATAATTCTGATGAAGATGATGTAGTCGATGTTCAAGCATATGACGTTGATAATAATTTTGATTTAAACTATGATCTTGCACAAGAACACATTGAACAGCATGATGATGATAAAAAATCCTATCCAAAAACGCGATGATGATAGTGATATCAGACTTGGGGGTAATGTACTAAATTTTTTAGTTCAATGAGCTTTTCACTAATATTTAATGAATATTTTGATAGTGAAACTTTTTCCACTACCACTAAATCTAATTAGAGATAGTGAAAATTTTCTCCATTAAATTTAGTGATAGTGGAAATTTTTTTATTATGAAAAAATTCATTTGTTGGTAATGAAAAATTTTTCACTATCTATTAATTCATTAAATGATGGTGGAAAGTTTTTCACTATCATTAAAATTTAATGAAAATATCCAATAAAAATTGCACTAAATTTAGTGATAATGAAAATTTGTTTCATTGAATTTAATGAAACATTAGTGGAAATTTTCATTAAAGTTTCATTAAATTTAATGAAGTTTCTAATGAAACTTCTTAAGAAAATTTTCATTAAAGTTTCACTAAATTCAATGAAACAAATTTTGACTATCAATTAATTTAATGAAGCTTTTAATGAAACTTGTAATAGAATTTTTCATTAAAATCCAGGCTGTTCGTTTACTCCAAGGTTTTGCAATTTTTTACCCGAAAAGCTCTCGTTTAAGCATAAAACGTACATGAACAAGAGCTTTTCGGGTAAAAACTTGCAAAACCTTGGAGTAAACGAACAGACTGATTAAATTAAATTTATTGAAAGAGTTAGAATGTTTGGAAATAGTATCAGTTTGAAGGAGATTCATTAAAGTCAAATGCAAACACGACTTTTAGTTTTATACTATTATTCAGCGACAAACAGCGCGAAATATTTATTAAATTGTTACAAAGTATTAGCTTTTAATATAACTAGTCTTTCAAAATTTTCGTCTGAAACGTTTCGTCTTCGGGGTGCGTTAACCATGCCGGCAAAGGAAAACAATCTCTCAACTGGTGCTGAGGACGGAATCATTTTGTACAATCAAGTAGCGCTTAAGAAAAGACATTGAGGTATCTGGATCAAGCAAGTACAGCTCTAACTCACTTCGTGCATCGTTTTGAACCGTTGCTTGTTTGCCTACAAAAAGAAGACTCTGCTCTCTGAAAGCAAATTCAAGAACGATAGGACTGTACTTATCTTTGAACATGTCAAAGGTCAAAAAAATTTTTACCTTTTTTACAATTTTATAGAAGTTTTCAAATAATAATTGGTTTGCACCTTTCACTTCGTCTATCTTGCTGCAGGGCGAAGTAGAGCTATCGTCAGCTAAATCTCTAAAAAATTAAATATATCACTACACAAAAGTGTTAGAATCAAATAATATCTGACTTACATTGATACTCCTTGAAATTTTTGCTTCCGGGATTTTTTTGGGAGGGAATAGGAAGGATCCTTCAAACTGTCGTTGCTTGAAATTTTTTTTTTCCAAATGTCATTAAATAAATATTATGTATAACATTTTATATTTGATAGAAACAAGTACTTCATTTTTTCAGTACAACACTAGAATTGAAGTTCTTCAGACCCAAATAATTTCTGCCCTTTGTCAACTAAATGCTTAAAACAGCTTTCGTAAGCTTTTTTAAGTACTAGTAGGATTAATGTTCACGCAATCGTCTCGTACAAGATCTCGAAGGAAAAATTGAAAGATATCAAAATATTTTGACCTAGTACGGTACATTTTGTCTTAATTGAATTGAAATTTCCAATAAAAAAATCACTAAAGTTATTGAAAGTGAACATTTATTTCATTGAATTTAATGAAACATTAATGAAGATTTTCATTAAAGTTTCATTAAATTTAGTGATAGTGAAAATTTGTTTCATTGGATTTAATGAAACATTAATGAAAATTTCCATTAAAGTTTCATTAAATTTAATGAAAATGAAAATGTTTCATTAAATTTATTGCAACATTTATTGAAAATTTTCATTAAAGTTTCATTAAATTCAATGGAACAAATTTTCACTATCAATAGATTTAGTGATAATGGAAAATTTGTCATTACCACTAAATCAATTTTTTGATAGTGAATGAATTTTCACTATCACTAAATTTAGTGGAAATATTATTTAAAACTTTTAACTAAATTTTAATACAAATTTTGCACCATATTTTGAGATATCTTAATCTAAAAGTGCAAAATATACCGTAAAATTAAAAAACTTCTAAATGAATCGCCCATTATATACCTTTGTACGAGGGTTGCCTTGTGTGTGTCCGGAATATAGTACCCAAAGTATTTTCCGATGCAAATTTTTATGACATTCGAAAAGCTTTACATTATCAAACAATTTGACGAAACCCTTTCACCGAAGATGATATCTCCTAAACATGAGTTTTAAACGCCACAATCGCTTCTTCTGATTTTTGATTCTTGGAAACAAAAAAAAAAAATCATTGGCTCCCAAGTTGGAACTGTAAGGCGAATGTCCCACCAATTCGTTGTTTTGATTGTTCAAATGCTTGCTGACGATTTTTTGGTTTTCAAGGGTGACAGTAGTCACATGAACAGTTTTTGTGCAAAAAAAACCGCCACCATTTGCTTTGCATCGATCGCTCCGACGTCGCACAGCTTATGTTTGATTTTCTTCGTATGGAAAGATCCTAGGTTATATTCACTTTGTACATCCGTTACGGGAAAAACGTGATTTCCGATAATATACGGGAGAGCACACATTTCAGAAGAATTAGATATGTTACGGGGCACCTTTCTAAATATTCTCAAATAATATTCAAATAAATCGTATGTGCCACACGGTGAGGGAAAGGATTAAAAAGTCTAAATCGCTCATTACAGCCACATAATAGGTGCAAAAATTTTGAAAAAATTGAAGCAAAGTTCTTAATGAAGAATAAGTCGACATGATATTTCTTTCATTTAAGCCCCCATGCCGAGTAAAAGGCGAAAAACGCTAAATTTTTAAGTAAAACAACCTCCTGATAGCACCTCATGTCGAAATTTTCTGATTCTGATTGAGAATTTCATTTTACACATCTAGGAATATATTCCATCACATTTGGTTATAGAATATGAAAAAAAAATTTCGGAAAATCAGGGTCAAAAAAAGGAAGATTATTTTCAGATATGCCCATATATGTTTATTCTTGATCAGCGTCAACTTTTGAGACTGTCCGTCTAACTGGCTGGCTTTCTGTATTTTTCATGGGAAAACTAAGCAAGATAATTCGATGAAATTTTTTTCGCAGCCTCCGCCGTAAAACAAAAAAAAATTTTAACATATTTGCAAACTATCAATAGTTTATTTTCGAAAATTGAAACTCCTTTATATTCCTAATTACGTGAAAGTCACGGAATAACGTTCACTCGTACAAGGTTATGCACTTAATAACGGCAGAAATGAAATCCTAGTTTTTTTTATACAAAATAGTTTATTTTGCTTTAAAACTATTAGTAATTTTTAAGTTAGCATAAATTGTTAATATAACAAATTTCAATTAAATATACATACATGCAAACCTGAAAACACTTACAAAAATTCGTATGCTAACTAACACTTATGTATAACATACGAGTTCCAAATCAAGGAAATTAGTTGTTTGAAACATCGCTAAAAAGTTATTTACCAATAAAAAAATTTAATTTTAATTTCTTGGTGCTAACCAAAATTATTGAGTATGTGAACTAGCCCGTTTTTTGGTACATTTACCTTATAAAAAATAATTCAAAATGCAATTTTTTTAGCATTATTTACGATAACACAACCAAAATACACATAAATACTAATGATGGTAAGTGAAAACTCTAAGCAAAAACTATGTGAATTCTTTCAAAAACCCTTGGTACCTCCATTATAAGAAAAAGTTTCCAAATGCTATTCAGAAAGATTTTCCTTTTTTGAGATAGTACAACCGAATTTCGCTCGGACACTAAGGATAGTAAATGCAAGCTCCGATCAACCTGTTCTCGTGGATAGACGGGCATAACCGGGAAAACTTCGTTAACTCATTGTTTTTGAAAATTGGAGTAACAGCATTTTTGCTTAAGACTGCAGTATAGTGTATAGGAATTTAGGTAGTACTCACTTACGTAACTTAAGTCAGTTAAAGTCAGCATACCCATAATTCCGTTATAAATACGTTACATGTGTTACCATATAACTATTTTTCAGGCGGAGGTTCACGCTTTAGAGCTGTGTGCTAGAGAATGTCTAAGAAGGGGCACTTCCGGCACCGACATATACATTTACTCGGACAGCCAAGCAACTCTAAAATCACTAATGGCTTTTTCAATGCACTCCAAGCTTGTCTGGGGGTGTTTTGAACTTCTTCAAGCCTTATCCAGGAGGAATGAAGTTACTCTAGTTTGGATACCAGGGCACGAGAAGCATGAAGGCAACGAAAGGGCAGACTGATTGGCCAAGAGGGGCGCACTCAATACTTTAATAGGCCCAGAACCCTTCTGCGGAGTAAGCAACAGTTTTAAAAATAACTTAATACGGGAATGGGAAAAGGAAAGCCTCTCCGATCACTGGAGAGCTAAAGAAGGTATACGACAGGCGAAGAGGCTAATCGATCCAAAACATATTAAGGCTGAAGCTGTTCTAAATCTCAGCAGGAAAGATATAAAAACGTACAGTGAGATAATGACAGGTCACTGTAAACTTAATTATCACCTAAAAAAGATGGGTCTGGTAGACGATGATTCCTGCAGACTCTGCTTAGAGGACTTGGAAACAGCAGAGCATGTGCTATGTGCATGTACTGCTGCGTTTAGACGCAGAATTAAGTACCTAGGAGCTGAGATTTTAGATCCAGGTGGCATAGGTAAAATTAATCCCATGGCAGTAACAAGATTTATAGGTAGTCTGGAACTGTTTTGATTAGGGAAAGAGGCTATACAAAAGCTCTTTTAGGTCGCAGTACAATCTAGAGCCTTTTAAATAATAATAATAAAAATATAACTAAGTAATTATAAAAGACTTGTAGATGCTTTAAAGCTGCACAAATATCATTGAAATTATTTACTTTATATTCTGTTTGAGTCACAATTCATAAATGAGCTTTTGTAGAAAACCGCCACAATAACCTTTCATCAACTTTAGTCAGATACACAAAACTAAAAATCATTATATACATATATGCACTTACTTATGTATACCATATTCATCTAGATATTTACACAAGTGCAGCATAAGCTTTTGAATGAAAAGACTGAATAGAATTTGGCTATAAAAGACCATATTTCTTGTGATATTACACTAGTCTTCATTTCAATAAAGAAAAAATATGAGTATGAAATTAGAAATCCTTTTCACTTTGGTCGCATTCTGTTACCTTTGGCAACAGACAAATGCTGAAACTGCAACGCTCTCCAAAAAGGATGAACTCATAAATGAGTTGTGTGCACTTGATTCCGACTATTGTGTGTTAAAAGACTTGGACAAGAGCGATGTTGATGATAAAATAGATGATTATGATGACTATCTTGATGATGACTACGACGATTTAGATGAAGAAGATGATGAGGATTTGGACGAAGATGATGAAGATTTTGACGAAGATGATGATCAAGATACCGAAGATGATGGAAAAAAGAAAAAGAAAAATAAGCATTCGAAAAACAAAGCTAACGGAGCTAATAAGGCCGAAACAGCTAAAGTTTCTGCAGCAGATAATAACAAAAAAGTCACTAAGGCAAAAGAAACTCGTGCAGAAAGCAAATCTAATGAGAAACCTATCATAAGGAAAAAAAAACTTCATAGAATACAGAAAGCTGAATACTTTTAAGAAAATTAATAACATGGTTTAATTGAAATAAAGACAAATTCATTATGAATAAATAACATACATTTGTAATTATTGGAATTAGTTATTTATTGAAATTAGAAGGCAAGACACAGAAATCTTAGTTTTGTACTTAATATTTTAACTTTCGGTAAGACAAGAAACTAAATATTTGGAACCAATGGTGCTGTATGAGGTCATGCACCACTAATACAAACTAGCGGCAAACAATATTTTACGAACCCTTAAGATATATGTATTCTGATTCATAAGAAGAAAAAATTGATTTGGTATACAGAGTGTAATCGATAAGCTTCCAAAGCTTAGGCCAAGACTAACAAAAAATTTCACCTGTCAAGGGGGTCAAAAGTATGCCCCTGATAAGTTATATTTTTATAGCTATATTGGTTATTATACAAAAAAAAAAAATCTTGAGTTACCCAAACGTTTAAGAGAACCTTTAGTTAATTGTATGGGCTTTTTAAAAATGTATTTGGTTTATAGTATTTGAAAGGATTTTGCAAAGTTCTTGAACTTTAAAATTGATATTTAAATTTTTTTTTTTTTTTTTCATTTTTTGACTTTGGCGGTGATTTTAGTATGAAAAAAGTCCTATTAACATACCTTGTTATATATTTTTTTTGAATTTTCTTTTAATTTCACTTAATTCGATTGTGAATTTATCTTACCAATTTTTCATTTGAGGTCAAAAAAAAATACATTTCAAGAACAATCCGTTATAAAAATAATTTTTTTTTTTTTTTTTTTTTTTTGTAAGACATGTCAGATAATTAGTTTTAACCCTATAACTCCTCAGGGGTACAATTTAGACGCCTTTCCATGTGCAGGTTTTTGTTAGTCTAGGCTTCTTCTATCACCTCCCGGAAGTTTTGTACCTTTTCGATTACACACTATATACAAGGTTTAATACTGACAACGTTGTTATGCTATAATTTTCAAAATTATTTTCAGATGAATGTATTAAGCAAATATCGTCGGGTTAAAACTACAACTAGACATCTACATATATTGATGTTTTGAATTAAGTATACAAAAAGATGAAGAAAAAACGGCTCTATGCCTTAGTCTGGACGGTTTTTTGAAATGTAGGCCCCATTCAATTTTATATAAAGAATAAAAGGCAGAAAACTGCAAAATCCCATACGAAAAACGAATTTCAAAAAACTTAAAACGCTTTTTTCTCAAAACATAAAAAATGTAGATGTCTAGTTGTAGTCTTAACCCGAAGGTGGATGAATGTATTGGGTTTTCGAGATATTTTTGTATTTTAGTCCATGTTTGGAATAATATTATACCGCGAATAAAGTTTTTTCCACTAAGCTCGTTAAGGAATCTACAAAAAACTACTGTTTTTCTTCTCTTATCCATTATATCTTATTTTTTTCCGGGGATTGAGAGACAAAGGCAGACTATACTTTGACAAGTGAATTGCCCCCGACCAGCACTTAGTTTGTTTATTGTAGACATTACGAACTCTAAAGGGTTCAGGTATATCGGTTCAATCAATGCATCCAAGACTAAAAGCACAAAGCTGAGTCCATCCAGAAATGATATTTCTTTTAAATTTGGCAATGATAACATTGAAAACGTTTACAGTTTTAAGTATTTAGGAAGCAATATCTTCACATGGATGGTGGAGCAAAAGAGGATATCAACTCTAGAATATCAAAAGCTAAACAACACATGGTCATCCTCAGTCATCTCCACCAAAACGAAAATGCGCATTTTTGATTCAAATGTGAAATCGGTTTTGTTATATGGATGCGAAACGTGGCTTGTTACCGTACAGTTAATGTGCAAGCTGCAAGTATTTATTACTTATGGCGCATACTTAAAGTTTGGTGGCCTCGCACTATCTCAAACATTGAACTAGACGTAAAATGCATCCCGATGCCCATAGCAAACGAGATCAAGCTACGCAAGTGTAGATGGATATGTCATACTATCTGATAATCACACAGCGAAACCTACCACCAGGCCTTTAAGTGGAATCCACATTGGCAGTAAAGTACGTGGTTGACTAAGAACCATCTGGAAAAGTTCGCTGGAGTAAGAAATTGAAGAAACGTGAAAGTCGTGGAAAGAGATAAGAGTCATCGCAAAGAAAAGTGACGTTTTGCTTTGGCTTTATGCTTTACCTAAGGGATCCTGGAGAATGCATACATAGTCCGACCTTAATCCCACATCAAGTTATCCACTGAAGCGTTAGCCTTTATTAAAAACAAACTGTAAATTCATGTAAAGTGGCCATCATCTCACTTACACTATCTAAAACAAGGACCTATTTCAGAGTTATATTCAGGTTTCAATATTTTAAATAATTAACAAGGATGACACTTAGATTAGTGTTTGTTTCGACATTGGTCTAACCACATTTTGACCTACTTAGACCAAAAGCAAACAAAAAACATAAGTTCTTTACTTTTGTATGAAAACAAGGTGTTCGAAGCCTAAACCCAACCTTTAGTAAATAAAAACATTACATGTAGCCACCTACTGAATGTTATTTAGAATTACTAACTCTCAATGCTGCTATTCGAACTTTATTTACGTCTTTAAATATTATTTTCAGCGTAATATTGGTTTGCTCATAAATGTTTGTTTAAAAAACTTTAAAACATATATTTTGACAATTTCGTCTAAAAGTAAATTTGAATAACCTACTTACATACGACTACATTCAGTTGTTTCGTAAAACTTTACACAATAAGCAAACACAATTGTTCAATTACATTTCCAAAATTTACTCTATAAAAGAACGTTACTGCTGTTTCAAAGACATCAAAGTAACGCAGGTCTTACAATCGCCAACAGTTGAAGACTATTCTGACTAGTCGAACTCATAGTTGTGTATATGAAAATGATTGTAAAGTGGCCACTACTTTTAGTAGCAGTTGTTGTATGCCTACTTGGTGCACCACAATCGACTGCTGCTAAAGCGGCTGTTTCACGCAAACACCCATGTAATCCTGGTGCCAAAGGGTGCAAAGGACTACAAGCAGGTAGACAATTGAATGCTGGCGAAAATGTCAAAATAAGTGAAGTAAAAGAGAGCAACAAACTAATTGAAGAAAGCATAGTTGATAAAAATGATAATTTTGCTAATAGAGTCGATAAAGAGAGTAACAAGCTAACAGAAGAAAGTTCAACTGATAAAAATGATGTCGCTGATAATGTGGACTTGGATGAAACGGAAGCCAGTGAGGACTCTGATATTGCGAATAATGTCGATGAAGAGTATAATGATGTTGCTCAAGAACCAACTCGTCGTAGAGACAGTATACTCAGTATGCTCAGTAAGGAAATACGAAGTCGTCGTTCTGAGCTCTTACGTAGCAGAAGTCGTCGCCTCAAGAGATTACGCCGTAACAGAAGTCGTCGTCGCAAAAGGATACGTCGGTTGAGTAGGCGATTACTTCGTAGTCGTCGTCGCGATCGGGATCGGGATCGCGAAACTTGATGATTGGACACAAAATATTCAACACGAATTATTCCACAATTGATCGATGACAAATAAAAACTTATTGAACCATGATATTTCATTTCTTCTCATTTATTGCATTTTTAAGACTTTTTTATTTGTTTATTTTTTTAAGCATTTCTTGTCTTTGGTGACCCCTAATGAAAAAGTCTTTAGAATATTTTTGTAAAACGCTTTAACCCATTATAATCCTCATTTTCTTAAAAGTGGATTAAAAAGACCCATGAGAACAGGATGTGAGAGGTTCTAGAAATTTTTTCCTTGCGTGATTTCAACATGACCTTGAAACAACAAGTTATATCCAAAATGAAGATTTAGAGTTCTAAAATGGGGTAAAGTTTCAAAAACACGTTATTTTTAGGTATTTAAGCTAAAAAAAACAATATGTGGTTGCTTTAACGTTCCAGTTAATATTTTCTTTTATATGTCTTAATTCAAGACGAAAAATTTGATATATCGTACATTGTATAGTCATTTGGTAGTTTTACCTGGAAAGTTTTCCAGAATTTTCGATGTCTTCTTTCAGAATTTCAACATTGCCACCTCGAATCGTGTTCGCTCGCGCCGTCATATTGGAAAAAAGGCGTCCAAAATCAGTTTTTTACAAATATCTTCTGAAGGGTTGCTTTTAGAGAAAAATATTGTGGCATAATATTGTAGCTTATAAAATTTTCTATCCAAATGGTCTTCAAATTGTTTTCTTACGACTTATAAATCTGGAGATATGTTGTGCACAGTATTTTGTTGAACTTTAAATTACGATAACTCATAAACGGTGTGTTACACGTTTAAAGAAGAAATATTTATCTATAGGCTACAAGTTACATATTGTTTTTTTTTTCGTATGACTTATGGTTTAGGTGATATTTTTTTAACAGCATCAATTTTGATGGATTTTCAAGTCGCGAAATCTCCTGAACGGTAAATCGGAAGAAAAAATAGTTCGAAGAGACTCTTTAGAAAATAAAATAGTCTACAAAATGCATGAAAAATTTTTTTCTACAACAAACAGTTTTGAGAAATTTGAAAAAAAGATTTTTTCTTAATCTGAAGATTGTTGAAAAAATATCTCCTAAACTATTAGTCATAGGAAAAAATACAACATGTAGCTTATAGTGCAAGTGATTTTCTATAAATAAATATTTCTACTTTAAACGTGTGACTCATTGTTCAGTAAAAAA